>JARWLC010000004.1:52485906-52963406 GCA_033318265.1 Phyllotis vaccarum
CCATTTTCTGACACAATTATGACATAGTTCCTACCATGGCCCACAGTGCTCATTTGGAGAGTATTTTCAAGAAGTTTTAGGTTGTGGGTGGCCAGGCAGGACCAGGAGATGTTGATAGACAGATTGGGGAATCTTGGTTTCTATTTGAGACTTTGCATCTCCCCTTCAGCACTTATAAACTGGCATCTGAGAGTTCCTTCAGTCGTCAGCCCTGCGCATTGTGAGGAATAGTATGGTCTTTGATGGTTACAAAGTTCTGTGACTATAAAAGTAGGAATGGAGCCTTTCCCTCTCCTTTTGGGAAATGACTTAGGGATTTTGATAGGTAGAATGCCTTATTTCATTTTCTTAGGTTCTTTTCCCTTGTTTATTTTGAATTTTTGGTTTCCATTGTAGAAAACACTCCATCGCCTTCCTCTGCCCTCCCAGGAAGTGAATGCACTGGTGGTCGCTGGGGCTTCCCAACAAGGAACCCCACTCTGCACTGGAAGCCACCATACTCGGCTCTTTTCCTTGCTGCTGTGTTAAAATAATTGGAAAAATTTTTGTGCCACACAGGAATTTTTTTTTTTAAAGAAAAATATCTAGATGAAAAAGTTACTAATGAGTTGTGTACGTGTCTGTGCGTGCAACATAAAAATACAATAGCCTCAAGGAGCTCTTTTGATCCCTGTAAAACTGCAAATTGATGTATTAATTATAAATAAAGAACACAGTGACTGTCTCATCAGTCTGCAACTTTATTCTTTTTACACGGTGGGTGAAGTGGGAGCAGAAGGCTTTCCCTCCCACCCTCATTCCAGGAACTTTCAAATGAATCCCAGGATTGCAAGGATTCTCATGGCATTGAGCAAAGCTGTACTGTATTTGGTTTCTAAAAAGAAATTAGAGACCTTGTAAAATGTGACCTTAGAAGTGACTTGGGTGAGAGAGCCTGGTTCAGCCTCTCACCAGTCTGGGAATGGAAAGGGTCCGTATTTAAACCACAGGAAGCAGCCTATAAACCACATGCAGCCAAAAGCTGAAACTGAGGTGGTCGTGGCACTTCTGTCTGCCATCAGGATTCATCTCTGCCTTGCTCGGCCCCAAACTAAGTTGGCTGTGACTCATGCCGGACTTTATTTTATTCATCATTCCTCTCGGGAAAACTTAGGCTGAAATACTTTTTAAATGACTGATGCAAACAACTTCACAAATACACATACAAATGTTTGAATAGTGTCACTAGGTAACATGGCATATAAATATGAATTCAGAGTAACATTTACATATGGGTCATAATAGCAAGCATACCATTAACAAAACAATGAAGGAATTTCACCTGTTCAGTCAGAATCCTGAGGGAGGAGGAGACCCACCAACCCCTTGACTCTTGAGCCATAGGTCCAGTCCTGGTAGAATCACTGCAGGGGTGCTTGCCAGACAACCTCCTTGGGAGCTGCAGCTGTATGGGAAAGGCCTATCAAAATGCTTTGTAGGTCCCACCTTTTTGACTTAGTAATCAGGTGAGCCCCCGGCTCCCAAGGATTTCTATCTCTAGCAAGTGCCTACAATAAGGCTAGCTTGGGGGGCTGCCTCTCAAGGGGAAAACCATTTCTATAACTTCTACCCCAGCTAACCAGTGAGCTCTGGCAATGACAATCAGCAGCTCCAATTTTGCCTACTGTCTCTAAAAGTTGGTATAGAGGTGGGAGAGAATACTCATTCTCAGTTTTAAAACATGCATGATGAAAAGTAAAAAAGGTTAGTGCCCAGCCTGGCACAATCCATAATCTCTGTTCTCAAGGTTTTAATACTGTCTCCAAACCCCTGGCTGCTCAAAACTGGAATTTAACTGAGCCAGCAGCTGTTCCAGAATACCTGATGGCTTCAAAATAAGCAACTGATAGCGAGCCCTACTCTGCAAGAGAAACCCCCGGCCCATGGGAGATAGACCCACCTGGAGTTCTGCCCTCTTCACCCTCACCTCTCAGGCCAACAGTGCTAGAAGCTGCCTTCATCCTCATTCCCAGGAAGGGCAATGCTTTGCTGCCCTCAGGAGTCACAAGTGCTGTGGGCTTGCAGTGCCCAACACATTACACTTTGGTAGGGTGAAGAAATCTTGGTGATGTGCCAGATTGGAAGCAGTGCAATATAGTGCAAAGCTCACTGAACTGGGAGTTGAAATTTTAATTCTAATTCTTGGCCTGTTGTTCCTAGCTGGCTAATAATTTCTGGGTTTTGGAATTTTTGCTCCTCTCTGAAAAGGATCAATTTGTTATCTCCGGGGTCCCTTCCCACTAACAAATCTTGAATTATATAAAAACGCTATAAAATCCGTGGTATAAAATTCAACTCTCAACCAGGAAACGTAGGGAACTGGGCCTGAGGCACTTGAACCTTGAGCTCTATCTGGCTCTGGCTGGTGAGAAAGGATTTTTCTGGTTTTCTCACCACAGGGGGCTGATAGGCCCCAGAACCCAGGGCCCCTTCCAAGTCCCATCTTCTGACCATCACACCCTTACTTTAAAGTGGGGGCGTACAGTGCCTGCAGTGGCTTCCCTTTGTGAAGAGCAGACACTGAACCTAGAAACAAGGCCAGAGGAACATTGGGATATTTAGTATTCTCCCAATCCCCTCACCACACTCCCATCTCTGTCCTTCCTCCACCACCTCACAGCTTATCTCTGATACACGCATAATAAATAAGACATTTGCACATAAAGGTGATTGGGCCAGTTCCCCCCTCTCCCTTTCATATAAAAAGCATTAAATACAGTTTTTAAAATAAAATACAAAGAGCAAAAAAAGGGCCTGTTCTCGGGACCACCTGTTCTCCACGGGAGAATGAAATCTACACATCCCTCTTGGACCTGCCTGGGAGATTGAGGGGCCCTTCTGGCACCATGGGTAAGAGCAAGAGAGGCCAAGGCCCGGCCCCTAGCCCTGGGAACTGAGAACCGGTGTTTCATCCACCAAAGACAAATCACGTTTACTGGGGCAGTAATAGAGAGCAACTGCCCCAATACCCCAGGCTCACAAGGTGCTGGACTAAGGAGTGCACCCACCGCTTTCACTGTGTGGGTAACAGAAGCTCTCTGAGCAGTAGAGGATAAAGGAAAATGTGTTAATCCCTTTATGAGCACGGTCCGAGGGCATGGCAGCGGCCCAGGATGGATGCACTGTCTCCTGGACCAGCCCGGGAAGCAGGCGCAGCTGACTGGACCTCATTGCTTGTCCCGCTCCCTGCTTTGCCCCCCGTCGGCCGCCTAGGCCTCTGAGAACAAGAATGCCAATTTCACGGCCGCCAGGGAGCCTCACCCGCGGGCGTGAGAGGCCGCGTAGATCTGGGCCCCCTGCCAGCACGCCCTTCCTGATTCCCCTCTGCGCCCCGCCTTCAACCCTAATACTGATTGCGGGTACCTCCACCCAGGCCTGGGAGAACTGAGGCCTTGGGTGCTGCCGGGAGCACTCGCCGTGAACACTGGAAAGACGCTTTGGCTTTTCGAGAAGCGCAAGGGCCCCGCGCGAACAGCACCGGCAGCGCAGGGACTAGCGGCACATCCGAGTGTCACCGGGAAACAGCAGCGGCGCCTCCGCATCCCTAACCCCGGCCCAGCCCGACCAGCAGTGAGGGGGTGGGGGGCAGTGCCTAACGTCAGGGTCTCTTAGCCCAAGGGCCAGGCCAGCGCAGGGAGGGTGCTACGCACGACAAACCGCGCCCGGCTTGAGGTCCGCACCGCCGTCCCGCGGCGCCGGGGCCGGTGGCCCGAAGCCCTCGTGGCCGTAGCAGCGCAGTGCCGCCTCCTCGTAGGCCTCCAGAATGGTCTGGCGTTCCTCTGGGGTGAAGTCCATGGAGAAGGGATGCACCTGAAGGATGTGTCGCTTGATGGTGCTCACCTTGAGCGTGGCCAGCGCGCCCCCGCACACCATGCACACCAGGCCGCGCCGGCTGCCGTCGTAGTCCATCAGGTATTCGCCCCGCCAGCGCGGCTGGTAGTTGCGCCGCTGCTCCCGGCTGCGCGGCGGCGGTGGCGGGGGAGGTGGTGGCGGGGGCAATGGCAGCGGCGGGAAGGCCAGCCCCCCGGACTCCTGACCGTCATCTTCATCCTCCTCTTCTTCGGGCCGCTCCGATGGAGCCCCGGGAGACGGCGGCGCGTCGCCTGGGGAGGAACAAAGGGCTGGCTTAGAGCGGGTGGCCGTTATCAGGCCCAGTCCCTGCTCTCCACTGGTCCTCCTGTCCCATCCTCCCGTCTCTCCCTGCAGCCTCCACTCTCCATCTTCCCGCCGAGCCCTCTGGGCCTGCCCGCTCTCCCTCGCCAGCTGCTCTGGCCCTCCACAGGCTCACCCCACCACTCCTCCTCTGGCTCCGCCTCCTCTGCCCCTCCCCCCTCCTCAGAGGCCGAGGCTGTGCTGGGGGCGACACGGTCGCTGGGGGACTCCGGGCTGGGCAGCCCCAGGGCCAGCAGGTGTGCGGCCTTCTCGCTCCATTCCTGGGCGATGAGGGCCTTGACCGGCCCGCTGAGGCTGGTGGAGCCCGGGTGGCGCTGGCGGATGTGTCGCTTGATGGTGCTCATCTTGAGCGAGGCCAGCGCTCCCCCGCACACCATGCACACCAAGCCGCGCCGGCAGCCGTCCAGCTCCATGAGGTACTCGAGCCGCCAGCGCTCCTGGTAGTGGCGGCGATGGTCTCGGCCCCTCCGAGGCCGAACCGGGGTGCCCGCCCTCTCGCCCTCGCCCTCCTCGCCCTCCTCCTCCTGCTCTGCCGGCCCGGGCCTCTCAGGCACCCAGCCTGCCTCTTCCTTTACGTCTGGGGGGCTGAGATCCTGAGAGGAGGGGGCTCCAGCAGCGGGGGCGGAGTCCCGGCTCTTTCTGGTCAGGTCCTGGGGGACGAGGTCATCGTCTGTTGGGGAAGGGGTGAAGAAGGGCTCAGCCTGCTGGCTGGGTTGCCCTTACCCACACAAGAGGGTTCCATCCTGGCTCCTCACCCCAGCCCCAAGCTAGCCGGCCCCAGCCAGAGAGAGAGGGGTGGGGAGTCGCGAGTCAAGTGTGCAGAGGGAAAATAAGCCTGCAGCCCTCGACCAAATGACCCTGCCCCCCAATTTTGTTTTCAGCTCCCACGCTGCCGCCCTAATATTGAAGGGATCTCAGCCCTGGGACAGCCTCGCACCTGGTGAGGACTGGGTGAGCTCGGACAGAGCCTCAGGCTGGTCACCCCAAGCCTGCAGCAGGGCACTGCGCTGGGGGCCACTGAGCCCTAGGGAGCTGGGGTGCACCTCCAGCACGTGAGCACGGATGTCGTCCAAGTGCAGGCTGGGCAGTGCCCGGCCACAGGCCATGCACACCAGCCGATTCCCCCGTGGGTCGTAGTCCATGAGACACTCGGCCCGGAACCAGTTCTGCAGGGACTCCTTCAGCCTCCGCTCCAGGCGCCGGGCCCCCAGCCCCCTGCTGCCCCCAGCCCTTCGGGAGGCCGAAAGGCGGCGGCGCCGAGGTGCCACTGGGCCCCCTCGAACCCCTCGCCGCTGGCGCCGGCAGCCCCCACCAGCTGGGGCTTTGCCTGAAAGGGTTGGAGGGAAGCAACTGAGACTCTGGCCCTCTGGGGAGTCCCCCACCATAGCCAGGTGCTCCACACACAGCCTCTTTCCCACTTGTCTCTGACTCGGGTCCCATGGCTGACCCTTGTCTGTCTGTCCCTCTCCTCTCGTTTGTAATTTAGACAGAAACTCATACAGTCTAGGCTGGGTTCACACTCTATGTAGCCAACACCATCTAAATGGTGATGCTCCTGCCTCTACTTTCCAGGCATGTGCCCCCCAGACCCCTCCTTCAACACCCACTCCCCAATCCTTCAGTTCACTCTAAGTCCCACCCAAACTCTCTAAACTCAGATTTTAGCCCCTTCCCTCGCTTCGCTGTTCTAACACCACACCCCGTTTCCGTCACCAACTCACAACCCTTTCCTCAACTTACCCCTCTCACCCCTACTACTCTCCTTACTCCTATACTCCACGCTGTCAATCAAGGCTGTCAGGGATGCTAGAACTACCTCATACCACTATCCCTCCCCACTTAACAGTAAGGGCAGTAAACAGAATCTACCAAAGGAGCAGAGACTTGCTCTAAATAAATAAATAAACAAGGCTAGAGAGTAAAAAAGCTGCCCACCATCCCCAGCCCTATCGCAATCCCCTGCCTCTCCATATTCGGTATTACCTGAGCCCTTGGGTGGGCAAGCTTGAAGGTTGGGCCCCTCCTCCTCCTCTTCCTCTTCTTCCTCCTCCTCAGCCCCCTGGGCCCCTAGGCTCTCAGCCTCACCACAGGCCCCCAGCCCCAGATGGGCATCCCAGCTATTGCTGATGACTTCCTTTTCCCGGGGACTCCAATGTAGGGAGTAGGGGTGCTTCTGGCGGATGTGCCTCTTGATGGTGCTGAGCTTGAGGGTAGCCAGGGAGCTGCCACACACCATACACACCATGCCATGCCGGGAGGGAATGAAATCCATCAGGTACTCCAGTCGCCAGTGGTCGTGGTAGTAACGCCGATGGTCCCTGCCAGGGATGCGGCTCTTTCCAGGCCTCGAGGCCCGAGCCTCACAATGATCTGAGTATTTCCTGCCTGAAGATGCTGGTCCCCTGGCCCTGGAGGAGGGTAGGGGGGTACTCCCCCAGGACCCCAAGGCACCCCCTTCCAGCTGAAGAGCTTGTCCTGAAGAAGGGAAAAGGGAGACACATTCTCAATCTCCAGTTTCCAAGGAAAGGACCCAAGGCTTTGATTTGGAAGCATGAGAAAGGGACGTGGGGGAGGGGAGTTTAGGGCAAGGAAGGGCCAAGAGCCATGAAAGGGAAGGGGATGATGAGATGAGGAGCAGGGACCCAGTGAGAGGGTCAAGAACAAAGGATGTAGGTGCTGTGCAAGCTGCAGAGGGCCGTGGAGGGTGCCACTCTACAGAGGTACAGGAAGGGGTAAAGCTACATCAGCAGGCTGGGCACTTTACAGCCAGAATGGAGAAAGCAGTAGGGGAACAAAGGGTGTGTTTGTCTGCACCCAGATCTGTGCACAGGCCCACCTACCTGAGGTCCCACCAGGAGGGCCCCACCCAAAGGTCCCTTTTCCCAATAATACCCCAAATATGCCCTCCTGTAAATACCAGTTTAGGGATGGGGTGTGAAATGTTGGCTCTCCCACTGGAGGAACACCTAAGACAAAGCTGTCAATGCGTCTAGGGAAAGGACTTTCTCAGACCCAGAATTCCCCAGAGTCAGGGAGTCTAATGGCCCTGAAAAGGGATGGTGGGAGTACCACCTGAGTGACCATTGAATATACTGTAGATCACCCATGAAGCCTTTCTAGGTATTCATCTCTCCTTTGGACTGTCAGGGACTTGGTTACTGCCCAACCATCAGAAAACGTGGGCACTTCTGGGCCCCACCAACTCATTAGTGTTCCTACACGTCAGAAAGACACCCAGAGCCCTACCTTACCCTCCCTACAGAGCTGTCTGACCATTTTTATTTAGAAAATGGTGTCCTGGCCACAAAGGCAAGTTCTGGTCATTTTCTCAGTACAGAATCCCAGAGTCAGACAAACAAAAGACAGAATCAGAGAGAGCTCCTGTCATGTGTGGAGTTTTCTCTTTCTTTTTAATAGAGCTACAGAAAAAACTCAAGGTCCAAGATCTGGCTTCACTAGTGACTTGGTCAGTGACCTTTTAGGTTATGTCCAGTCTCTGGGCCTAAGCGCCTTTGTCTGCAAAAGCTATGGCTGGACAGCTAGCATCTTACTAAGCAACCTTCCAGTATGGGAACCTTGTAAGTCTAAGGCAGACTGGCCCTTTAAGAGCAGAAAGAAAAAAAAAAAAATAGAAAAGAAAAAGGAGCTGAGATTCTTTAAAAACAAAAGGGGATGGGGGCTTTTAGGAGTGGGAACAACCTCCCTGGTCAGGACTGAACCTTCGTGGATAAAAGCAATAAGCCCTACAGCAGGAAGTAAAGACAAAAAAAAGGGGGGGGGGGACAGTTGGCTTTGAGGGCCAACAAGGACGGGCCGGTCCCGGTACAGCTGACAAACTGGGGCCAAAATGAACTGTGAAACGCGACAGCGCACCGGCAGGAGGGGGCATTCACTTTCGTGTGAGAACCAACTTAAAACCTTTCCGATGTGGGGGGATAGCAGGAGGCCCCCGGGGCGTAGACGGTGCTTTTTTCCCTTAACGCAACCGTGAAGGGAAGAGTTCCCGTCTCCAGCAAGGCCACGGAGGAGAGGGACGGCGCACCCGAGAACAGCGGAATCCCGAGCTAGGCTACTCTGGGGAAAGCCCCAAAAGGGGACGGAAGGGCTGGGCGGCTTTGAAAAGAAAAGACCACTTGAGAGTCTGGAAGAGCAGGGCGGGGCCGCAAGTTCCAGCGCCCTGTCCCCGTGTCGCCGGTCCCCCCCCAAAAACGGGCGCCGCAGGGCCCTTTAAGGGGCAGGGATCCGCCCCAGCCCGGCGGGCAGACCCCGGCACGGGCGGGGGGCGCCCCGCGGGCCTTGCAGCTGCGCTCTGTGCCCGCCAGGTGGCGCCCCCGGCCGCCCTACGCTTGTCCCCCGCTTTGTTCGGCGGCCGAGAGGGGCCCGGAGCCGCAACCCTCCCCTCCCCCACGCCGGGGCCCCCGCCCCGGGCCGTCGGGCCCAGCTCTTACCGCCGTCGTCCTCCTCGGGCTCCGCGCTGCCGCTCGCTGCAGCGGGCGGCAGCCGTCGGCCCCGTGCCGAGGACACTGCGGGCCCGGGGCCGCCCCTGCCGCCGCCGCTCCGGCTCCGGTGGTCCCCGCTGGGCTCCATGCGCTGTGCTGCGGAGCGGGGGCCCCGGGGCGGCGGGGCGCGGGGCCGCGGAGCCGGCGGCGGCGCGCGCAGGGCGCTCAGTGCGCGGGGCCCCCGGGCGCGGGGCGCATTCACGGGCGGCCGGCCGCACGGACGGCTAGCTGCTCGCTCGGTAGTGCGGGCTGGACCGGGGTGGGGATTCCTGTCTGGGGCCCCTGGGGCTCCTTTAAGGGCTCCTGGGTAAATTTAAAGGGGCCGCGCGCAATTTCCTCCTGCCAGCTCGCGGGGGGCTGGCGCGGGGATGGCGGGAGGTGGCGAGTCCGCAGTGGGCGCCTATTACGGACGCGGGAGCACGGACCTCAGCGCCTTCACGGGCCCGCCCTGCCGCGTCCGCAGCTGCAGCTCCGGCTTGTAAAGAGTCGCCGAGGTGACCAGGGGCTCCCGCGTCCAGTCCGCTACGATGCGCTTCAGCCACCGCCCCCTCGAGGCATCTCTGCGAGCAGTTCCGGGCAGCAGGCTAGCAGGGGACCGCCGGGTGCGGCGGCCGGGATCCTCTCCCCGGTTGCCTCCTTGTCCTCCCGCGCGAGCTGGGCGCGGGCCCCGAGCGGACGCGCCTGGCAGGGGCCCCAGATGGCCGCGGCCCCGCGGAGAGGGTGGAGCTGTGGGGGCCGCCGCACCCCCTCCCGCGGGAGTCTGGGGCTAGCGCTGGCAGCTCTGGCTTCTACCGGGGAGGGGCAGCGGGGCGAGGCTTACACGAAGCCGGCCCGGGTGAGGGCGGCGGCCGCCAAAGTGCAAGCCTAGGAGAGGGGCGCGCAGAGGGCTGAAGGAGAGCGAGCGCGCTGCGCCTGGCCGGCCGGCGTTACGAAGCGGAGGTGGCCCCGGGCTGGAAGCCGGAAAGAAAGGGCGACTGCGGTGGTGATTCAGGCTCCTGCCCCCGCAGGCCTATAGGGTGGAGGGGGAGGCAGTTTGCTCAGCTTTGGGGCTCCTGCACAGGACGAAGGGGCAAAGCCAATTGCTGGCCCAATCTGGCCTTGGGCACCTGGAGACGAGCGTTCCTGGGTGGGAACCCCTGGGGTGAATTCTGGCTTTGGTCCCCAGACACCTCCAGGTCCCCGGCTCCGGGAGAGCCTACAGAAGGAACCTCGAGGGGGTGTGACGTCGAGGTAGTCTGGGGTCCTGCCAGTACAGCTGAAGAAGCTAGTGCTCACTTAGCCTTTGGTTGGACTCCCACAACAAAGCGAAGGCCTGGATATCCTAATTACGGGGTGTGGGACATCATGAGGGTCTTACTGTGTAGAGGTGCGGGGAAGGCACGTTCACGGGGTCATTCTCACACTCAACACCTACTATGTGCTACAAGCACTGACTCTCTGGACATGCAGCAGTGAACAAGATTGCTACTACTGCCGGTAACTTAAACATCCTCAACCAATAAAAAAAAAAAGAAGCAATTACAGCCCCTGGGGAGTAGGGCAAGTATTAAATTACCCGGCACACAGGAAACTATTCCCTGAAGTGTATATGCAGAGAAGACAGGAACTCAAATTTCCACAAGGGCGCTTTCACCGTTGGGAATCCCCCCTCCCATCCTGTGTCGTTTTCAGTCTCCCTGGGGAAATTTAAGTCTGTCCCACAACGCTGCCCCATGGCTGGCTGCCCTTCATTTCACTCGTTGGACAGAGCAAGGCCACATGCTCATGGGATGCAGGAGTCACCAGAGTAGAAGGTTGTCAGGCTTGGGAACACAAAATGACAAGGAACTGGCCTTCGTATGCTACTGTGTAAAGCTTAAAAATGAAAAAGGGGCCAGAGGTCACTCCAAGTGCCTTTATTCCTGGCACTTGGAGACAGACACAGGCAGATCTCTGAATCTGTGGCAAGTTCCTGGCCAACCAGAGGCACACAGTAAGACTGTGTCTTAAAAAATAATAATATATAAAGGAAGAT
Organism: Phyllotis vaccarum; assembly: GCA_033318265.1. Classification (NCBI taxonomy): domain Eukaryota; kingdom Metazoa; phylum Chordata; class Mammalia; order Rodentia; family Cricetidae; genus Phyllotis; species Phyllotis vaccarum. The sequence continues at coordinate 52,496,632 of JARWLC010000004.1, forward strand.
GGCACACACCTGTGATTCTAGCACTCTTGGAAACTGGGACAGGATGATTAGATGTTAGCTCTAGGTTCTATCCCCAGAACTCTTTCTAAGGTAATAAAACACTCCAAAGCAACCTAGTGACCTAGGTGAAGAAGTCTGCTTCTCTAAGGCCTTATACTTTATTTAGGTTAGTTTCTAGGTACAAAACACTTTGGAATCTATCTTTCCAGCATTATTTATAAAGGACAGTTTTGTTACCAAAAGAAAGATGCCACAGCGCCTGGAGCCATTTTAAGTTGCTCATCCTCACCCATACCCTGCTCAGTCTCAGGAAGGGCCCCAAGGCTCCATGATTTGTGAATTTTCCATCCATAACTTAATCCTTGCAGCCAACCCATGAACCTGAAGCTGGCTGGCTAGTAAGATCTTAAGACAAGACACTGGTCCAAGCTAGGCCTGATAACACAGAACTTTAAATCCCTGCACTCAGGAGGCAGACACAGGTGGATTTTGTGAGTTTGAGGCCAGCCAGTTCTACATACTAAACTCCAGTACAGCCAAGTATATGTACATAGTGAGACCTTAGCTCAAAAAAGGAGGGGGGAGACACTAGCCCAAGTTAATCTGTTAATCTTTTTATTTAAGCTCCTAGTCAGCAAGCTTACCTGAAGCCTGGCATGATGGTGGAATCCTATAATCCTAGCACTCAAGACGCTGAGGCAGGAGAATTGCCACAAGCCTTGGACTGACAAAATTTTGCCTCAAAAGAGAAAGAAGAGAGAGAGAGAGACCAAGACATGGTAATATAAACCTGCAATCCCAGGATTTAGGAAATGGACAGAGGAAGATCAGGAGTTCAAAGCCAGCTTAGCCCGAGATGCTTCCTCAGACACACACACAACTCCAATAAGGAGAGAGAGAATCCTGAGCACCAAGCCCTGAGTTGTCAGCAAATGATTAAAAATGTGGGCAGAGGTGAAAGCATAAATGGGTAAAGTGTTTTCCTTCTGAGAATGAGGACCTGCATTTGAAACCCTCCAGACCCCACATAAAAACATCTGGGCATGATGGTGTTGCTTATAATCCCAGTGCTGGCAAAATAGAAATCAGTAGGTTATTAGGGCTCCCTGGCCAGACAGACTACGTGGCTTTAGTCAGTTCCAAGACAGCAAGAGACCCTATATCAAAGAGGAAAAAAAGGGTCTTTTACATGCTTATGTACACAAACACATATGAACAGAAATATGTATATATGAAAAGTTTAAAACATAACACCAAGGTGCTGCTCAGAGACAGGCCTTATACCTGGGATACTCGAGGTCCCAGGCTTGATCCTAAGAACCACAAAGCAAATGACAACACAGAGGTGTCCACGTCTTCCCTAGTCATTATCAGGTAATGGTGGGAAGGAGGAACCAAGAATGATGATCCGGGCCATGACATGACTCTCAGGGGACCTACGTACTTCTGCCTTCCTGAGCACCTATTGAAAAAAAAAAAAATGTCTCTTTAATCCCAACACTTAGGAGGCAGAAGCAAGCAAATCTTTGTGAGTTCAAGGCCAGCCTGGTCTACAGACCTAGTTCCAGGGCAGCACACAGAGAGACCCTGTCTTGGGGACGGGGGTGGATCTCTGAGTTCAAGGCCATCCCTGTCTATAGAGTGAGTTCCAGGCCACCAGGACTACACAGAGACACTCCTGTCTCCAGAACAAAACAAAAATAAAATAAAAGGAAGAAATAAATTCCAAGCCACATGTGCATGTGTAATGTCAACAGGCAAAGGCTAGACGAGCCCACATTTAGGCCAGCATGAAAAAGGGAGGAAGGGAAAAGGAGAGAGAAGAAAGGAAGGGGGAATTTTAAAGTTTTATTAGGGGAGGAAAAACATCTTTGAACCTTTTTACCCCCTAAGACAGGGCTTCTCTATGTGTCAGCTTGCTGTCCCTGAACTCTCTTGGTAGACCAGGCTGTTCTCAAACTCTCAGAGATCTGCCTGCTTCTGTCTTCCAAGTGCTGTGATTATAAGCATGCACCACAACCACCCAGCTTCTTTTTTCTTTAATTAAAAAGTTTTAAAAGTACTTAAATGTGTAGAGAAGTTTTGTTTTGTGTGTGTGTGTGTGTCTGTGTGTGTCTGTGTGTGTCTGTGTGTGTCTGTGTGTGTGTGTGTGTGTGTGTGTGTGTGGTGCCTGAAGAGGCCAGAAGATGGCATTGGGTCCTCCGAACTGGAATTACACATGTAAGTCACCACGTGTGTTAAAAGTAGACCCTGGGTCCTCTGGAAAAGCAGCCAGTGCCCTTAACCACTGAGCCAGTTCTCTCCAGCCCTTCTTTAGCCAGCCCTCCCCCCCTTTACTTGTTTGTTGTTGCTTTTGATTCTGGTTCTTTGTTTTGTTTTGCTTTTCTGATAACTAGTAAATAGTCATCTTCTTGAGGGATACATTGCAGGGGTGAGGGGTGGAGGCAGGTAGCATCTCACTCTCCAGCCCACTCCCTCCTGTGTGCAGTGCTGTGTAGCCTACTCAAGCCCTATCTCCCTGCCTTCTACTGGCACGGCTGCACTGATGGCTGGAGTCTCTTCCTGCCGCCTGCTCTAAGGGCCGTGTTGCTCTAGAACTTCCCTGTCTGGTATCCCAAGGGCTGCTTTTTGGAAATTCAATCTTCGCGACTCTCCAGAAAGACTGGACTTTACAAGGTGGCCCCAAAGGCTTAGTTTTTGTTAAGTTCTTTTTCCTTTTGTGCTTCTTCCACTCACTTCTTCACCCCAACCTGCCCGGCATTGGCCAGAAGAGCCTGCTGCCTCTCCTCCTCCTGGCCATGCCTCCTGGACTGTTCAGGCTTTGTTCAAGCCGTCTTGTCTCTTGGATGCCTTCCCAGATTCATGGCTGTTCTTAGACATATGACCATACTGCAACTCTGGCATCCCATTGGTGCCAAACGCTGAGAAGTTACAATGCTTTCAGGGGCTCCTGAAATGTTTAAATTCTTTGTGTGTGTGTGTGTGTGTGTGTGTGTGTGTGTGTGTGTGTGTGTGTGATCAGAAGGAAACAATAAAATTTAAAGGGTTAAAGAAGGCCAGGCGGTGGTGGCACACACCTTTAATCCCAGCACTGGGGAGGCAGAGGCAAGTGGATCTCTGTAAGTTTGAGGCTACCCTGCTCTATAGAGTGAATTCCAGGACAGTCAGGACTGCACAGAGAAACAAAAAAAAATAGAGCCGGTCATAGTAGAGCATATTTGTAATCCCAGCACTTCAAAAGTAGAGGCAAGAGAATTAGGAACTCAGTGTCAGAAGCTAGTGAGGTCGCACAGTGTGGCTTCCTACATAAACAAGAGGATCCAAGTTTGATTCACCAGAGCTGGTGTAATCCCATGCTTGGTGGCACAAACATAACCTACTACTCCCTCCCTGTCCCCTTCCTACCCTCCCCCGCCCTCCCTCCTCCTCTCTCCCTCTCTCACACACATAGAAAAAGAAAACTAGTAATGGCATATTTGCTACAACATTCTTTTCTTTTTCTTTTTTCTTTTGTTTTGAGAAAGAGTTTATTCTTGTAATGGTCCTGGCTGTCCTAAACTTGCTTTGTAAACCAGGCTGGCCTTGAACTCACAGAACTCCACCTGCCTCTGTCTCCCAAATGCTGGGATTAAGGACATGCACCACCACCCAGCCCTGCAACCATCTTTCAAGAAGGAACTCTTAACTGCTGAGCAATGTCTCTAGCCCCATAAATGGTGTCACCCTAGATTTCAGATTCTAGAACTTTTGTGGCAGATGTGACTCAGGAGGTAAAGGGACTTAGAGCCATGCCTGACAGCCCAAGTCAGTCCTCTCAAGACCCTTGTGGTAGTAGAAGAAAATTGACCAAGTGGTCCTCCGACCTTCTCATGAGGTACAGTACATGTATGCCAACCCCCATACACAACGTTAATACATATAATTTTTAAAAAAAAAAATTAGTTCAAGTCCATCCTTGACTACACACCAAGTTTAAGCCCAGCTTGGGCTACATAAGATCATCTCAAAAAAAAAAAAAAAAAAAAAAAAACCTTAAATAGTAAAAAAAAAACAAGGGCAGGTGGATGATTCAATACAGAAGGGCACTTTTTGCCAGGCCTGACCAATTGAGTCCCATCTCTAACACCACATGGTAGAGGGAGAAAACGAACCCCCACAGGTTGTCTTTTCATTTCCATGTGTGCCATGGCATGGGCATGCATGGGTGTGCACACTCAAACACACACACACATGCTCAATAAATGTATAAAAATACAGAAAGGTAAAAAAAATTAATTGCACATGTTTTAAATACAGCTACTATTTTGTGTTGGGCCATATCATAGCTATTCTGGGCCCCTAGCTGGATTCTCCTGCATCTAGAAAGTTAAATGTTGAAAGTTAGAATAGGCCTAGTGTTGTGGCATATTTAACTACGGAAAGATGTGTTACGTTTGTTTAATTATGAAAAGATGTGTCGCAGGTTCACCTTGCCTGCATAAGGTAACTGATTGGTCTAATAAAAAGCCGAATGGCCAATAGCGAGGCAGAGAAAGGATCGGCAGGCCAGGCAGGCAGAGAATAAATAGAAGAAAGAGGAGAAAACGGGAGAAAGGGAGATGCCTGGGGCCAGCCAGGGAGGCGCCAGACAAACAGACAGACAGGAAGGAAGCAGGAAAGTGAACACAGATAAAGAAGGGTTGAAGCCCCAAGGGAAAGGTAGATAAAGAGAAACAAGTTAATTTAGGTTAAAAGAGCCTAACCGAAAGGAGCCTAAACTGGGTGGAGCATTCCTAACTAATAAGTCTCCATGTCATGATTTGGGCACTGGTTGGCGCCCCAAAAAAGTCTGGTACAGCCTGGCGTGGGAGCCCTAGGACTATGAGGATGGTGTAGAGCAGCAGTTTTCAACCTGTGGGCCGAGATCCTTTGAGGGTCAAACAACCCTTTCACCTGTGTCACCTAAGACCATGGGAAAACACAAATACTTAACATTACAATTCATAACAGTAGCAAAATATGGTTATGAAGTAACAGTGAAATTAATTTTATGGTTGGGGGTCATTACAACATGAGGAACTGTATTAAAAGGTCACAAAAAGTTTCTATATCCCAGTATTGGGTTTCTCTACTGACACAATAAATCAGATCAGGCCAAATTAATAAATTCAAATTTAATCTGGGTAAAACACTCCCCAACGGTCACAGGAAAGAAGAGAAACCACCAGAGGAGGTCTGTGGCCCAGACCTCGAGTACCCTCAAGAGCCATTTTTCTCTCCTCAGTTCTGGGTGAACTTTAGCCTATTTTCTTCTCTCTCTCTCTCTCTCTCTCTCTCTCTCTCTCTCTCTCTCTCTCTCTCTCTCTCTCTCTCTCTCTCTCTCTCTCTCTCTCTCTCTCTCTCTCTCTCTCTCTCTCTCTCTCTCTCTCTCCCTTCTTCCTCCCTCCCTGCCTGCATATATCCCTGCAGGCCAGAAGAGGGCACCAGATCCCATTACAGATGGTTGTGAGTCACCATGTGGTTGCTGGAAATTCAACTCAAGACCTCAGGAAGAGCAGCCAAACAACTCGCTAACCACTGGGCCATCTCTCCAGCCCCTAGCCTATTTTCTTCCTTTTTTTTTTTTTTTTTTTTTTTTTTTTTTTTTTTTTTTTTTTTTTTTTTTTAGTTTTAGTTTTTTAAGACAGAGTTTCTTTGTATACTCCTGGCTGTCCCGGAACTCACTCTGTAGAAGAAGCTGGCTTCAAACTCAAAAATCCACCTTCCTCTGCTTCTCAATTTTGGGATTAAACACATGCTAGGATTAAAGATGTGCACCACCACCACCACCCAGCCCCCATCAATTTCATTATTCTACTTATTATGTGTGTATAAGGGAATGTGCACACCATGCTCCTTATTCTACTTATTATGTGTGTATAAGGGAATGTGCACACCATGCTCCTTATTCTACTTATTATGTGTGTATAAGAGAATGTGCACACCATGCTCCTTATTCTACTTATTACGTGTGTATAAGAGAATGTGCACACCATGCTCCTTATTCTACTTATCATCTGTGTATAAAGGGATGTGCACACCATGCTACTTATTCTGATTATTATGTGTGTATAAGGGGATGTGCACACCATGCTCCTTATTCTGATTATTATGTGTGTATAAGGGGATGTGCACACCATACTGAGTATGTGAAGACAGGAGAACCACTTGCAGTGTTAAATTCTCTCCTTTTACCCTGTGAATCCCGGGGCTTGAGTTCACATTGTTAGGCTTTATGGCAAGTATCTTTACCCACAGAGCTGTCCACTGGCTCAAGATGTCATTTCTCAATTTTATCCACAGATTAAGCGTAATCTTACTTTAAAAAAATTAGCAACCAGGCAATAATAGCACAAGCTTTAATCCCAGCACTCAGGAGGCAGAAGCAAGTGGCTCTCTGAGTTTGAGGCTAACCTGGTCTACAGAGTGAGTCCAAGGACAGCCAGGGATACACAGAGAAATCCTGTCTGGAAAAAAATCAGCAAGTTATTTTATGAAAATAAATAAATTGAACCAAGTATGGTGACACACACTTTTAATTCCAGTACTTGGAAGGCAGAGGCAGGAGGATCTGAGGCCAGGCTGGTCTACAAAGTGAGTTTCAGGACATTTAGGGCTATGTAGAGAGACCCTGTTTTTTTTTTTTTTTAAAAAAAAAAAAACCCATAAAATAAGCCTGGCATGGGTACATGCCTTTGGTGCCAGCACTTCCGGAGGCAAAGGCAGGTGGATCTCTATGTGGGATTGAGGCCAGCTTGGTCTAAAAATCCAGTTCCAAAGACAGCTAGGAGTACATAGTGAAACTCTATCTCAAACAAAGATTCTAGTAGCCAGGGCTACTGCTGAAGACACCATTTGCACTGGTCACAGAATACGAAAATGGAAGTTTCCTCCCTCTGGCTAGTGCTTTGTACTGACAGAAGATGTTGTACAACTGCTGAGGAAGAATTTTCAATGATCTTATTCAGTGTGAGCCCTGCGTACCACAGTATCAATCTACCATGTATCTGCTGGTGCAGTTGTGACAAATGTGTTATGAGGGTAACCAACTGCTCTCTGATTTATGGAAGAAATTCATGTTTGGTACTATAAGTGTGACCAAAGACCTGGAGAAGTCGTAAGAAGGTAAACTACCGCTATTGTTTCTCTATGGATGCATGAGGTGCCCATCAAATTACCTTCTAAATAATTATGTTCATTGTATATGAGTGCTTCCCAATGCCAAATAACGTAACTTATAAATGCTCAGCCTGCCTGCAGGCTTGAGAGCTTCACCAGTACACTGCCTGAGAGGTTTAGGATTTTTGCTCATGCAGACAGAAGAGGTTACAAATCCATAGTAAAGACAAATTTAGATGCGGAAAAGCCTCTAAATGAGTTACAGCATGTTTTAAAATGTGCATAGGTTTGGAAGAGAGAAGAAAAGGGATATATAAAAATATTTTTAAATAATAGGATAAAATCCTTAAAAAGGGAGTAAGTAATATTTTTAAAAGGTCACATAAGATGAAAAATATGCAGAGTCTGGATCCTGTATGTTACTTGTGTTATCTTTAAATTTTGTGGCTTCTAGGACACAGTGGACTGTGAGAACAACCTATATATTTTTAAAATATCTTGACTTTAAACTGTAAGTCAAAAGGCATATTGCTTTGGGGGAGAGGTTCTGCTTTTATTTCCTCAGGAAATGAGAGGCTATGGATTCATCCCAGGTTAAAGAAAATCAAGTTTGAACAAGAAAGACCCCCAGAAATCCAATCAGCCTTGAAGAACTACGAGACTCATGGTGCATATTTTACCTACTTAAACATAAAACAAAAACTTGTCTTTGTCTGACTTGGTGCAATGCGCAGTCTATACGTAGTTTATCTGTTTTCTAAACGAGGGGAACAGGCAGCAATGAAAATGATGCCTTAAGAGATCAACAGATCAAATTGCCTCTGTTACAGTCTCCTTAGAATTCTGCGTCCAGAACAGCTTTAAGCCTGCTGACTGAGACGATCCAGCCTCACAAAATACTCCAGACAGGACTTGACTATAATCCTTAATCTTCTCAGGATCCCCCAAAGATTACCAATGCCCCCCAAACAACAGGAAGTAGTCTAGAGAACTATGCCCACTTTTCTCCAAAATGGGTTATAGATGTGTATTATCATTTAAGCAGAATTGGTTACAAGTTATTATTGGTAATGACCAGGAAAAAAGCTCAACAAAAGAGATCAGATTCAGGGATCTCATTCTAAAAAGAAAAAGAGGATAGATATGACACAGTAAAAAGGTTGATTACTGACACTACTTTCAGAAAAGCAACTACTATTCTTAAATATTTTGCATTGGTATGGATTTTTTATATTGATACAACTTTATGGTTATTGTTCTTGTACTATTCCTTTGTTTCTATTTTTGCTTAAGGCATCACCTATACAGCTCATACCTATCCAGCTTTTAAAATTATGCACTGTGAAGTTTTATTCCTTAAAAGCTATTCAGAATAATAAAGAAATAGAGGCTAATAACCATCCATATTCATCAAACTTATAGTGATGTTATTTAGGTTTTCTAGGTATATAGAGATATATTTCAGGTAGATAGGTAGGTAATCTTCAGATACTTCAAAGACCTACAGAATATGATATTTTAAATGTTTTAATAACTTAGATTTTTCTTAACATAAGGCACGTCTGCTCCTGGAGGCACCAATATACTTCTAAAGAGGATGATGGGTATCCAAGAAACTTCATATGAAGTTTGCTTTGTCTGTGGAAAATGCTAGCTATTAGGACAAAAAACTGCCCTTGGACTGGAGAGATGACTCAGTGTGGGAGATTATGTTGTTACATTGTAAATAATTGTCCCACCCACTGGTTTAATAAAAAGTGCTGATTGGTCAAAGGCAGGCAGGAAGTGTGGGTGGGGCTACCAGACTAAGAGAACTCTGAGAACAGGAAGCACAGAGCAGAATACCAGAGAGAAGCTGGAAGAAGCAGAGGACAACTATGCTGCTGTGAGAAAAGGTACCTAGCCCCATGGATGAACAGGTTAAGAGTCATAGGTTATATTAAGGGTACAGAGTTAGCAAGTTATGTGCCTGGACCTTAGGCCAATCAGCTGAAAACTATTGTAAACATCTGTGTGTCTGGGGGTCTGTGGGCCTAAACCTTGAGGCAGGGCCCAAAAGTCAAGGCCAGAAACCTCCTACTACAGCTCAGAGGTTAGGAGCACCAGCAGCTCTTCCAGAGTTCCTGAGTTCAATTCCCAGCAACTACATGGTGTCTCACAACCTTCTATAATTCAGTCTGGTGCCCTCTTCTGGTGTACAGGAATACATGCAGATAGAGCACTGTATATATAATAAATAAATCTTTAAAAAAAATAAGAAGAAAAGAAAAACAAACTACTCTTGCCTTAACTGCTGACAGACAGTACACTGACAAAACTGGACCAGGAGGATGTAAAAGAAATCAGCTACAAAACTTTGCCAAAACAAGTGAGTCCTTCAAGATTCCTTGCTTTTCAAAAAAAGTAATGTAGACAAAAGATGGATGCACCAGTGTTACAGAGGAACTTAAGGTAACTGTCCAGGCAGCAGAACTTTCATGACATTAGGTAGCATTTCACCCTTCTGAGGTCTTTGATAGAGTTAAAGACTGGATAGTTATAGTTTTCCTTAGTTTTGATAAATAATAAGTATGGTATAAAACTTTAGACTCACCAAGATAAGATAGATAATAGAATATTTTTTCTAACTTTGCCAAATACAAATGGACTAGATATTGTAACTGTAATTTTCACTTGATAATTTTTTTTGTTGTTTATCATTTTACTATGTTAAAGTTGAAGCCTTTCTTTTTAATTAGACTAAAAGGGAGAGATGCTGTGGTTGCTGGGTCCTGACAGTCACCTCAGGGGATGGGAGGATGGGGAGGATAGGGATGGGGGGGGGCGGTAGCACTGAGCCAATGACACAGACCCCAGGAGTCAGTTAAAAAGCAAAGGAATAACTCGTTTATTCAACAATGGGGAGAACCTTATATACCCTCCTCCCAGCACCCAGGCAGTGTCATGATCTGGCGATATTGCATGGCCATCCCTCATTGGCTGGGCATGATCAGGAGATCTGATATCATCTGTTGCTAGGCAGATTCTGAGTGATCAGGAACTCTGGTCAGCAACTGTTGCTAGGCCCTCAGACAGACTCCAGGTTGGCTCATAAGGAAGTACATATGCATGCCTTGGTAACTGGTTTGAGCCAATTTTCTCAACCCTATGGGCTGTCTTACTGCAGCTGTAGAATAATCTTTCTGTACACTGTGAATATGTATTGCTCTCATTGGTTAATAAAAGCTGAAAGGCCAGTAGCTGGGCAGAAAGTATAGGTGGGACAGCCAGACACAGAGGACTCTGGGAAGAAAAAGGGCGGAGTGAGAGGAGACTCCAAACAGAAACAAAAACAATGCTTATATTTTGTTTTTCTCCACACAAAGTTTCTCTATATAGTAGCTCTGGTAGTCCTGGAACTTGCTTTGTAGACCAGGCTGATCTCAAACTCATAGAGGTCTGCCTGCTTGTGACTCCTGAGTTATGGCATTAAAGGCATGTGCCACCACCACCTGGTTAATGTTTATTTTTCATTAGAAAAAAAATTTATTGTGTTGTGTGTAGGATATGTGTGCATGTGCGCGCGCGTGCACGTGTGTGTGTGTGTGTGTGTGTGTGTGTGTGTGTGGTTTTAACATACATATAGAGGCCAGAGAATTAATTGTGGCATCTTTCTTAGTTGCTTCCCACCTCATTTTCTTTGAAAAACATTTTATGAATATGGGTATTTTGCCTGCATAAATGTCTGTGTACCACACATATGCTGGTGTGAGGTGATATACTGTATATTTAATAAAGTTGCCTGAAAATCAGAGAACAGAGCCAAGCCAAAGATTTAGCCATAAAAATTAGGGATTGGTGACTCAGGCATTTAAATCCTAGCACTTGGGATGTCATGCCTATACTCCAGGTACTTGGGAAGCACATTGGGCCTTTAATCTTAGCACTAGGAAAGTTGAACCAGGAAGTAAGATAGCTGTGCTGAGAAAGAAAGTAAGGTGGGAGGAAGCAGGAGTTCAGCCCCTCACCTGCACCCCCTTCTCTTTCAGCTGAGGACTCAAAGGCACTCAGTCTGAGGATTCATGGGGACAGGATCTTCCCCTTTCAGGGTAAGAAGAGACGAGTAAGAAGTGGCTGTGGCTTGTTCTCTGTCTCTTTGATCTTTCAGTTTTCCCCCCAATATCTGGCTCCAGGATTTTATTATAAGATTAAATATAATTCATGCAATACTGGTACCTGAAGAGGCCAGAAGAGGGCATCAGATTTCCTGGAGTTGGATTTGCAGATAGTTGTGAGTCACTGTATGGGCGCTATGAACTGAACTTGGGTCCTGTTCTTTAACCTCTGAGTTATCTCTCTAGCCCCAATAATTTTTTTTTTTTTTTGAGACAGGGTTTCTCTATGTAACAGGCTGTCCTGGAACTCATTATGTAGACCAAGCTGGCCTTGAATTCACAGAAATCCATCTGCCTCTGCCTCCTGAGTGCTGGGATTTAGGTCATTAACCACCATGCCCAGCTATTTTGTTTGTTTGGTTGGTTGGTTGGTTGGTTGGTTTTGTTGGTTTTTCAAGGACAAAGTTTCTCTATGTAGCTCTGGCTGTCCTGAAACTCACTTTGTAGACCAGATGAGCCTTGAACTCACAGAAATGCCCTTGCCTCAGCCTCTGAGGTGCTAGGATTAAAGGCATGTGCCACCATCTCCTGGCTTCAAGAAATAATTTTTTCAGTTTATTTCTTTTAATGTGCATGTACCTGTGTTATTGTATGTCTATGCACTACATGTGTGCAATGCTAGAGGAAGCCAGAAAAGCTCCTGTAACTGGAGCTGCTGTGTGGGTACTGGAACTCAAATCCTGGTCCTCTGGAAAAACTGCCACTGTTCTGAACCACTGAGCCATCTCTTCAGCTCATACATAATTTTAAAAAAAGAAATCCTCTAGGGATTATGATATGGCTCAGTGGGTAAAGGCATTTGCTGCCAAGCCTAAGGATCTGAGTTCAATCCTCAGGGCCCTTAGGGTGAAAAGAGAGAACTCATTCCTCCAAGTTGTCATCTGGCCTTCACATGTAAGCTTTATGGCATGCGTGCTCACACACATTACATCAACTTCTGTCAGTTGTCCTCTGACCTCTGCAACACTCTGTGACACTTGTGTGGCTAAACATACACACAGCAAACTAATTGATATAATAAAAATTTAAAGAAATTACATAACAAAGAAACCAGCAGACCCCAGGACCTGCATTTTCTAACTATGTTAAAACTAATGTGCCCACCATACTCCAGTCTCATTTGGGTCTTGGCAGTAGGAATAACCCAGAGCTTACTGGGCTGTCAGGAAGTGAACATCCATGTCCTTCCTGTTAAAGCCCAGGATCAAGCTCTAGACAGCAGGATGCAGGAAGGAACCTAGAAGCAGAGCCTCCTGTGCAAAGGGGTGGAGTCTTCCTTAGGAAAAGAGAAGTTGCCTTCCCTAGAGACTGGGGAGGAAGCTCTCAAGTGCACTCACTGGGTGACCCACGAGCTGACAGACTCCATCCTTTGGAGATTACAACCCACACTGCTTTCCTGTGTGCTGCAAGGGCATGTCCCTGTGAGCCAGAATTGCAATCATTGCTCCTTCTATAATGTACATTGCGTCTGAGAATTTCTTTAGCTAACTCAGTGTTGACAGACAGCATACACTCACATATGCCTGAGCTGTGTGCAGTGGCATGCAGGCTATCCTGGAAGTCACTATATAACACAGGCTGGCCTTGAACTTGCAGTGATTTTCCTGTCTGCACTGTTGAGTGCTGGAATTACAAGCATGCATTACCATGAGAATTAGCAGCCGTTGTTTGTATCTATTCTGCACTCTAAGTTCTTTTAAAAAGTACATTTGGGGGTGAGGGGTGAGCTGTATGGGTTAATCTTCATTGTCAACTTGACTGGATTTGGAATCAGCCAGATGTGCCTCAGGACCTCTCTGTCTGTGAGGTTATCTCCAAGGAGGTTTTCTTTTGAGGGGGCTCAGATAGGGTAGCTGAGAAAACCTCTCCCGCAGCCCAGGCTGGCCTCAGAATTGCTATGTAGGTGATAGCTACTAAGAGTGTAGGTGTTTCCTGGCTTGTATGACTTCATATCCAGAGAGGTGATGGGAAAAGACCCCTCCTGAACCTGGACGGGTTTTATCCTGTGTAAAGAAGAAAAAGAAAAGAAACCATTACCCACATTCATGTCTCTCTCACTTCCGGACTGGGTATCACATGACCTCACTTCTGCTGCCATGACCTTTCTCACCATGGTGCACAAAAAAGACTATGCCACAACAAACATACATACATATACAAACACACGTATGTTATTAGGTGTAAAAAACTTAAAATATATAATATATAGAAGCATTTATGCATTAGTGCCCATGCCCATGGTCAATCTCATACTGGGGTCACAGAAGCCCCAGGGCAGGAAGCCAGTACATTTGAATTGTTCTTGTGGAAAGCTCATAAAACCTACATAGAACTGGTTTTAACACCTGCTATTAGTGGTCTTTGCCTTGACTCCCAATCCCTTGGGAGACAGAGATAGGGGAGTTCAAGGCCCTGCTCAGTTATTTAGAAAACATAGCAAGACTGTCTCAAAAACAAAATAAAACAAAAAAGTTTCAAATAGCAGGGACTTGAGAAAGGAATGACCAGTGAGCTTCAAGGAGGACACGCCAAGATCTCCTCTGCAGGTGTGATGATTTGTGTGTATGTGTGTGTGTGTGTGTGTGTGTGTGATGTTTTGTGTGTATATACACTTTGTGTGAGTGTGAGTATGCATACCTCTGTCAGGAGTCACCATCAGTCCCTCTTCTACCTTGTTCTTTGAGGCATGGTCACTCAATCCCATTTAGAGCCTGTGGTAAGGATGGAATTACAGGTAGGCAGCCATGCCCACTGGCGTATGTGTGAGTTTCCAGTCCTCACACCAAGTGCCAAGTGCTTTAACCAGTCTCTTATGCTGTTTTCCTGTTGACACAGCAGCCGCACCTGAATCTGCCGCTGTGACTCTGCAGTTACTGGCCTGCTTCTCAGGCAGTGGCCCTATGGAGCTTTAGGTCACATTGGATCTGCCTCCTGCCACTGCTATCAAATGTAGTCTTTAACTAAATCTCTGTCATTCTCTCATCAATAAGACTCGCAAGTCAGAGGCTGGGGTGAAAGCCTCCTAGCTTAGAGAGGTTGAGGAGCAAAGCTCTTCACGGGTGTCCCCTCCTCTCCACCAAAGCAAAAAGGACTGACACACTCAAAGTTCTTTCTTACTACTTCCTGTGAGCATCTCTATTGTCTTCCAGACCTCCCCTGGCTCTGTGTGATGACTCTGTCAACTAGTTGCTGGTTCTGCTTCCTGAAGCAAGATTACTTTTACTTTACTGAACCAAATGCAAACTCGGGGTTCACAGTATGACAGAGCATCCTGCAACCCTCTGACCCATCTCCTCAGCCCCGTAGTCTTGTCTGAAATAGGGCCGACGTAATTCAATCTTGATATGTACTCAGGCTAACTTTGATCTCTCTGACTTCTGAGTGCTAGGATTAGAGGTGTGTGCTGCCATGCTCACCTTACCTCATTTCTTGGATTCCCAGTTCTGCCCGCGCTCCAATTAAATCCAGCTCAAGGAAAGAGAATTCATGGAAAACATTGTTATCTTCTTCCTCCTGCATCCCGATTCTGCTCTCCTGGTGAAGTGTTTCTACAGTAAAGAAAACATTACCATTAGTGGGTAGCACTAGGGATCTGAACCCTCCCAGCTTGTCTCCAGAGCCTGCAGTCCAACACAAAGCCTATAACACAATGCTGAAGGAAATTTCAGCGTAGGATGCATCCAAGCTCAGTGAGAAATAATACCGTAATTAACTGATTAGAGTTGTCTTCCATGAACAAGGAGCTTAGAAACTGTAATTCTGAGAACACATGCAAAGAATGACGAGCTACATCAACATAAAAAACTTGTACTGTGGGGGCTGGAGAAATGTGGAGGCTGGAAAGATAGCTCAGTGGTTAAGAGTACTGGCTGCTCTTCCAGAAAACCCAGATTCAATTCCCAGCACCCACATGGCAGCTTTCAGCTATCTGTAATCCATCCAGCTCCAAACTATTTGACATCCTAACACATATATGCAGCCAAAACACCAATGCACATAAAATGAAAATATTTCCTTTTTTAAAAAAGTGTGTACTATAGACCTCATTCAATTTGCAGAGGCTTGTCTAGTGGGCACAGATCCCTGTTCAGTCCCTAGCAAGACACTGACTCATTGACTACATGTGGCTTAGTATTCTGGAGGCACAGGCAGGAAGGGCAGAAGTGGGCAGTTCTTTGTTCAAAGAGATTTGAGGTCAGCCTGGGATACATAAGACCTGTTCTCAAATCTAATAAATTACAGCTGGAGAGATGGCTCAGTGGTTAAGAACACTGACTGCTTTTGTAGAAGGCCAAGATTCAGTTCTCAGTACCCACATGGTAATTCATAACGATCTGTAACTCCACTTCGAAGAATCCAATACCCTCCTTTGGCCTCTGTGGGCTCTATACATAGAGACCACAAATACCCCTTCTGCATATACATAATCAAAAAGAAATAATTTTATTTATATATTTATTTTGATACAGGGTCTCTCTATTGTGTAGCTCTGGCTATCCTGGAATCTGTTATGTAGACTAGATTGGCCTCAAAAATCAGAGATTCACCTGGAGTGCTGAGTTTAGAGGGTATATTACTAAGCTGAAGACCCAGTGTGGTAAGAAGTTTCTGGGTCATCTGGTCTATCCTCCAAGGTCTGAACCCACAGTCTCTTAGTCCCAAAGAAGCACACAGAATCTTATTTTCATCATATGCTGCTTGGCCTATGGCTCAGGCATATTCCTTGCTAATTTTTACTCTTAAACTAACCCACGTTTAGCCACATGGCTTGGTGCCTTTTCTCAGAGCAGCGTTCTCATCCTGCTTCCTCCCTGGCATCTCTGCTCTGTTCTTCTCAGCTTCCTTAGTTTGGTAGCCCCGCCCACACTTCCTGTCTGCCTTCTGGCCAATCAGCATTTTATTAAACCAGCAGGAGGGACAAAATTTACAATGTACAAGAGCATAATCCCACAGCAAACTCTGCAATAAAAAAAAAAAATTAACAAAAGAGGGCTAACAAGATAGTTTAGTGGATAAAGGCAATTGCCACCACGACTGATGACAAGTTCAATCCCTAGAATCCACGAAGTAAAAGCAGAAACCCCAAATTTTATGCCTCTGACCCCCACACATGTGCATGTGACCCCTACACACATATTAAATAAATAAAACTTGTTAGAGGTTTGTAGAGGATAAATAAAGAAAAGGAAGAATAAAAGAAAAGTTGCCTTGAAAAGGTAAATAAAATGAGTAAAAGGAGGTTGGAGTATTAGTATTATAGTAGTCAAGGGTTTACCTAGCACATACAAGGTCCCATGTTCTATTCCTTCTTCTGAAGTGGGGGAAAAAGCAAAATATTTTAATTAACATGCCCAAAGAAGGTACAAAATGGTGAAAAAGTGTCCACAGTTGTAGCCACTAAGGAAATAAGAATCAATCCCACTGTGACATATCGTCATCCACTAGGATGGCTTTCTACATAAGATAGACAATGACAAGTGTAAGGTTATGGAGGAATTGGATCCCACTTATGCTGCTGGTGGTAAAACATCACTCAGCAGCTGTGGAAAAGGATCTGGAAGTTTCCCAGGAAATTAGAAAGAATCAGCCACATCACTCAGCAATCCCTTCCAGGCAGATGCCCAAGAGAACTGAAAACAGATATTCAAACAAAACTGTACACAAGAGTGTACAAACGCTCTGTTCACAGTGACCAGACACTCATAACCATGGCATGAAGGGCCCTGCTGTGCTTGTAGTCCTGGTATTCAGTAGACAGGACTAAGGATGCTGGAGTCAAGGTCAGGCTGGGCTACTATGCTTTCTTTTGTTTATGTTCTGTGTCTGGATCTTTGCTAGCATATATGTCTATGCACCACTTGTGAGTCTGGTGCCTGAGAAGACCAGAAGAGGCCATCAGCACCCCCAGAACCAGTTACAGAAGGTTATGAGCACCCACATAGGGACTGAGAATCAAACAATCCTCTGAAAGACCAGTCAGCGATCTTTACCACTGAGCCATCTCTCCAGCCCCTAAGCTATGGGCTTGTTTTGTTGTTCTTTGGTTGGTTTTTTTGTTTGTTTGTTTTTAATAAACTAAAAGAGAGAAAAGCAAGCAGAGATAGAAAATATCGTGGCAATTAAAAGAAGTCCTTCATGAGGCTGAGGTCACAAAAGACCACAACGTTTATGGTTCCATTTGTTGAATTTTCTAGAATGCACACGTGCATACAGATGGAGTAGAAAGACCGTTGGCTGCATGAGCAAGTATCCTAGTTATTCTTCCTATTTCTGCTAAACAAATAGCACCTCAAAGGAGAAGGGGTTCATTTTAGCTCACCATTCAAGGTACAATCTGCGTGCGAGGTCCCAGGAGCTTAACGCTAGTCATATCATATCCACAATTAGGAAAGAAAGCAATGAATGTGTGCCTACTAGTGCTCAGCTTGTTTCCTGCATTTTATACAGTGCAGGTTCCCCTGACAAGGAAATGGTTGTACTATAATTAAGATTAGTTTCCCCATATCAATTAATGTAATCAGATAATCCCCAGAGGCCCATTTCCCAAATGACTCTAGATTCTATCAAGGGCTGAAGAGATGCTCAGCAATGAACACTCTTCCTGCTCTTCCAGAGGACCCAGGTTAAGTTCCTAGAAACTCACATCTAGTGGCACACAAAGTGCCTGCTGCTCCAACTCCAAGAGATCTGATGTTGTGAAATATTACTTGAAGATGTATGTTACATTTGTTTATGCTGTGGAACATTTGTTTAATGATGCAAAAATATGTTGCATTCTTTTTTTAAAGATTTATTTATTATGTATATAGTGTGCTATCTGCATGTATGTCTGAGGGTGCAAGACTGCATTACCGATAGTTGTGAGCCACCGTGTGGTTGCTGGAAATTGAAATCAGGACCTCTGGAAGAACAGCCAGTGCTCTTAACCTCTGAGCCAACTCTCCAGCCCATGTGGAATTTTTGTGTTGAATTTGTTTAACTCTGTGAAGCTGTTTTACTTCACTTGTCTGAAATATCTGATTGGTCTAATAAAGAGCTGAACAGCCAATAGCAAGGCAGGAGAAAGGACAAGAGGCACCGTCAGGCAGAGACAATAAATAAGAGGAGAAATCTTGAAAAAGACAGTAAGGCATAAGAAAAGGAGAGGAGGATTCCAGGGGCCAACCACCCAGCTACATAACCAGCCACAGATTAAGACAGTAAGGTATATATAACAGAGAAAGATAAAAGCCCAGATGCAAAAGGTAGACAGGATAACTTAGTTTAGAAAAACTAGCTAGAAACAGTCCAAGCTAAGGATATATTGTATATTTAATAAAAAATAGCCAGAAGTATCAAAGGACAGAACCACCCACAGAGCCAAGCCATGAAGGTCAGGGAGTGGTGACCCACGCCTTTATTCTCAGCACTTGGGAAGCAGAGATCCATCTGGACCTCTATGAGTTCAAGGCCTAACAGAGCCATGAGGTGGTGGCACAAATGTTAAATCCTAGCACTAAGAAAGTTGAATCAGGAAGTGAGATAGCTGGGTGGAGACAGAGGAGGGAGTTCAGCTTTGCCTCGAACTTCCTTTTTTGGCTGAGGACAGAGAGGTTTGGGGTCAGAGGATTCGTGGAGAGGGAGCTGATGAGTTGGCTGGGTGAAAGTTGCTGTGGTTTGTTTCTCTACCTTTCTGATATTTCAGCTTTTCTCCAATATATGGCTACATGGTTTTTATTATAATATGAAATAGAATTTGTGCAATATCTGATGCTCAACTATTGGGGTACAAATTCACAAAAAAAGCTGCTTTCTTGTGGTTTTGAAGTCACCAGCACAGGTCAGAACTACATGTAACTGAGACTCACTACCCAGCAGGCTAGATTTTCCTTTCAGAGTTAGCCTCCAGCCAGCTCTGCCTTTTAGGCAGTTTCTACCACACATGTTTCTTCTCCATAATCACCTGGGTAAGTTTTTCTGACAGTGGCTTCCCTATCCTGGTGGGTTATGTTTTTTTTTTTTTCTGGACCTTTTCCCTAGGCTGCTGCCTCACTTCACCATCATCTAAATTGTCGTTGTCAGCAGATTTGGTGAGTCAATTGGGATTTCATAAAAGGAGGAATTAGTTTAAGAAAGAGAGGGTTTTCCCCATACTAAAAAATGGGAAACATTAAACTTGAAGGAATTTGGTCTTTGTTTCATAATACTCTAAAGAGTTTGAAAATGGAGCCATTAAGGGAGAGGATAATTAATGTATGGGATTATTGTAATGTCTATTATAAATATTATTTGTTTGATCATTCTTATTTTAGGCCTAAAAAGTTGGTTTCTATGATGACCCAGTTGATTGATATGACTGTCAAGATGCAAATATTAGAAAACTTCATTAAAAAGGATCATAAAGACATTCAAACCCAGACAGAGAAATTTAAAAGAGAACCAATCTCAACATTTCCCCATGATATTACAAAGAAACAGCCTAAGGCTTTCAATAAGCAAACCTTAATATATCCAGTAACCTTATAGGAACTGCCAAATGATAAGAACTGTGCAAAAGCTGAATGAACTCCTGTGCAAATGTTAGATCTGAGAAGATTCAAGAAATCATATGCCATGTACTAACCATTTGAGAAGCAGATGTTATACTCATGGTCAACTTGTAATAGAATTATCCCTTAAAAAAAACTGGACAAATATGATTACAGCAGTTTTAGAGGCTGGTCCCTGTAGGTGTTTGTGCAGCCCAGTGTAGCTCAGACGGAAAGAGATCCTGGCAGTCAGGAGCCCAGGCATACTGAGCACTGCAGCTCCAATGGAAAAGTATTCAGGCATTCGGGAGCCAATGAACAATAAGCCTAGGCAGCAGCTTAAAACCTTGCTTCAGGGAAAAGATTTCCCAGTTAGCAGCTCTGCTCCAGCAAGGGAGGGCCTCCCAGGCAAGGTTGCTAGAGTGGCCAGCCAACGACTTCACTTCTATGCTGCTGGCTGCTTTCTGTTGAGGGAATGTAACAACTCTGCCCAGGAAAGGTCCCCTGGGCATCAAGCGTGTTACATCCCACCTACTGCTGCTGCTGCTGCTGCTCTAATAAAAGAAGATCTTCACTCAAACCTCATTCAAGAGATTTATTGGGAGAGAATGGTCCAGGAGAGGGGCTACCTTAACCCCGGAGTGGGAGAGGACAGCAGGGTGGGGGTGGGGGAAGAGGGTGGGGAGTGAGGAAGGACTGTGAGCTCAGATATTTATAAGGCTTCTTGGGGGGGGGCAGTTTTCTAGAGAGACTTACAGGGTGGGGATTGGTCAGATATTTTCTTTCTTTTTACCCTGATTTGGTTTTTAGTTTCAGGGCCAAAGTGTGTTCCTCTCATGGGCTCATTTGGGCTTTAGGGCTCTAATTTCAGGGTCAGGGCACATTTCTTTCACTGGTTCTGACTCCAGGGCAAAGTGTGTTTTATTGACTGGTTTCAGAGCCAGGGCACATTTCTTTTTGGTGCTGGGTTCAGGAATAAATGTATTTCACTGGTTCAGATCTTAGATCCAGGGTATGTTTCTTTCACTAGCTCTGGGTTCAGGGCTAGGGTGGGTTTCTTTGGCTGGCCACTTTTCCCTACAGTTCCCAATTACAGTAGAGGACCTGGTGGAAGAATGAAGCTAAACCCATTGAACAATGAAGTAGGGCTAGAGGTGTTGAAATCTCCCAAGACCAACTTCTTGGGGAGGGAGATTATGCTAATGTAGAAAGGCAGTTTTTATTTGATGACCACAACCTGACTTTATGCCAAATGGCAGCCATGAATGCTTGGGATAGAATTGAAGAAGCAGGAAAGAAAACTGAGCTTTTTACAAAAGTGATTCAAAGACCAGTAGAAACTTTTGCAGATTTTTTAGAAAGATTGTCTTCAGCAGTAAATAGAACCATACCAGATTGAGAAGCTAGGTAAATAATAATTGAATCTGGATTTTGAAAATGCTAACTCGCAATGAAAAAGGATAATTAGGCTATTAAAGGCAAGGTCAACACCCTTAGAGGATTGGATCTAGGAAACAATTAATTTGGAATCTTATAACTATGATGATAATTGGGTAGGAGAGGTTATTTCTGGAGGTTTAAAGAACAACTATGGAAAGCAGGTCACATAGAAAGGAATTGTCAACAAAGCATTCCTAGAAACAATATTTTTAATGAGAATGACCCCAACAGAATGCCTCTCTTCTGGAGTATGCAGAAGGTGTGGCAAAGGCAAGCATTGGACCAATGAGTATAGGTCAACAAAGGACTGGCAAGGTAACTTTTTTCCTTCCAGAAACACACTGAGGGGCTTCTCACAGCCTTTCCCCCCTTTCATTAAATCCAGTTCAGTCTTATCCTGTCATGGTGGAGGAAACACCTTCCGCGAGCAATTAAAAAACCTAATGCCTATCATTTTTAAAAATAATTGCTCTGGATAATAGAAAAGCCATAGAAGAAAGAACAAAAAATCAGGAGAAACATAAATAAAAATTGATAAAGATTAGAAAGAGAACCTCCCCAAAGTTAGGGTTGGGGAAGGCTTTTGCTTTTGTTTCCACAGGTGAAAAAAAAAACTCTGAATGCCATCAAAATTAATAAAGACTCGATTTGTTCAAGAGAAACCTCTTGATAAAGAGAAATGATGGCTCATTCACTAATGTGACAATTCTCTAAGTTGTAAAGAAAACTCACCAAACAAAAAGGGTCAGAGCAAGATTTTGTTTTTGCCTTTACAGAAAAATAAAAATATCCATCTTCAAGAAGTCAAAAGAGCTTGGACATCTAAACATCTAAAGAAGAAGAGAGGCTAGCCAGAAAAAAATTTACAAGCAAAGAAAATTAAGCCTATTGGTACCAATATACTCTACATGGTAAAATCTCACTGCCTGACATCTACAGCTCTTTGCTTCTGAGAAGTTGAAGTCCCAGTTCAACTGAAAATTAAAGCTGGCTTTCGAGTTGGTTTGGTTCTTTTATTCTCTAAACTCAAGCATTCTTGTTAAAGAAAAATGCAAAATCTCTGTATCATATCAGAAGAGCCACTTGATATGGAACAGAAGAAAAACCAAAATTAAGGAACTATTCTGTTACTACTAATCTCATGATCATTTAAGTTTTATATCAAAATTTATAAGATTATGTATATTAAGCTTTTTGTTATGATATTAATGATCATATAAACTAATAATTACAGAAAGATGGCTTTATGTAGCTCACTGTACATTGTTATGGGTTTGAGTCTCTTATCAGTTTTCTGTTTTGAAGCATGACAATGTCTAATTGTGACCTTTGAGAGCTCCAAGAGGGAAATGAGGCCATACAACAATGATTTCACATGGACTATGCCAGCTCCACTAGGCTGACAAACACCACCTAAAGATTGACTTTGGACTACAACCTGTTCGGTTTTTGAGATGGCTAGCTGAGATGAACCAACTCACAGACTACTCTAGCCAGAACCTGAGACAAACCCTATATTTTCCCGCTATGCAGAGACTGAATAACAAATGATATAACCATCTATGCCAGGACTTCACAATTAACCAAAATTTTTCTTTTCAGGATCCCCTAAAGATGCTGTCTCCCCCAGACAGAAGGAAGTAAATTTAAGAACATGGCGCCACATTCCCAAGAGGTGGGGTGGTTGGTTTTTGGTCTTTCAATGGGATATGAATGATTGTCATTGTTTAGGGTGATTGGTTACAAATTGCTATTGATAGTGGTTAAGAAAAAAAGCTTAAAAGGGAGATTAGATTCACAGTTCTTGTTTGAAAAAATAAAGAAAAGAAAAAGAAAATAGATTCAGATATCATAGGATAAAAGGGGAGATTATTGAATCTACTCTGAAAAAAAGACAATATGGATATAAGACATAAGGGTAGATTACTGAAACTATTTTTAAAACAGCAACTTCTAGTTTTAAGTAATTTATATTGGATTGGATTTTTGTATATTGTATACAAATTGTTAATATTGATACAAAGTTGAGATTAATTTTGTTATTGTACATATATTTCTATTCTTGTTCAAGATATTGCACTGATGTAGCTCATCTAACAATGTATTCAAATTGATAGTCCTTGAAAGTTATTACCAACTAATTAGGATATAAAGAAATATAAGTTAATAGTCATTACAATTAAACATATAGGCATATTACATATGTTGTCAAGATCAAACTGGAATACATTTTATATAGACAGACCATCTTTAAACACTTCATAGATCTACTGAAAATGGCATTTAAGATATTTTAATAACAAGAGTTCTTTTTATTTTTATGACTATGAGACATGTCTGCTCCTGGCAGCACCAGTCTACTTCAGAGAAAACGATGTGCATCAAAGAAGCTCCATATGGAGTTTACTTTCTTTGTGGCAAAAGTTAGCACTGGGAAAGAAAGTGCCTTTGCCTTGACTGCTGACAGTATGATGTCTATAATGGGACAAGCAGAACACATAAGAAAGAATTGCCTAACCTTGCCAGGACAAGGTAGGAAGGTCTTTAAGAATATCCAGCTTCACAGAGAAGTCTGTCACATATACTGGGCCTGTAAGGCTGAAGATGGTTGCTCCAATGCTGCAAAGAAAACTTGGGTGACTGTCAAAGCAGCCTGCTGTTTCTGTCATTTTTCACATTTTTTGGAAGTTGCTTGCTTGAACTTCTTGTTTACTTAGTTAATACTGATGTGGGAGTGTCTTTCTGTATGCTGTGAATGTCAATCTTTAAATAAAGGACAGTTTTGTCACTTGGCGAACACCGTAGCGGTAAGCAGGAGCATAGGTAGGGGAAGGAGGGTGGAGTCAGGGACAGAGATCCTTCCAGCCACTAAAGAAACAACATGTAAGGAAATAGGTAAGCCATGTAACCACATGGCAGGACAGATTAATGGAAATGAGTTAAGAGGAAGGAGCTAGCTAACAATGTGCCTGAGCCATAGGCCAAACAACATGAAGTAAATATAAGTGTCTGTGTGTTTCTTTGGGACTTTGGGATTGCTGGTTCAGATAAGTAGCGGTGGACTGGTCCAAACTGTGGCGCTAGTCCAGGCCAGGAACCTAATGTTACAGATGGCATCCTAACATGAAGCCTAAGAGAGCTTAAAAAGTGTTCTAGATCACAGAAACAGAGCCAAAAGCAGTTTCTAAATTGTGTCTCTGCAGTGGGTCATGGTGCAGAAATGGTGTGGTGGCCAAGTCACAGACAAAATGGCAGCAGCGGACTTGCGCCCGGCAGCATAAGCTGCAACCAGGCCGGTTCCCAAAGTCTCACAGAAGACTCGGTAGCATGTGATTGATTTAAAGTTTCTGTTTATATTGAACAAAAGTGAAAAAGAGTCAAAGACAGTTTCTTAGTAGAAGCATATTCTGAAACTGCTCTGTTTGCTAGCCGTGAGCAGATGCGGCCAAAGCAAGGCTGTATAGTCTAGAATTTTAAAAGCTCTCCTAGTTAGAAAATGATTAAGGACACACAATAAAACAGATACAGATGAAAAAAAAAAACCTCTAAATGGTTAAAATGAATATAGGCTTCAGAGAGAAAAGGAAGAGGGTTTAGTAAGTCCCTAAAAAAGAGAAATAGAGTATAAAATATAATAAGCTACGTAAAGATAGAAAAAACACTGAGTCTGGATTATGGTTATTATTGTGTATTCTTTTTAAAGTTTTTTTAACTGTTAATGAGCTAACTGCAGAAAGACAAGTCCAAGGTTGCTAAGTTAAGCAAAAATATATATTTTAAAGGTATCTTGACTTTGAAATTTGTCTAAGGTTATGTTGCTTTGAAAGAGAGGTTCTGGATTTGTTTCCACAGAAGATGAGAACCCATGGGTTGCTTCCAGGCAAATATGGTTTCATCAACCAAGACCACCTGAAAATTAATTCTCTGATGGGAAGAAAAGAGATGGTCACATCACCTTCAGGGCTGCAAACTAAGATGATCCAGCCTCAGGATGCTTGTAAGATTGCCAGCCCCTCAGTCAACAGGAAGTAGTAATGAAATGCTAAGCCCAAATACCCAAAGTAATGTTTATAAATGTTTGCTTTCATTATGAATGGTTAGTGTCATAGTTAATCTCTTTCTAAGAAGAAAAGGGAGATATGGTATATGAATGATTTTAAAAAGATAGATTATTTAATTTACTTTAATCCAAAAATCAGCTATTAATCTCAAAATATTTTACATTGGTATGGATTTTGGTTTATTGATACAAATTTAAGGTCAATTTTGTTATGCTGTATTTTTCTACTCTTGTTTAAGGTATGAAGTTTATGTAGCTCATTTAAAATTGTAATGTAGAATTAAGAAATACAGATTAATAGTCACCTATGATAACCAAACTTATAGTCATGTTAGTTAGATTTTTTAGGTATAAAAGGATAAATTTCAATTAGATAGGTAATCTTCAAACACTTCTTAGACCTACAGAATATGGCATTTAAAATATTTTAAGAACTTAGACTTTTCTGGACAGTGAGACAGGTCTGCTCCTGGCAGCACCAATCTGCTTCAAGAGAAAAATGGGCATTGAAGAAACTCCATATGGAGTTTACTTTCTTTGTGGCAACTGTTAGTCACTGGACAAGATCCTGTTCTTGTGTTGATAAATTGACAGTATGCTGTTTAAACTGGACATGCAGGGCCCATAGGAAGGTGATCTCTGAACTTTGACAAAATAAGCCGAGATGATCCTTCAGGTTCTTGCTTTGCAGAGAAAACTGCCAGATAATTTTCAGGACTCAAAAAGAAGTGGCTGACGAACTATACCAGAATGGGCAGTGCAGTCCTTCAAATTTCCTGATTCACTGAAAAGTATGCCAGAGACTCTGGGCCTGTAGGCTGAAGATGGATGCCCCAACTTTATAAAGGAACTTTGGGTGACTGTCCAGGCAGACAGGCGTCATCTCTGTCATTTCTAGATTTTGGAAGTTGCTTATATTTCCCGTTTACTCAGATAATATTATATCCTTCTGTGGTCTTTGATGTAGTTGAAGATTAGATAGTTATAGTTATTAGATTTTTCTTAGTTGTTATAAATGGTATATTAGATTTAAAACTTTAGTAGATAATAGAATATTTTCTTTAATTTTGTTAAATACAAATAGACTAGATATTGTATCTGTAATACTTGCTTGGTAGCTATTTTGTTATATGTAATTTTGCTATGTTGAAATTGAAACCTTCCTTTTTGATTAGACAGAAACAGGGAAGTGATGTGGGAGTGGCTTTCTATATGCTTTGAATATCAATCTTTAAATAAAGGATCTGTTTTGAACCTTTGTATGTAGAAGCATAGGTAGAAGGAGGGTGGAGTCAGGGACAGAGATCCTTCCAGCCACTGAAGAAGCAGCATGTAAGGAAATAGGTAAGCCATGGGCCACGTGGCAGGACAGATGTATGGAAATGGGTTAAGATGAAGGAGCTGACTAGCTGACTAGCAATATGTGTAAGCCACAGGCCAAACAGCATGAAATTAATATAAGCATCTGTGTGTTTCTTTGGGACTTTGGGACTGTTGGTCCAGATAAGTGGAAGTGGCAGGCAGGTCCAACTGTGGGGCTAGTCTGGGCCATAAACCTAATGTTACAGATTACTTCTTTCTGGGGTCTCTGAGGGAGATGAAGATAAGATAGTTACAATATTCCTAGTTACGGATTCAGAAAAGAAGCTCACTAAGAGGTTAAAGTGTATACGTTTGAAAGAAATCAAAAGATAATTTTCAATTGATAATACAAGTTAGATAGAAAGTGAATTAGGTACATCCAAGATGGAATAAATAATAAAGTAATTTCTCTGAATTTGCCAATTTTTAATGGACTGGACATTACATTATTGATGCAATTATTGCTACTATATGTTATATAGTTATTGTTCTCATTGTATATAGTTTTTCTTATGTTAGTTATAACCTTTTTTACTTTTGACACAAAAGGGTTATGTGTGATATATTGTATATTTAATAAAAATAGCCTGAAATATCAGAGGACAAAACCACCCACAGAGCCAAGCCATGAAGGTCAGGGAGAGGTGACCCGTGTCTTTAATCCCATCCCTTGGGAAGCAGAGATCCTTTTGGATCTCTGTGAGTTCAAGGCCAAACAGAGTCAGGCAGTGGTAGTACGCACCTTTATTCCTAGCTCTAGCAAAGTTGAATCAAGAAGTGAGATGGCTGGGCAGAGAGGAAGAGGAGGACAGAGTTCAGCTTTGCCTGGCACTTCCTTTTTTAGCTGAGGATGGAGAGGCTTGGAGTCAGAGGATTCATGGAGAGGGGGCTGAGGAGTTGGCTGGGTGAGATGTGGCTGTGGTTTGTTTCTCTCTCTCTAATATTTCAGTTTTTCCCCAATATCTGGCTCTAGATTTTTATTATAATATCAAATAAAATTCATGCAATACAGGCATTCATAAGTAATAATATCTCTATTTTTACTGGGGAGCTGAGTAGCATGCCTCCAAAGAGTAAAGAGCAAAGAGCCAAAAAATTAAAACCAAAACCAAAACCTACAATTGACACTCTTTTCTAGATTCTGCAGGTACCTACATTCCCATAGGCATGTTCACCGTTGGATGGAGGTCACACACACCTTTCATTGCAGAACTTAGGAGGAAGAGGCAGGAGGATCTCTGAGTCTGAGGCCAACCTGGTCTACAGAGCAAGTTCTAGAACAGCGAAGGCCACACAGAGACACCCTGTTTCGAAAAAAAGGAAGAAAGAAAGAAAGAAAGGAAGGAAGAAAGAAAGAAAGAAAGAAAGAAGGAAGGAAGGAAGGAAGGAAGGAAGGAAGGAAGGAAGAAAGGGAAGGAAGGAAGGACAAAAGAAACATATACACTTAATTTGAAAACTAAACAAATAAAACCTTGAGATTTAAACAAGTAACACAACACTTCTCATTACAGAGGTTATTTATTTAAAAAACTTGAACAAACATCTATTTACCTTCTCTCTCCCTCTCCCCCCCCCCCCCCTCTCTCTCTCTCTCTCTCTCTCTCTCTCTCTCTCTCTCTCTCTCTCTCTCTCTCTCTCCAGGGTCTCTTCTAGAACTCACAGGGATCTGCCTGCCTCTGCCTCCTGAGTACTGGATTAAAGGTGTGCCAACACTGCCTTGTTGTAATTATTTTTCTATTGCTGTGATAAAACACCATAACTAACACTATTCATAAAGAAACTATCCGACTGGGCTTGTGGTCTCAGAGTCCATGTGGGCAGACGCTGAGAGCTCACACCTTGACTGACAGAGAAAGTAGGATGGGAAAGACCTGCCTCTTCTAAAACCTCAAAGGCTACCCCAGTGACATACCTCCTCTACCAAAGCCAAATCCCCTAACCCTTCCCAAACAGTTCCACCAACTGGGAACCAAGCATTCAAATATATAAGCCTCTGGGGTCATTCTCATCTGAACCACCACACCCAGAGAGGGCCCTGACAACACTCCAGAGGAACAGTTCTGTTCAACTTCTCTTTGGTACAACAAGGAGCTTCTGTGAGCTTAATAAAAGGTATCTAGGTGAAGAGGTACTACAACAATGCCACACCTACTTCAGCAGGCCACACCACCTAATAGTGCCACCCCCTGTGAACCAAGCATTCAAGCACGGGTGTATAGGGGCCATTCCTACTGAAACCATCACAGCCTCTTATTCCCATCCACATTCCAGCACTACAGAAATCCTGCCTCTGGCATAGGAATACAAACAACTAGGGGATGGTTCAGGAGCAAATGAGTAGCTGGGATCTGGGGTAAGGGTCTAATGGCCTAGTTACCTCTATGAGGGAATGTCAATAGGCCTGATCTTGTGAGGGTCTCCTGTGGGTAATCATAACTGTTCTGATTTCAGGATCATATGGCCGTGGGGTGGAGGTCCATGAATGATGACCAATGGCTGATCCTTTAGGAAAGGAGAAAATGTTCTGAAATCAGATTCACGTGTAGTTTAAATTTTCTTTGGGCCACCAATTGGCTCCAAAATAAAGACATGGAGACATATTGTTAATTATGAGTGCTCAGTCTTATCTTAGGCTTGTCCCCCTAACTCTTTTTAAAAATGTAATTTAACTGATTTCTATTCATTTATGTTTTGCCTCAAGGCTTTTCACCTTTCACTCTGTATGTCCCACTTCCCTGCTTCCTTCTTGTCTGTCTGGCCCCTGGCTTCTCCCTAGCGTCTCTTCTCTCTTCTCTTGAACCTAAATTCCTCCTACTACTTATTCTCCCTGCCTTCTGCCTATACCTCCTTCTTCGATATCGGCCATTCAGCTTTTTATTAGGCCAGTCAGGTACCTTAGGTAAAACAGACACATACCTTTACATAGTTAAACAAATATTCTATAACACTCACAGCTCATTCTATACTTCCTGTCAGTTAAAACAGGTGAGCGCTACTGCTTCTACCACATTCCCAATACCATGTTCTTCCCAAGTGCACTGGGCCAGACAGCTATGAGCTGACGCCTGTGAAATCATGAGTAAAATGCATCTTTTTTTATCAGTTGTTTATGCCAGGTATTACATTAGAGTTACAGTCCTGTGAATACATTAAAAAAACATCCAATGAGGATCTGAAGCAAAGACTCAGCAATTAAGAGCACTGGATGCTTTCCCAGAGGAACTAGATTTAATTCCCAATATCTTCATGACAGCTCACAAATCAAGATCCAAGGGATTCAATGCCCTCTTCTGACCTCCAATTATCAGCTATGCACATGATATACATATATACATGCATGCAAAATACTCATGCACATTTTTTAAATCTATAAAACACACACATACATCCAATGATTTTGGGTGTCTTGGTACAAACCTTTAGTTCTGTACTCTGGAAGCAAATCAAGGCAGATCTCTGGAGCTTGAAGCCACCATATTTTACATAATGAGTTTTAGACCAACCAAGTCTACAAAGTGAGATCCTGTCTCAAAAATTCAAAATCAAACATAAATGGGTTAGCAAAATGACACAGTG
Organism: Phyllotis vaccarum; assembly: GCA_033318265.1. Taxonomy (NCBI): domain Eukaryota; kingdom Metazoa; phylum Chordata; class Mammalia; order Rodentia; family Cricetidae; genus Phyllotis; species Phyllotis vaccarum. The sequence goes on from JARWLC010000004.1 coordinate 52,526,868, forward strand.
GGAAAAGCTACTTGCCACCAAACCTGATCATCTGATCCCTGGGACCCAAGTGGTAGAAGGATTCTCCTGTTTCTGCCTCCATGGTGTTGGTATTACAGATACGTGTCATCACACTTGGCTTTTGTATATGGATGCCTGGGACTAAATGTGGATCTTCATGCTTGAGTATCAAGGACCTTATGAACTAAACCATCTACTAAGTTCCTCCTTTTTTTGGTTTTAAAATAAGGTCTCAAATGGCAGTGGTGGCACATAATTTTAATTCCAGCACTCAGGAGGCAGAGGTGAGCAGATCTCTGTGAGTTCAAGGCCAGCCTGGTCTAGAAACAAAATTCCATGACAGCTAGATATACACAGAGAAACCCCATCTCTCTATGTCAAAAACAAAACAAAACAAACAAATCAACAAAAAAGGAAGAAAAATGGGGTATCATGTCCTCATGTTGACCCTAAACCTATATCCAAGGATGACCTTGATCTGGATCTTTCTGCCTGTACCTTCTGGATGCTAGGATTATAGATTTATACCCCTTAGCAACTTTATGTGCAGATCTGTGCTAGTTAATTCTTCTTGTAAACTTTGCATGGTTTAGAGTGGCCTGGAAAGAAGGAACCTCAGTTAAGGAATGGTCCAGATCAGATCGGCTTATAGCTGTGTTTGTGAAAGATTGTCTTGATTGGTGATTAATCTGAGAGGGCCCAGAACACTGTGGGTGGCACCATCCCTAGGCTGATGTGGGGTGATATGTTAAATATTTAATAAAACCAGTCTGGAATATCCGAGAAGAGATCTACCCACAGTCAATCCAGGAGGATCAGAGAGTGGTGACTCACACCTTTAATCCCAGAACAGGGAAAGATCAGGAATGGTGACCTTATGTCCTTAATCCCTGCAGATCTGAGTTTGAGGCCAACTTGGTTTACAGAGGGAGTTCCAGGCTCCCAGGCAGGAAGTAGTACCATGCCTTTAATCCCATAACTCCAGAAACAGAGATTTTTCTGTGTTTCTGTGAGTTCAAGGCTAACTACCAAATAGTAATAGCTCACACCTTTAATCTTAACCTGGATGTAAAACAACTGGGTGAAGAAGGTATTTAAGGCAGGCATAGAAAGTCAGAGGATACAGTAGAAGCCATAAGGAGTGAGGCTGAGGAAGCTGGAAGACAGCTGGGTGAGATCTGACTGTGGTGTTTCCTCTCTGATACTTCAGCCTTTCCCTGATATGTCTCTGAGTTTCCTTTAATACAACCAGAATTTGTGCAATAGTTCTAGAACTCACTCTGTAGAGCATTCTGCCTCTGCCTCTCAAGTGCTAGGTTTAAAGGTGTACACCACTACAATCAGACAAAGATGAACCTATTTTTAAATACTTGAAAGTCTTAGTTCTAGGAAACCTTCCAATATTAGGTAAGCCGGGAGACATAGCTCCCTTAATGATAGAACTATCTTCATCATTTGTAAATTAAAAAATAAAATAAACAAGGTAATATGGAAGAAAATTCAGTGTCTGGAACATTAATGAGCTTTTTTTTTCCAATGGCAATGCTGTGTAACAAGCAGGTGCAAAACTCAGTCATTTACAACAGCATTAATTTCTAGGTTACAGGTCTCTGAGCCATCTGGGCTAAGCTGGACTTACAGGTTCTGAGTCTATCTCAAGCACCTCTTGCATTTCTCAGGACCACTCTTCTGATAGACAGTGTTGTGTGACTCTACTCCTGAAGAGATGTGAATGATTTTCTACTCACCCTAGATAAGAAAACTGATGATAGACTGCAGTAAGGACACCACCAGGTCCAACTTGATGGGTTTTATTTGGGTTTCTTACAGGGGTATGGGTGAAGGATTCGTGTGGTTGTTTGGATGGTATGTGCCCCATATTCTTGGGCATTTGAATATTTGGTCCTCAGATAATGTGCTGTTAGGTTAGGAGCTGTGGCCTTTGTAACAGGAGATTTCTGGCCCCACTAGCCCCATGATCTGAATCTGCCCATGGCTGCTTCCTCCCCCCAAAACTGACTCAGATACTTATATTAACTTCATGCTCATTGGCCTATGGCTTAGGCACATTGCTAGCTAGTTATTTCATCTTAATTCAACCCATTTCCATTCATCTGTCCTGCCATGTGGCCCATGGCTTATCTATTATTTCTTTACAAGTTTCTTCTTGGGCAGCCGTATCGATCTCTCTGACTCTGCCTTCCTTCCAACTATGCTCCAATTTCCTGCCTACTGCTACAGTGCCTGTCTTGTGCTTTTCACAGCATACAGAAAGACATTCCCATATCAAGCCTTTCTGGAAGAAATGCACCATAGTGGCAGGCTTTGACATTTCAAAGCCACCTGCCACCCCCAGTTTACTCTCTGTTTCTTGTGGCTGCAGAAGTGAGCTCTCAGCTCTCAACAGCTCCTGCTGTCATGCTTGCCTGCTGTGATGGTGATGAACCCTTATCCTTGTGACACTGTAAGCTTAACATAAACTCTTCTAGTTAGTGTGGTTGATTTTTGCTTTTCCAGGAAGTTTGGCTGCTGCTTAGTCTCTTTGAGGCAGCTTGACTGTTCCGAAAATATTTCTCATCTGTCTTCACTGATATGGAAAAAGCATGAGGAGGAAAGTGCCTAGTGAATCTGGTCAGTTTCAGGAACGTTCTGGAGTTCCTGAGTTGTTCACTTCCTGATGGAATGGAATGTTTCACCTCCCTTTAGCACAGCTTGTGCTGTATGGAGTGTCCTAGTTAGGTCTCTATTGCTGTAATGAAACACCATGACAAGAGCAACTGGAGAAGGAGAGGCCTTATTTGGCTTCCACTGGCAAGGCGCAGGGCAGGAGCCTGATGCAGAGGCCATGGAGGGGTGCTCTTTTTTGGCCTGCTCCTCATGTTCTTTCTGCCTTCCTATAGAACCCAGAACCACCAGCCCAGGGATGGTGGATGCTCAATGAGCTGGACCCGCCCCCATCAATCACTGTATTAAGAAAATGCACAAACTGTGATCTTATAACTGTTAGCATTCAGACCTGCCCCTGACCTGCCCCTGACCTGCCCAGTGTCCTGACTTCATCCTCTTAAAGCCCCCTTTATGAGAAAACCTCTCCACCCCCCCAGTCTCCCTGTCTTACCCACAAGGACCTGCGCTCCTCCTTTCTCTCTTTCTCCCCTTTTCTCTTCTTCTCTCAGCTCTCACCTGGTTTCTCTTTGCTCCCCCTTAATAAAACTGTGCTGTATCTTCCCCCATGGCTCTCACACGCCATGACCACCACCTGCTGTGTTTCACCCACCTTGAAGCCCCTGGGCTCCAACCCACCCAGGTCTCTCTCTTGAGCCCTTTGACAAATTTGGAAGCATTTGTTTATTTACTATACTATTTTTGTTTTGTTTTTCAAGGCAGGGTTTCTTGGGTAGCCCTGGTTGTCTTGTAACTTGTTCTATAGACCATGCTGACCTGGAACTCAGAGATCTGCCTGCCTCTGCCACCACTGCCAGGCTGACTCATTTTCTTAATTCAAGCTCCTTCCCTTTATATGACTTTAACTTGTATCAAGTTAATATAAAACTGTCCAGCACATGAAACTAGGCTCCAAAGTGGAATGTTGAAACATGAATTCTAGTTTGTGATGTGGGAATGTCTTTCTGTATGCTGTGAATATTAATCTTTAAATAAAGGAGCTGTTTTGGCCCATGACAGGCACCATAGAAAAAGTAGGTGGGGGAATCAGAATAGGTAGGAAAGGAAGGGCTGGAGTCAGGGAGAGACCTAACCAGCTGCCCAAGAAGAAGCATGTAAGGAACACAGGTGAGCCACAGGCCACGTGGCAGACAGATTAATGGAAATGGGTTGAGTTAAGATGAAAGAGCTAGCTAGCAATGTGCCTGAGCCTAGGCCAAACAGCATGAAGTTAAATGTCCGAATCATTTCTGGGGGCCTAAGCAGTGGCGGGCGGCTAAGGGCTGCAGGTCTGTGGGTCTGGACCTCTGGCCGCCAGGACCAAAAAACCTCATTACAAAAAGTTTGTATTTAATGAAAACTCAGAGCCAGATATTGGTGAAAAGCTGGAATATCAGAGAGGAAACAAAATACAATCAAATCTCACCCAACCAACTTCTCAGGGTAAAAGCTATCTTCCAGCTTCCTCAGCCTCATTCCTCTTTGTTTCTACAGAATAAATTATCTTCCTACACCTGCCTTAAACACCTTCCTCACCCAGTTGTTCTCTTCCGGGTTCAACTTTGCATCACATCCAGTGTCGCGCCCATCCTCGCCAGCAAAGACGATGACACAACACTAGGCTCTTCTTTCAGCAGTTTATTCAGGAACCTTGAACAAAGCTTCTTCTTCCTCTTTGGGGTAACCGCTCCCAGCTAAATACCTTCTGGTCTGCCAATCACGGGGCACCACGTGGGCCATGCCAATAGGTCCGGGTACGAGGGAGCAAATCAAGAGCTTAGCCTTAGTCAAATAAGGAGTTGTTTATCTCAGAGAGTGCTCACCATCGGGAAGGTGGAAGGCGGAAGCCAGCACCATCTTTAAGGTGCTGCCAGCAGCTCTCTACAATCCAGGTTAAGATTAAAGGCATGGGCTACTACTGTTTGGTAGTTAGGCCTTGAACTCACAGAAACACAGAAAAATCTCCTTTGTCTCTGGAGTTATGGGATTAAAGGCATGAGTTACCACTCTCTGACCCTCCTGGCTTGACTGTGGGTGGATCTGTTCTCTGATATTCCAGACTGGTTTTATTAAATGTAAAATATATCACCACAAAATGTATCATCTGGGAGCCAATTGCCACACAACAGATAACAAAAACACAAGAAGCCAAAACAATCCAGGAAAGCTTTGTAGGGAGGGGCTTAGCATTCTTCCTGAAGGCTCACATTCTACTGGCCAAGGCAAGTTACATGCTCAAGGTCAAAGTCTGGGCTGTAGGACGCTATTCACCTCCTAATGTAAGGCTCTCTAAAGTCTCCAGGTGGTGGGCTAGAATACATGGTGACTCACAACCCCAGTTCCAGGAGATCTGCCACCCTCTTCTGACTTCAGAGAGGCACCTGGCACATGCATGGTACACATACATAAAAGCAGTCAAATATTTGTATACATAAAAATAAATAAGTCTTTAGAAAATGAAAATAAATTTTCTAAATAAAAATGGGACCAGTGAGTTGGCTCTACAGGTAAAGAGGCTTAGTACCAAGCCTGATGTCCTGAGTTTCATCCCCAGGACCCACATGGTAAAAGGAGAGACCCAAGATAGGCATGGTGGCACAAGCCTTTAATTTAACCACAACACTCAGGAGGCAAAGGCAGAAGGCTCTCCATGAGTTCAAGGCCAATCTGGTCAACAGAGAGACAGCCAGGGCTACACAGAGAAATCCTGTCTTGAAAACAAACAAAATAATAAAATAAAAGAAAGAAGACAGGAAATCATGTATAGGGTTGTTTTAATGTTGCATTGTAAGTCAGGTTTGGTGCCTTGTGTTTTAGCCTCAACACTGCCAAAAAACAAACACAAACCAGTCCAATTAGGTAGGCCCAGTTGTGCACTTCCCAGCTCTTGGGTGACCAATACAGGAAGATTACCTTCATTCCAGCCTGGAATGTATTTTGTTTCAAAATAAATAAATGAGGTTTGGTCATAAAAATAAAATTATCAGACTGTAAAATAAAGCTTTAAAATGCATAAATTGCCGTAAGCCCATTAACACTTCATTAGTGTTTATTTCTTGATATTTAATCACATTCAATTTCTATTAAAAATTTTTGAGAGACGTGTGTGTGTGTGTGTGTGTGTGTGTGTGTGTGTGTGTGTGTGTGTGTGTGTGTGTGTATTTGAGTATGTGTATAGTTGTGTGGGAGTGTTCAGGTCAGAAAACAACTTTTGGGAATTGGTTCTCTCCTTCCACAAATTGTCAGGGTTGTACTAGCACCTTTACCTAGGAAGTCATCTTTTTGACCATAACTGATGTCTTTCATTGATACAAAAACCCAATTAATCTTTATTTAAAAAGAAATTGGGAGTCAAATATTGGGGTAAGAACCTGAGAGATCAAAGAACCGGGAGCAATTGCCTGTTGCTTTTACACCTCTTCCTTTCCTCCACCCAAAAAGGCCCAGATCCCCTCTCTGCTTCCTTATCACTTCCTGTCTCCTCTCTGGACAGACCTCCAGACCTCTATGGTTAACTCGTGGCTAGCTTGCCCTCTGACTTCATGAAAGCTTTGTCAGAATACAAACAAAATATTACACAACCTTTTATCCTCTATTTGCTCTTGCTCACTCTCTGTCTCTCATTTTTGTTTGTTTTTAAGAGAAAGAGCCTCTTACTGTGTAACTTTGTCATCCTGGCTAGCCTAGAATTCATGTAGTCTCATAGAGATCAGCTTGCTTCTGTCTCCTGAGAGCTAGGATTAAAGGCTTGTGTCACTAAGATAGGTCTGGGTTTGGTGTCCACAGATGACAGAAAATGATGCCAGGTCCCCTGGAACTTGAGTTATAGACAGCTGTGAGCAGCCATGTGGGTGCTGGAAAGTGAATCCAAGTCTTCTGAAAGATCAGTAAGTGCTTTTAAACTGCTGAGCACTCTCTCCAGACTACTTTTGTGTAAGGTGTTTTGCCTGTGTATGTCTGAAGCCTGGGGTGGTCAGAAGAGGGTGTCATATCTCCTGGAAGTGGAGTCACAGAGAGTTGTAAGCCACCATCTGGGTGCTGGGAACTGAACTAAGTTCCTTCAGAAGAGCAGCAAGGTCTCTTAATAGCTCAGCCATCTCTCCAGCCCCTGGGTCCGAAGGCCATTGACATGCTCCAGCCTAAGAAACTGTCACTTAAGTAGCTGGGGCTATAGACCTGAGCCACAAAGTAGGCCGGATAGCTTTGGCTGAAGTCACTACATTAGATGTGACATCTCACCTCTTCCCTGAATGAATCAACTTAAAATCTTCAGTAGGAGCCTGAAATACCAGCAATAAAAACTATGGTCAAAAGAAATGTTACATTCCAGCTTTGGCCTCAGCTAAGAGCACATTATAGTGGCCTGGAGAAAGTTTTTGCTTCAACAAAGGCAATTCATTCCACCTTTTCATCTCCAATCGATCCTGCCCCAGCTTTAGGAATCTCATATTCCAAGGACAAATTCCTGCAGGGAACACACAGAGGTAGACTTGAGCTTTCTGACAAGGCTCTGCCCCATCTCAGTGGCCAACTATCAGTGGAAATTTCCATTTCTTTGGGGCATTCTATCTCAGCACCGAATACAAAGTAGTGGTCACAGCTTAGTAGAAGATGGGCTAGAGTCCCCATGATATATATGCTATTTGATTTGGTTTCTTTAAGAATATATTGGAATTAGCCAGGCAGGGGTGGCACATACCTTTAAACCCAACACTCCAAAGGCAGAGGCAGGAAGATACTGTGAGTTTAAGACCAGGTTGGTTTACAGAGCATTTTCTAGGACAGCCAGGGATACACAGAGGAAAATCTGTCTCAAAAGCAAAGCAAAACAAAAAAAAATGTGTTGGAATTAATGGTATATACTCTGTCACTCTCTGAACAGCTATTTAAAGTTCCCAAGAGGATCTGAGAGATGGATGTCTGGTGATTTAGAACACGTTGATTTTGTAAAGAATCAATCAGGATTCAATTCCCAGGACCCACATGGTGGCTCAAAATCATCTGGAATTCCAGTTCCAGGGGAGCCAATGCCCTCTTATGACATCATTGGCACCAGGCACACACACATACATGTAGGCAAAACACTCCTTCATATAAAATAAATACCCCCCATCTTTAAACTTACTAAGAGATAATGTAATATTGTTAAGGGGAAGAAAGAGTCCATACAGAACTATTGATTCCTACCTTGGCAACAACCATGTTCTATTAAGTCTAGAACATTATGGGTTACAAGAAGAACAAATGAGCCAGGCGATGGTGGTACATGCCTTTAATCCTAGCCCTTAGGAGGCAGAGGCAGGTGGATCTTTAAGAGTTCAAGGCCAGCCTGGTCTATAAATCAAGTTCTAGAAGAGCCAGTGCTACACAGAGAAGCCCTGTCTCAGAAGACCAAAAATAAACAAAACAAGAAGAACTATATCATTATTTCTAAAGGAAGATGCTGTTAAGCTTGCCACCATTATCTCTTTCCTCTTCTCCAATTCCCCCTATCTTTAAATTATTTTAAATTTTATTTTATGAATGTTTTGCCAGGACAGGCCAGAAGAGAGCATCAGATGCCCAGGAACTGGAGTTATGGATGGTTGTGAGCTGCCAGGTGGTGCTGGGCACTGAACCCAGTCCTCTGCAGGCGTGGCCAGTGTCTTATCTCCTGAGTCATCCCTCCAGCCCTTGTCAGCATTTTCTTGTTTTGTTTTTCAATTTTTCATTTTTGAGACAGGCTCTCTCTATGTAGCCCTAGCTATCTTTGAACTCTGTCTGTAGACCAGGCTGATCAAATCTCAAACCCACAGAGATTCACCTGCCTCTGCTTCCTGTGTACTGGGATTAAAAGCCTGCATCACTACACCCATCTCACTTTTGGAAGTTTTTTCCGAGGTAGAATCTCATGTAACCCAAGCTGGTTGGTGTCAGTGTGGTCAGCCTTGAAAACATATACATATCTGATGTGGAAATGCCTTTCTGTATGCTGTGAATATCAATCTTTAAATAAATGAGCTGTTTTGGCCCATGACAGGCACCATAGAAAAAGTAGGAAGAGAAATCAGAGCATAGGTAGGAGAAGTAGGGCGGAGTCAGAAAGACCAAGCCCAAAGGAGCAACATGAAAGGAGCACAGGTGAGCCACGGGCCACGTGGCAGACAGATTGATGGGAATTGGTTGTGTTAAGATGTAAGAGCTAGCTAGCAATGTGCCTGAGCCATAGGCCAAACAGCATGAAGTTAATATAAGTAAGTGTCTGAGTCATTTCTAGGGGCCTAAGTAGCTGCAGGCAGCTAAGCGGTCTGGTGTGGCAGGTCTGTGGGTCTGGGCCTCTGGCCGCCTGGGACCAAGAAACCCCACTACTACACATATGAGCACCCAAACAAACCCACCTAGTTGTGCTTATATCCACATTATTATATTCACATATATTTGTGCATACACATATGTATATAACAATAAAGAGGCTGTTCAACTGAGAGTCATAGGAGAGATTCGTGGGAGGACAGCTGGGATGGGCAAAGGGGGCAAAGGGAAGGAAGAAAGAAAGGATTATCTTTTAAGTTTCTGTTGAAATTTAAATTTATTTATCTTGGGTGTGGTTTTAAAAATCATCTTAAAAATCAGTAAAATCAAAAGCTAATACAAAGTTAGCTTAAAACTTGTAACAGAAAGGGCAGGGCAGTGATGGCACATGACTTTCGTCCCAGTCCTTGGGAGGCAGAAGCAGGCAAATTTCAAAATTCAAGGCCAGCCTGGTCTGCAAAGTGAGCTCCAGGACAATCAGGGCTACACAGAGAAACCCTGTGTCAAAACACACACACAAACAAACAAAAAAGACTTGTTGTGTTTTATGTACTATGAGTGCTCTTTCTGCATGTCCTCCTGTATGCCGGGAAAGAATAGGATTGCATTATAGATGGTTGTGAGCCACCATGTGGTTTTGGGGATTGAACTCAGGAGTCTGGGAAGAACAGTCAGTGTTCTTAACCACTGAGCAATATCTCCAGCTCTTGCTTTGTTTTTTGAGCGTGAATTTCTATGTAGTCTTGGCTGTTTTGGACTTTACTATCTAATTTTCCTTTTTTGTTTATTTTTTGAGTCTTAACTCTGTAGACCAGGCTGGCCTCCAACTCCAGAGATCCACCTGCCTCTGCCCCTGCAGTGCTGGGAGGAAAGGCCAGTGCTCTTTAATCTTAACACTTTAGAAACTGACAGAAGAGGAAGTTTCAGGAAAACTAGAGTTACACAAGTACAAAGGGAGTCATTATCTCAACAAGATGAAAGGCTGGTGATAAAGTGGTGGAGTGCCAGGCCTGCCCAAAGTGCTCACTCAAAAATATAATGTAAGAAAACGGTTTATTTCTCTTCTCTTGTTCCCTAACCTTCCACACCATCCCGAATTACTATTTCTGGGCCGATAATGGCACTTTAAATAGGAACTTTTAGTGCTGGACATTTTTGCTGTTTTTCACCTGAAATCTAGTGGGGAGAGGAGTGTGATGGGGTGTTCCCTAGAAGAGTAAGCGCCCATTGTAACAGCCTCCACTCAGGGCATGAATGCCAGGCAGCAGTACCATGGCAACCGCATCCAGGTCTTCAAGGTTCTCAAGAAATGTGCTGTGTCCTGGGAAAAGGCCACACTCACTGAACCCACGTTTTTAAAAAATGGAAATGATATCCACTGGGAAGAGGATTACACACGTCCACACACCACTTAAATCCTCTTCATCTAGAATATTTGTTTAGGAGGATCCAAAATGATTCTGTGTGCGTGTATAAACTAGGAAAAAGAAACAGGGGAACTGAAAGGAAAGGAAATTGGAAGAGATGCTGTCGTCTCCACGATTCTGAGCACACCCCTGCCTCTTTTTTCGGCGGGATACCTTCCCGGGATGCTAGTCTAGGAAGAGCCAAAAGGCACAACGCCGAGCCACCCCGCAGCGTCCTCTCTGCAAGCGGCAGGTGGGGCTGCCCTCCTGGGTCTCCAAGGCTGTGGGCGCCCCTCCTAAGAGCAACTCCAGGCCTCCGAGCTGCGGTAACCCGGCCAGCGACTCCCCGCTGCCCTGGGTTCTGGCCCAGACGCGTGCAGGGGGCGGGGCCTGGGGTAGGCCCTCCCGTGATTGGACAGCCGGGCCAGGAGGCGGGGCTGCAGGACGGCCGCTGACAATGAGCCTCCATAAAAAGGAGCGGCGGGGTCGGGGGCCCCGGATCGAACCCTCCCCGCCCGGGTCGTGACGCGCTAAAACCCGTGGCTGGCCGGGGGGCCGGGGGGCCGGGCGGGCGGCGGGTGAGCTAGACGGTCCGCGGGCCCTGTGTGGTCCCGGGCAGGAGGCGGCCGCCGCTGGCGGCGCGCCGAGGCCTGCGCGCCCGTCCTCGGCTATCGGGTCGCCCTTCCCCGCCTCGCCATGGCCCTGAGAGCAGAGGGCGCCGCGGCGCTGGACTGTTTCGAGGTGACGCTCAAGTGTGAGGAAGGGGAGGACGACGAAGATGCCGTGGTTGTTGCCGTGATCCCGCGGCCCGAGCCGATGCTCCGAGGTAAGGAGGGGGAACCTCACTTCCGCATGGCGGCCAGAGGCTCGGACCCGGGTTCCTGGTCTCTGGTCTCCAGGCACGGTCCCGGGTCAGCGTTGCAGCCCCGGCGGGCCCTTCCCCGTAGGGTCCACGGCGGGCGCGCGCCCTCGCTCCTCCCCCACCGGGGCTCAGAATCCCAGGCCCCTCGCAGCCCCCTCCCTCCGTCTCCCCTCCCCCGCTCAGGGTCTGGAGACTTCCATCCACCCCGAAGGAGCTCATCGGGTCTTCCGGTTTCCTGCGCCCCCTCGGGCGCTGCGTAGAGGTCGGATTCCCAGGACCGTCGTTTGTGCGCCGCCGCCGTCTCCCTGTTTCGGCCTGACTGTCCTAGGCCTAGGGGCGAGCAGGCCTCTAGGCCCCAGGCTAGTCGCCGTAGCGATTACGGAGATGAAGGCTAGCACGGCTGGTAACCTCCGGAGAGGAGAATTTTAAGAGCCTTGCCCAGTAGAACCCGTCCTACCCCCATCCCCAGGCCTTCTCTCTGGAGCTACAGGTGTCAGTTCTAGAACCCGGCCATTGAAAGGAACTGCAAGCTGTACCCAGATGAAGAAAAGCGGGACTTGCGTGGGGGGCGGGGGGTGGTGGTACTAAGCCATTTACATGGAGATTAGTCACCAAAAGAGATATTTGAGGGACAGTCTGGAATAGCTCGCCCTCCCCTCACCTCCCTTTCTTTTCCCCTGCTTCTTTGGTCCAAACGAGAAAACAAAGAGTTACCTTTGTGGAAGACTATTTATTAGTAATGAAAATGCAAATATTTCCTTATGATGGAATACCTGTTTCCCTTATGCAAGACAATATCCAAAAGAGATTGAGAACTAAGTTGTTCGTTGTGCTTCTCTAGTTAAGGATTTCTGTACTCCTCCCTTTTGAAGACGGGAGGGTTAGAAAATTCGAGAAATAAAGGAAGGCCACATTCCTCTCGGCGTTTGCATCACACAGGTTATTTTCTGCGTGTGCTGGTTTATGTAGTGCTTGCTGTGCTATTGTTAAAGGCTCCAAGTTAATCCACTCAACATCCCTGCCAGGGTGGCCTCATCACTTTTAGAAGGAAATAGACATCTACAGAGGTTCATTCATTCAACTATATTTATCAGGCAACTATATGCCAAGCATTGTTTCAGGCAAGGGTGGGGGATGGGAGGATAGCAACAATGGTGAGCAGGGTAAATGAAAACCCTGCTCTTAAACATACCTCCCAGTAGCAGCCAACAGGTAAATTGAACTAGATTGTGTTAGGTGGCATTGAGTTCTTTTTTACTTGGTTTGTGTGTTGTAGCATACACGAAGAGGTCAGGACAACTTTGGATAGTCAATTCTTCTACCGTGTGGGATTGAATTTGGCTCACCGGGTTTGGTAGCAAGAGTTTTTGCCAACTCAGCCATCTCTCTGGCCCAGCAATCAGTTTTTTTAGGGAACACGAGGAAAGCAGAATAGAGAAGTGGGGGTATAGTAAGAATTTTGTTTCTATGAAATGATTAGGAAAAGTGTCTAGTAAGAACAAAAGAAGCTGGACTGTGGTGGCCCACACCTTTAACCCCAGCACTACACAGAGAAACATGTCTTGAAAAAAAAAGAATAGAAGGAAGAGGTTTTAGAAGAGCAAGTGCAAAGATTCTAGAGGCCTCTTGGCCTAGACACAAGGTTCTAGAAAGTTCTGGGGTATGAGAGTGAATGAGCAGCTCAAAGTTTTGTTTGTTGGGCTGGGCTCACTGTGGTGGTGCTCACCTTTATTTCTACCACTCAGGAGGCAGAGGCAGAGGCAGGCAGACTACCAAATTTCAGGTCATCCAGAGCTATTGTGAGACAGTGTTTTAAAGGCAAGGCAACTTGTTTGTGCGATTTGTTGTCATACACCTTTAATCCCAGCACTTGGGAGGCAGAGGACAGGCTGGCAGATCTCTGAATTCAAGGCGAGCCTGGTTTATAGAGCAATGAGTTCAGGGTTATACAGAAAAACTGTGGGGTTGGGTGCTTAATTGCTTAATTGGGAACTTGGAGTCTATAACCATTAAGGTCAAGAGCACAGCTGCAGGCGGGCAAGCTTGGTGCTGGGCACTCCTGACCCACAAGCACAAGGCAGAGAGAAAGAGCATATGTACTAAAATGGGGAATGGCATAGTGCATTTGAAACCTCAAAGCCCCGCCCCCAGTAACCCATCTCCTCTAACAAGGCCACACCTCCTAGTCTTCCCCAAACAGTTCCACTAACCTGACCAAGCACTCTTATACATGAATGAGTGAGTCTTTGGGGTCATTCTTATTCAAATGATCACAGTTTTGTTCTCTGAAAGTGGAAAGATTATCTACCAGTTTACTGTGACTGAAGGCTGAAGTGTAGACTTTTGGAAAATTGAGATAGGTCTTTGAATATGGCTAAATGCATGGTGTCTCCTACAAGCTGTAACAGAGTGATTAGTTAAGCATTTGGATATCTACACCTAGAATTCTTCAGAGGTATGAATTGCCAGGCCTGATGATCAGGCTTCTAATCTGAGCTACTCAGGATGCTGATGCAGGAGGATCACAAATTCTCAGTCATCCCTGGACAGTAGTCCTTGTCTCAGAAAGTTTATTAAAAAAAATCTAGAGTTAGAGCTTATTTGTAACACACCCGCTAAATAACTAGTACAAATATGCACCCTACCGTCAATCCCCAATACTACCTGTCGACTGGCAGCAGATGAGAATTACCTGGTGGAGGAGGAGGAGGCCAAAGGGGGTCAAAGGGCTGAGGCCAGCCCTTGTCATTGATACCCAGTACTGTTGTACTTGAGGTTTAGACACAGAACAGAAATCCACCAAGGGTTGGTGCTGTTCTGTGCTCTGAAGGAAACAGTGGCGTGGTCAGCTTGTAGGGTTGCAGCTCCTCCAGGAAGTGATGAAAATAGTTTTCAGAGTGTCAGGAGGAGGAACAGGCAAGTTGAGGAGGAGGAGTGGTGCCCTGGATGCTTGTGAACGGTAAAAGTCAAGGTAAAGGGTGACAAGATTGATGTCTGAGATGGTGATCTTTCCAAGTCCTGGTTTAGGAGGCCATTAGAACTAGGGGATCCTGAGCTGTGTAAGAAAGGCGGCTGAAAAAGTCTCCTTTCTCTGGTTTCTGCTTCAAGATCCTGCCTTTGGTTTCCCTGGATAATGGACTGTCACCTTCAAGTAAACCCTTTCCTCTCTTACTTAGTTAGGGCTATTACTGCTGTGATGACCATGAAAGAAGCCAGGGTTACGGTAAGGAAAAGTACTCACATACACTAATAGTTTGTTATCAAAAGTAGTGAGGGCACGGCCACATACAAGAACCTGGAGGAGGGGTGCTGCTTACTAGCTAACTTTCTGGGGCTTATTCATTCTTTTTATAGAACCCAGGACCACCAATCCAGTGCTGGGCCCTTCCACATCAATCACTAATCAAGAAAATGCTCTACAGGATTGCCTACAGCTTATGGAAAGCATATTTTCAATTGAGGCTTCCTCTAATGAACCTAGCTTGTATCAAGTTGACATAAAACTAGCCAGCACACTTCCTAGTTGCTTTTGGTTGTGGTGTTTATACAGCAACAGAAACCAAACCTGGACAGGAATTGGTACCAGGAAAGTGTGATATTGCTGTAGTGAACCTGAGCATTTGATGTGAGGGGAGGATTGTGAAGCCATTTGGAACTTGGCCGGGAAGTGCTCAGAGTTTAATGAGCTGTAGTAGGAGCTTAAAGGATAAGAATTTGAGAGAAGCTGGGCATGGTGGTGCAGGGCATTTGGAGGAAGAGGCCAACCCATTTCTTTGAGTTCTAGTGTAGGGGGAAGTTTCTGTCACACCAGCAGCTCCCAGACAAACACACTGAGTTTTAATATTGTAAATGATTGGCCAATAGCTCAGGCTTGTTACTAGCTAACTCTTACATTTTCAGTTAACCCATATTTCTTAGCTATTCGTTGCCATGTGGCTTGATTCCTTTTTTCAGTACAGCATGTCCATCTTCTCTTTGTGTCTGTTCATGACTCCTCTCACTCCATCCTTTTTTATCCCAGCATCCTTTTGGTTGTCCTACCTATATTTCATGCCTGGCTACTGCCTTTTTTAATCAATGAGAATAATACATATTCACAGTCTAATTTTTGTCTAATTAAAAAAACGTTTAACCTTTAATAGTAAAACTATATATAACAAAACAGTTATTAAGTAAGAATTAGTTATAATATCCAGTCCATTTTATTTGGCAAATTTAGAGAAAATACTTTATTATATATCTTTGTGACTAAAGTTTTATGCCCAATTTGCCTTTTATTATCAGTAAGAGAAATGTTTAACTATGACTAGTCAAAGACCCCAGAACACCAGCAAAGAACCTAGAAAGGTGAAATGTTACCTAAGGATGGGGACATTTGGCTGCCTGCTCAGTCCTCTAGATGGTTCTGTAACGGTGGAGCATCCAATTTTGGCTTATAGGCATGGTATACCTAACATTTTTGAGAAGCAAGCAAAGTTTGGCAGTCACTTTATTTTGTATCCTGATGGTCCAGTTTCGACAGTATACTGTCAGCAATTGAGACAAGAGCAGTTTCTTTGCCCAAATAGCTAACTTTTATTTACCATAAAGAAAACAAACTCTATATGGAATTTTTTGATACCCATTACCTTCTCTGAAGTAGATTGGTGCTCCAGGAGCAGACATGTCTCACTCTCATGAAAAATCTTGGGTTATTAAACATACTAAATACCATATTCTGTAGGTCTTTGAAGTGTTTGAAGACCAACAGTCTATCTGAATATATCTGTATGACTTTGAAAACATACCTAACATGACTAAGTTTATTATAGATGACTATTAATCTGTATTTTTAAGTTATACATTTTTAAATGAGTTACAGAAACAATACCCTAAACAAGAGTAGAAATATATAGTATAGCAAAAAAAAACCTTTAGATTTGTATCAATAAACAAAATTCATAACAATTTTTAATATTCTGAGATTAATAATTGTTTTTGGGTTAGATTCAGTAGTAATATATCCTTTTTTCCTATCTTATATCAAATCCCTCTTTTTTTCCTTAGAAATAGATCTTTGAATTTAACACTTTTTTTTTTTTTACTCTGACCAATAACAATTTGTAATCAAGCCCCCCTTAAATGATAATAAACATCCATAACCAATATTGGGATTGGGCAGCATTCTATAGACTGCTTCCTGTTGTTGGTGGACGCTATTATCTTTGGGGGAACCTTGATAAAATCAGTATAATTGTTAGGTCTTAGCTGGAGTAGTTTGTGAGGCAAGACCATCAACCAGCAGCCTTGAAGCAATTTTGGTTATAGAATTTTGGGGAGACTGTAGAAGAAGCATTTTGAGATGCTGGATCGCCTGGACCATCTGTTTTCATTGGTGTCTGATCTCCTTGTTCTGAACATACTTTTAAAGGTAATAAACATTTTTGTATTAATACAAGTACAGGCTATGTGTTGTATACAAGTTAGCCAAAGATGATTTTTTTTTTATATTTAAGCAAATAGAATATACATTACATGTTCTGTATTTTTTTTTAAGATGTATTATGTATATAGTATTTTGCCCCCATGTGTGCATACATGTCAGAAAAGGGCACCAGTCTCATTATAGATGGTTGTGAGCCACCATATGGTTGCTGGGAACTGAACTCAGGTCCTCTGGAAGAGAAATCAGTGCTCTTAACCACTGGGCCACCTCTCCGGCCCCCTGTTTTGCATTTTTTGTAGGTTTATTTCTTTATGTCTGCAGTCAGAATATTCAGGGAGTCTTCCTCAAACTTGATTTTCTTTAACCTGGAATGAATCTATAGCTTTTCATTTTCTGTGGAAATAAAAGCATAGCCTCTCCCCCAAAACAACACACCTTTTGACTTAAATTTTGAAGTCAAGATATCTTTTAAATATAGGTTGGTTTAACCTAGCGGTTTTTATAACCCAATATCTCTTAACAGTCAGATTTAAAGTCATCACAAAATACAGGATCCAGACTCTCTATTTTCTATCTTTGTGCAACTTTTCTTATATATATATTACTTTACCGCGTTTTAAGGACTATTATTTTAAGACTATTTCTTTGTTATGATTATAATTTCTCTTTTCTCTCCCAAGCCTATGTATATTTTCAAATACACTATAACCTGTTTCAAGGGTTTTTTCATATGAATATCTTTATCATGTATCTGTAATCTTTTTCTGACCACAGAGTCTTTAGACTGTGGTGTGGCCGACACTTCTCCCTCTCACTTCATGTGTGACTTCTGCCTTGCTTGGTTCCCTAAGAGCCAAACATGAGAGCTTTGTTAATCACCCCAACTCTTAGGAATTTTTAGGTCTGTCACTGATTAGTACCCTACCTGCTGCTCATAAACCTCATTTAAATGTTTAGTAGCAGGGCCTCTTAAAAGAGCCCTGTTGTATTTGCTGCTAGCACTGAGCCAGGCAGCCATCTCTTAAGGGATCCTTGCCTCTGCATGCCACTAGCAAACAGAGCTTACCAAGAAAGGGTAGTTACCAAGAAGCCATAGTTAACTCCGTTTTTGTGTGTTTAGAACCTTTTTAAAAGCTGTCTTGAGCCTTATGTGGACATTCTAGTCCCATGTTAGACTGCCATTTGTAGGCAGATGTTTCTATCCTGCCAACAGCTCCCAAATAAACACACTGAAGCTTGATATTATAAATGCTCAATTAATAGCTCAGGCTTGTTTGCTATTAGCTAACTCTTACATTTTCAATTAGCCCATATTTCTTGTCTATGCTTTGCCACATGATTCACTACAGCATGTTCATGTTGCTTCTCTGTGTCTGCTCATAACTCCTGTCTCTGCCCTTTTTCATCTCAGCATCCTTAGATTGGCTGTCTCACCTATACTTCCTTCCTGGCTACTGACTAGTCAGTTCTTTATTAACCAGTGATGGTAATACATGTTCACAGTGTACAAAAAAAGGATTATTCCATAGCATTCTAGGACAGCTAGGGCTATTCAGAGAAACCCTGTCTTGGTGTGGGAAATTGTTCAGAGAAATGCAGCTAATTAAGGATTGTGTGGCTTTTGAAGTTTCGGGGGGAAGTAAAGACTTTGATTTTTTTCTGAGACAGTTTCTCTGGATACTCCTGGCTGTCCTGTAACTCACTCTGTATATTAGGTTGGCTTTGAACTCAGAGATCACTTGCATCTGCCTCCTGAGTGCTGGGATTGAATGTGTGCCACTACAACCTAACAGGAAGTAGACTTTCAGGGCAGTTTGTATGATGCATTTCAATTTTAAGAATCTACAAGTGAAACCTAGGTTTTATTGGAACAATGAATGTTGGTTACCTGGTGCTGAAAAAATCAACACTCAATCACTAAAAGACTAGCATGGCATTATTGAGATAAGATTTTTCTGAGTATTTCCTCAGACTCAACACACAAAATCTGGTGGTCTGAACATGTCAGTGTATATATGGTACTGATTTTGAAGACATGAAGGGGTGAATTAAACTGTGTAGTTTTTATTGTTACCTTGAAAGAGGGAACCTCAGTTGAAGAATTGTTTCTTTCAGATTGGTTTGTGGGCAATGTCTCTTGGAAATGGTTTTGATAGGCAAGGGAAGACCCAGCTTACTGTGGGCAGCACCATCCCTAGGCAGGTAGGCCTGGGTTATTTAAGAGAACAAGCTGAATGAGCTAAAGAGGAGGCTGGCTTGCTTGTTTGCTTGCTTACTTTTTTGGTTTTTCTGTATAGCCCTGACCATTCTGCCAGCCTCTGCCATCCGTTGCTGGGATTAAAGGCATGTACTACCACCACCTGGCTGAGGGAGCAAGTTTTCAACAACATTCCTCTTTCAAGCTCCTTCTGACTTTGGCTAAACTGTAACCTGTAACCCTTTCCTCCCCAAGTTGCTGTGGTCTTAGTGTTTATCATAACAGAAAGCAAAAATCAAACTAGAACAACTGAAAAGCCGAATCTGGTAATGAAACCTCATAAACTTAACTATTCAGGAGCTGGGATGGGAGAACTGCATGTTCAAGGCCAGCCAGAGTAACTAAGCATGACCTTGAGTTCTAGTGCCACAGTCTCATCCCACAGGGTTGTTCTCTGGGTCCACATGCACACCTTGGCACATACGTCCCATTATTATACATCACTAATTAGTATTGTAAAGGGAGAAGGCTAGAGCTTTATTTCAGTAGGTAGAGTACTTGCCTAGCATACATGAAGCCCTGGGTTTGATCCCTAGCTCAGATATTAGGCATGATGGCACATGCTGCTGAGATTGAAGCAAGAAGATCAGGAGTTAAAAATTATCTTCAGCTAAGTAGTAAGTATGAGGTCAACATAGACTATTTGAGACTGAACTGTGTTTTGTGGCCTACAAATCAGATATGGGTACTGTTGACTGTTGGGCGGGGAAACCTAGATGCCTCGCTGGAATGATATCTGTCAGATGATCAGTGAGGTCAAGGCAGACATAGGGTGCTCAGTAGCCCCAGAGACATGAGGCGTGGGAATCATGACTAGATGAGAGGTAGTGTAAAGGTCAGGAGATGTCATGCCAGGTACCTTGGCTGTATGTCTCATGCTGGTCTGTTAGGATCTGGTGGGGAGGTAGACCATTGCACAGGAATCCCCTCACCCACCCCCACACAAATGTGTTCTAAGCATCACCAGCCCTATCATCTTCACAGCACTTTCCCCTTTCTGCAGTAACCCAACAGGAAAAGACGCCGCCACCAAGGCCTAACCTGCTGGAAGCAGGTGTTGAAGGCTGTGAGGAGCCCAAGCAGCAAGTGTCATGGGAACAGGAGTTCCTAGTGGGAAACAGTCCAGGAGGCAGTGGACGGGCTCTGTGCATGGTGTGTGGGGCTGAGATTCGGTCCCCATCAGCAGATACTGCTCGCACACACATCCTGGAGCAGCATCCCCATACCCTGGACCTGAGCCCCTCTGAGAAGAGCAACATCTTGGAAGCCTGGAGTGAAGGGGTGGCCCTTCTGCAAGACATTCAAACTGACCAGCCATCCCTGCCCAGCCTAGGTAGTGAGGGTGAGGGCTGAGGGAAAAGTGGGGCCTGTGGGGGTCCTGGAGCTCAGTGGGCTTTTGCCCCCCCAGAGTCAGGCCAGGATGGCCAGCCAGACCCCAACTCCAACCCGGACCCTGCCAGGATGCCAGCAGAGATCGTGGTCCTCTTGGACTCTGAAGACAACCCATCCCTCCCTAAGAGGCTCCGTCCCAGAGGACTCCGCCCCCTTGAGCTGCCTGGTCAGTCAGCAGAGGAGCTAAGGCTCAATGGGAGACCCTGTGCTATGGGCTGGGGTGGGCAGGTGTTCTCAGGAGTCTGAGGTTAAAGAGCTCATAGTGGCCTTAAAGTGCTAAGGTTCTGTCCTTTTGCAGTTGCCCCTGTCACAGAGCCAGGAAGTAAAAGGCCCCGTGGTCAGAGATGGAAGGAGTCCCCTGAGGAGGAGCCTGCTAGAAAGAAGAAAAGCAGGCATATGACCAAAAACCTGGACCCTGACCCAGGTGAGGGGATCTAGGGGTGCTGGGCCTAGGTATAGAACTATAGCATGATGTCCATGAGGAAATGGACAAACGGGGCATCTGTGCACAGCTCAGCTGAAGTTTAAGGCTTTTTAGCCTTTGGTTTCTGGCTTCCTACTCACAGTTCTTCATGGCCTTCTTCCAGACCCCCCATCCCCTGAGTCACCCACAGAGACGTTCGCAGCACCAGCCGAAGTCCGACACTTCACTGACGGCAGCTTCCCTCCTGGCTTTGTCCTCCAGCTCTTCTCGCACACGCAGCTCAGGACCACAGACAGTAGGGACTCTTCTAAAGACAGCAAAGCAGCAGCAGAAGGCCTGCCTCAGCCAGAAAGCCCTTCTTCAGGTGAGCTCTCCTGGGAGGAGCTGTCAGGAAGCTGAGTCCTGGATCAGACAGAGCCTGGGGTGGAGGTGCTCAGTGTTTAACCCCCCAGAGAAGACCAAAGACAGAGTTTTGAATGCAGAGGAAGCTGGCTCCTGGGCCGAGCATCTCTCTAGGTGGTCATTAGGTTGTACTAGGCCTCCTAAAGCTTGGTGCCCAACTTAATATATGAGGCTGGTTCTAGCTGGAGCCCTAGAAGAACTTATCTCACAGGGGCCCCAGTGAGGTTCTCAGCCATTTAAACAAGTGTGGGGGCCATACGCCAGTGATAAACATCAGGTAAATACACCATAGTCCAACAAGTTTAGTGTTGGATACTGGGAGAACCTGGTGGCTAGGTCCACTTTGATAAAGAGGCACCTCAGCCATTTGAGTTTGAGACTTAACAAGGAGGATTGTTACAGTGTGGGGATATTTTCAAATATAATAAAAACAGTGGATCTACCCACAGTCAGTCTAGGAGGATCAGACAGTGGTAACTCACACCTTTAATCCCAACTCAGGGAATATCTGGGAGTGGTGACCTACGCCTTTAATCCAACCTGAGTTTGAGATCATCTTAGTTTACAGAAGGAGTTCCAGGTTCCCAGGCAGGCAGTGGTGGTGACATGCCTTAACTGAGCAAAGAAAGTATTTAAGGCAGGCATAGAAAGACAGAGCTGGTAGAAACCATAGCTCATACTATCTCTAAAAACCAAACTCCAAAAAAGTACAGTGCATGGCTTTTGCTTTTTTAAAAACAGGGTCTTCTATGGCCCAGGCTGGCCTCAAACTACTTAGTTAGCCAAGGTTGTCATTGAACCTCCTCATCCTCTTGCTGCCTTTTCAAGTGCTGACCCAGGAAGCTGGTCACCACTGATAATCCATCCAGCTTTCTCTCTTTCTTCCTTTTTTTCTTCTCTTTCTATTTCTTTTTAACTTTTTAAGAATGTTTATTTTCTTAGGGGTGGACGTGTGCCATTGTGTACAAGGTGGGTAGGGAGTCAGAGGACAGCCTACATAGTCTGTTTTCTCCTTCCACTGTGTGGGTCCTGAGATTGATTCAGTGCTCCCAGCTTGTTTCTGTGGCTTTAGGGTTCTGGTCTCTATCACATCAGGCTTTGCTTTTCTGACCTTTTCTTTCTCCTCTTTGTCTTCTCTCTACCTCCTTGTCACCTGGGACAATAGTGCTTAACGAGATGCCTTGAGGAGTCCAGCTCCTGGACACCAAGTTCTCAGCTTTCCCAATCTCTTGTTCATGAAAGTAGAATATAGGAAGGAAACCTTATGATTTTGTTTTACTAAGGAGGGAAACTGAGTCGGGCATTGTAATGGTGTACAACTATAGTCTCAGCCACTGTCTTGGAGCTCGAGTGCCTGATGCCAACCTGGACAAAGTAGGTAGAGCGCGCACACCTCAAAAGGAAAGCCAGGGGCTAGACAGACAGCTGAGAGGGTAGGCACTTGCTGTACAAACGGATGACCGGATGACCTGAGTTTATACCCAGACCCGACTGTAGGAGAACATCAGAGTGTTGTCCTCTGACCCCCACACACACATACAGCCTTATATTATCTGTAGCTAGTATGGAACACGTTATCTGTTGCTAGTATGGAGCACTTGTTAAGCTTGTATATAAAATCCCAGTGTGTGTGGTTGTTTTGTCTGTATGTCTGTACATAATCTGCATTCCTGGGACTTGCTGAGGCCTGAAGGTTTTAAATCCCTGCAGAATTACAAATGGTTGTGAGCTACCATGTAGGTGGCTGGGAATTGAACCTGAGTCCTTTGCAAGAGCAGCCAGTGCTTTTAACTACTGAATCATTTCTGCAGTACTGCAGTACTAATTTTGTTTTTCAGACAGCACTTGGTAGTCCAGGCTAACCTTAATCTTTCAATTCTTCCTCAGCCTCCTGTTGTTATGTCCAACAAAGATTTTATTCCCAACACTGCAAAAGTAAAGGGTTAGAGGATAGAAGCTAGGCCTTGGGCATGTAAGGTTTCTTGGGTAGGGTCTCTCACCCAGAAGGCTGTAGCTTCTGTGCCTCTACCAGGCCCACTCAGACATGTGTGGTACTCAGCCCTGTTGTGTGAGAAAACTTTTCTTGGGGAGTCCCAAGTCATATACATACATCTATTCACCCCACTTAGAACTCCTAATACAGACCAAAATACGGAGACCACTGAAGTCCAATTTTGTGAATCAATGAGTTTTATTGGGGTTACTTACTGAAGCATAAATAACTGAAGACAGCTGCATCACTCAAACCCACCTCAGCATGGGTGGAATGTTGCTCACCGAACGGGGAAGCTGGAGCACACTGTACAGCTTCTAGGCATCTCTGGGTTAGAGAAGGCCCTTTCTGGGTGCCTGAGTTGAGTGAGCTAAACCTCTTCGGGGTGTCTCAGTTTCTGCTTCATCCAGGCAAGTGGTCTGCTCTAGAGCAGCTTTTTTCCTCTGAAAATCTTTGAAGTTCTGCCTGTCTGCCAGGCTGTTATGCAGCTCAGTTTTTATTGTTTACTCTTGCAGGACAGGGCTTAGTGAATCTGATCATTTTCCAGAACTTCTTCAACTGCTTTGAGGTGTTTGACTTTTAACTTAAGGAGCTTCCCTGCAGGATAGAATGTTTATCTCAAAGGACATTGTTATACAAGCCTGCCCCACCCTTCGTGTTTTAGCACCCAGGCCCACATCTACATCCTCAAGAGAAGCCCTAGCAGGATTAGTTCTTTTTCCCATGGCAAGGGTAGAGGGTTTTCTACTCTCTGGCAGTCATCTCTTCCAGATCTTCTATTAGCCCACACAAAGCTGCTGTTCTCCATTCATTACCCCTTCATCCCTCTGGCTGCGTCCCATTCATTCCCAAGGTGGATTCTTTACTCTGAACTACCCCTGTCTCTGGAGTCTACTGGGCTCAGACTTTATTCATAACAAACTGAAATTTCTTCTTTGCTAACATCTGTTGACTGCCAGCAATTAGACCTCTGTTCTCTCTACGCCATCTCCATTTCCATCCTCTGAATTACTCTGAAACAGGCTATTTAGCCTTGCAGACTCCTTACCTCTTCTTCCCAAGTGCCAGGATTACAGATGTATATCATCACAGCAGCATTTCTCATGTTCCTTGCTTGCTTGTTCATTCATGGTTCCTATAGCTGGCAGCACATCATACCTGTCACCCTCACTCTAGAATGTAAGCCTATTAGCCCTGTGATGGTCCCAGGGGTCAACATTGTTTACATGTGTCCAGGACATGACATCTGTGAGGGTACAACTTGGTCCTCTCTCTCTCTCTCTGGTTCCATGCCCTCTACTAGTAGACAGGTATTACCTCTATTTGTCAGCAGAGAGCTGGCTGTAATCTCAGCCCTAGTGAGACTCAGGCAAGTATATAGTGAGTTTGAGGCCATCCTGTGCTATATAGTGAGATCCTGTGATATAAACAAACCCTATAAATAACCCTAACACTCAAGAGGCAGAGGCAGGCAGGCTACTGTGTGACCAGTTTAGTCTACATAGCAAGTTTCAGGGCAGCCAAGGCTATATTATAACAAGACCCTATCTTAATCAAAACAAAAAAGTTGTTTAGTTTTGTTTTTTGGAGGTGGGATTTCTTGGCTCAAAAAAGATTGTTTTTCAGAGCATTCTTTGCTAAACCTTCTAGTTTAACCTGGTGTGGTTGGGCCTGCCTTTAATCCCAGAAATGGAGCAGGCAGATAGCTGAGGTCAAGGACAGCTCGGTCTACAGAGTGAGTTGCAGGACAGCCAGGGCCACAAAAACAAAACTAAAAACCAAAGTCAAATAGAAAATGGTAATCAAACTGCCCTAACTGTCTGCTTCAACATATTCAGTAAATTTTTTTTGCCCAGGAATTTAAGACAGGTATGATTTTGCTAGATTTTAAAATTATACATGAGAATACAAGCTAGGCATAGTGACCAACACCTTTAATCCCAGCACTCAGGAGGCAGAGGCAGGTGGATCTCTGCGAGTTTGAGGCCAGCCTGGACTACACTGCACAGTAAGTTCTGTCTAAAAAACAAACGAAGAGCTGGTAATACAGCAAGTTCAGTGGTAGAGCACTTGCCTGGACAACCTACACCCTGGGTTCAATCCATATAGAGATTGATTCATCAAACCAGGTGTGACCGTGCAGCAGGGAGGTCATAACCAAAGTTCAAGGCCTGCCCGTGCAACTGAATGAGCCTCTGTCTCACATAGACAGTCAACAGCTGGGGCATTAGCTCAGTGTCAGAACACTAAGGTGCGTTGAGTGTCTTATGGGGAAAGCAGACATTTCTTGCCCCAGGAAAAGTTAAAGCGACTTTTAGGTCAGAGTAGTGGCAGTTGACAGAAGGGTAAACTGAGGTTGGCTGATGGAACGATGTGGGGTAGAGAGACAGAAGAGGGGAACTGATTGATGGTTTAGCTTCAGCAAGCCAAAGATAGCAGTTTACTGGAGAAGGTAAGTATCTCCCCGGCACTCCCTGTGTCACCCTGGCTGTCCTGCAACTCGCTCTGTAGACCAGGATAACCTGGTCTGCCTCTGCTTCCCAAATGTTAGAATTAAAGGCATGCATCTGGCTTTTTGGGGGAGGAGGGAGCAACTTTAAAATGACCTTGGCCTCTATGTTGGCCTGCCTCTGCCTCTGAAGTGCTGGGATTGCTTTGCCATGGGCCCAAGTCAGGGACATTTATTGTATTATTACCTTGTCCTATCTGTTAGTACCTTCCTCATGTAAGACACCTGACTCCTATCAACTCCAGGGCTGCAGAGCCTGGATGAATGCTGCTGAGCAAAGCTGGGGCATTAACCCAGGGTGTGTGTGTGATGTACTCGATGGGGTCAAAGCCATGGGTAGACTGCTTTGACTGTTTGCTCACTATTATCACTTCCCTGCATGATCTTGAAGGTAGGAGTTGAGGAGCAGCATCATAACACTGTGAACCCACATGCTGAGTATACAAGGAGAAAGCTGCACTCAGTGCTTGCCCTGTGCCTAAGGGCCATGAGACTAATCATTGCTGGTAAATCAAGAGTCAGCTTTATGCTTTTTCATGGGTAACCGTGGTAGTCTGGTGTGTTTTACAGTTTGGGGAACCATTGGAAGGCCCTGACTGTACTCTCTGCTCCCATCCCTTCCCAGCTCCCCCTCCGGGGCTTCGTGGGACACTGGATCTCCAGGTTATCCGTGTTCGGATGGAGGAACCACCAGCCGTCAGCCTGTTACAGGACTGGTCCAAGCATCCCCAGGGCACCAAAGGGGTGGGAGCAGGTGACAATTCAAACTGGCCCACGGTTCTTTCAGAAACCAGTGCCACTGTTAAGGGACAACCAGAGGCAGGAAATGGGGTGTAAATTTTCACTTTCCTGGGGAGGGGAGGGGTGGGAGGGAGGAGGCAGTATCCCCCTTTGGCTTAAATCTCAGATCTGCCCAGCTTGGCCACCTGATGGAGAGTTTTAAAACCAGGTGCCAGGAGAATGTCGAAGGAGGAGGGGTGTCTTTACTGTCACATTGGGGTGCTAGAAAATACCTGCCCCTTGACAAGCCTGAGTTAGGCAG
The DNA here is from genome assembly GCA_033318265.1 of Phyllotis vaccarum. NCBI lineage: Eukaryota > Metazoa > Chordata > Mammalia > Rodentia > Cricetidae > Phyllotis > Phyllotis vaccarum. Next base: position 52,553,535 of record JARWLC010000004.1, read on the forward strand.
AGGTGGCTTAGGCTGTTGGGTGATATGGCATTGGGCCTGTGGAGAACACCTTCCCCAATCCTTCACTGACTCACCCTCTGGCCCCACACCTCCTTCCTCTCGGCTCCTCACCATTCTCCCCTGGCACAGTGCCTTATGCAGAAGTGGTCATGATGGGGTTTGAACTGAGTCCCACTACCTCGGGGGACACCTCTCCTCCCCACTTCTGGCTCCTACAGCAGGAGGCCTCCATTACCTCTTACCGCCTCATCCCTGCCGAGGGCTCCCTTTACCACCCCTTCACCTGTTGTCCTGTTGCATCTTTTATCCTGTTGTATATATTGCCTTTGTTGACAATAAATTATTTTTTTTTTATTAAAAGTTCTGTCTGGGCCATCATTGGGGAAGGGAGCAGCTTGAGGGCCAGGAAAACTGAAAGGTGGGAGCCAGAAACCTTTGTCCTGAGCAAGGGAGCTGTAAACCTAGAGCAGAGCTTGCTTTTGAACCTCTACACCTCTGCTAATTTGGTGTCAGTCAACTGAGAGACACCTCACTTCTCCCCTTGCCACATGTTTTTTCTTTGACCTTCCGACCTACCTGGTAGGCCTCTGTCCAAGCAAGACTACCATGGAGCTGGGAACACTCACCCAGGAGATGAGTTATTGGGGCCTACCTGAACATAATGGCACAGGCCTTTAATCCCAGCATTTGGGAGGCAGAGACAGACAGGCTAGACTGGTCTACAGAGTTGCAGGACAGCCAAGGCTGTTACACAGAGAAACTCTGCCTAGGAAAACAAAAGGTTATTGGGGCCTGATCCTGGCCAGCCTGCACAGACACCTCCCCTGTGAGAAGAAGGTATCATAATTCCTGCTTTCTTATAGGTCTGTACCCTTCACCACACAGCTCACCTTAGCTCCCACCCTCAACCTAAGTCTGCCTCAGGTCCCTGCAGGTTTTGGACTTGCTGAGATAGCCCTGTGCAGACCTAATCTGTGGGCTTTTTTACTTAGGGCAAAATGAACCTTCCAAATTGTTTAATCTCAAAACTTAGGTTCCACTATCCTGCTAAGAACCTCCAGCAAGTATAGAGTGGAGTGGGATCATCTGACATTGCTGGCTTCTGGGCCAGTCCTGGTAAATTACAGGGACTTTGAAGGGGGACAAAGGAGACTCACCTCAACGGGGAAGAGTCAGGGTGTGCTGTGAGATCTCATACTGGATTAATGGGTATTGGCCCGTTTAGTCATCTGATAGTCTCAGAAGGAGCCCCAGAATGCATAGGGTCTTTGTACAGGGCATGCTGAGACCGGTGTCTACTTTAAGTAGAGGAGGGAGGCAGAGGTTCAAGGTGCCTCATGTCCAGAATTGTCTCAGCCACTGTACTCCTGGGTCTGTTATGTGTTCCTGCAGGTTGGCAGTTTGTATGCTCCCTAACAATAATGGTCACTATCTGAAAGCACCGTGTTGGAATTGTAGGTGGTTTTTGTCTCCACAGTTGTGTGACTGTTTACATTTATGCCAAGTTGCTTTTTCAAGACATTGTGACTATCACAAAGTATTGAGGAAATTTATCAAAGATTGTGTTGTAAAATGAATACCACAAAATGCCCCATTGTTGTTGTATGAGTATAATTTGTCCTAGACTGTGAACTCTGGGGCAAGGACCAGATTGCGTTGACTTGGTATTTCTGGTGCCCCACATAGGACCTGGGACATATGTGTTCAATAAATGTCTGTCAAATGCTATCTTGGTCTCTAGGTGTGCATTCTGTGTGACGTTTTTCTCATATAGCCAATGACTTGATTCTTTTTGCCTTTTTTTTTTTTTTTTTAAGATATCCTGTCTGTTTGAAACTGAGATCCTCCTCCCAAGTACTGGGATTGTAGGTGTTCTCCACCGTGCACAGTCTCACAGTTCAGTTACAACAGTAAAAAAGAAAGAAAACAACACTTATCCTTCAAGATGAGAGGGCTCAGTGTCTTTGAGATTATCTTATACCTAACAACCAACTCAAATTAATTTGATGAGAGGGCTAGTCAAACAGCACATGCCATACCATTCTAATGACGCAAGTTCCTTCCCTTCCCATAACTCATAAGCTGGAAGGAGACTTCTGGAAGTTGTTCTCTGAGTTCCAAGTGCCTGGCGCTCAAGAACCATGGCACTTGTGCACCTGTACTCAAGATGGGTATTGTGGCACACATCTTAAATTCCAGTACTCAGGAGGCAGAAAGGCAGAGATCACTTGAGTTCAGAGATTAGCCTGGTCTGCAGAGAGTTTTGGCCATCTAGGTCTGTGTAGTGAGACACTTTCACAAAACGAACAAGGAAAAAAATAACCAACCAAATACCAGGGTACGGGAGGTAATGGCTAGGCACGTGGTTATGAGTGTTTGCTGCTCTTTCACATCAGCACCCGCATCCAAGAGTGCATTGTGCCTGTTACTTCAGCTCTAGGGCATCTATGCTCTTGGTCTCTGCACAGACAAACACAGAAATAAAAGTTTTAAAAGTTAAAAACGAGCTGGAGAGATCAGTGGTTAAAGGCACTTGCTGCACTTCCTTAGGACCTGAGTTTGGTTCTCAGTACCCACATCAAGTGGCTCATAATACCTATGGCTCCAGCTCTAAGGGGGTCTGAGAGCCTGCGCACTTGCATGCATGGAGTACATACACATAAATTTTGATTGGCTATGAGGTCTCACATAACTCAAGGAAAGTTACTTAGTTTGCTGAGTTTACTATAGAGTGCACCTCTGAGGGTATGAGTAGCATGGAGTGTCTGTTCATGCAGGCTTGGGATGTGCTGCCTTGCTATCAAGTGGGCTTCCAGGGAAAAATGGAGGCAGTGGGGCTGAGGGCCTAGTCAGAGCTCTGGGGTTTCCAGCTCTGATTTTCAGCTCCAGTCCCCTATCAGCCCAGCTATCAGCTAAACTGTTCTGTGTGAGCCTTTAATCTGTTCTGAGCTCTGGGGAGTTCCATAGGTAGATTAGGCCCAAACGTGCACCGTCCAGCTCTCGTGCCTCCAAGTAGTGGTATGAGCCATCGCTCAGCCCTTAAATTCTTTTTGTTTTTTTTTTAAGACAGGGTTTCTCCATGTTGCTTGAAGCCTGCCCTGGAACTTCCTCTGTAGATCAGGCTGGCCTTGAATTCACAGATATCCACCTGCCTCTGCCTTCAAGTACTAAGCTTAAAAGTGAATACCACCTTAAATTCTAAACAGCCACACCTAAAGGATGAAAATGTTAACTGCTAAATAATCTTTTAAGAAATTTCTTAGATTTTTTTTTATGTGAGTAGGTGTTTTGTTTCCATGTATGATTCTGAACCATGTGTTTAGTGCCCGAGGGCATCAAATCTAGAGTTAGAAGTATGAACTGCCATGTGGGTGCTGGAGATTGAACCCAATAATTCTGTAAGAGCCAGTCAGTGCTTTTACCTGATAAGCTGTCTCTCCAGTCCCTAACTAGTATTTCTTCAGAGTAGCAGAGCCTGGAGTCTGATGAAAGTGATGTGTGTCTCTATTCTATTCTGTGCTTTATGGGACACAAAACAGGCAAGAAGATTTAACTTGCTGAAGAGTGAGGTTTATAATTAACCATAGTTAGTCCACCGAGGAAAAAAAAAAAAAAGGACCCACCTTGAATGGAGAAGTAAAACCACTCAGCAGGAGACTTTCCTGGTCTTTGTCCCACAGCAGCCCTGCTCCCCAGCCTGTATCCAGCTTCCCCATGGTGGTGTTTAGGGAGACAGTGTTCACCTGTATCAGCTGGGTGTCGAAGAAAGAAGGTCACTCCAGAATGTAATTCAGGCTATGTAGCAGCAAGGAGGTCCAGCCTCTGACGGATGTTCAGAAGCATGTTTATTGATTGTTACAGAAGGTGTTTTGGGGGACAGGGAAGGGGATAAAACAAGTTTTTCATACCTAAGCCTCTTTGATCTCTATGTTCTTTGAAGGAAATCATCACACCTCTGCAGTCTTGGCCCTTATTGTTTATTGTTTGCAGTACCCAATAATGGAGGGTATTTCAGGTGTGCCAGGATAGTCTTGTGCCTAAAGTCATGCCGTGGATGGAAAACTCCAAGTCTACAAACCATAGAAAACAATCACTGTTCTCTACAATGATTTCTGTAAGGTCTAAGTACCTCCAACAAACAACTGTTGCATTCTAATGTGTAGTGGATTTATGATGTTCCATTGTAAATAATTGTCCTGCATGAGTTTAATAAAAAACGAGGATTGGCCAAAGGCAGACAGGAAGTGTGGGCGGGGCTACCAGACTAAGAAAACTCTGAGAACAGGAAGAACAGAGCAAAAATGCCACAGAGACTCCAGAGTTGCCAGACAAGCCAGAAGATGCAGAGGACAGCTATACTGCTCTGAGAAACGGTACTGAGCCACATGGCTGAACAGGACAAGAGTCATGGGTTAGTTTAAGGGTAAAGAGTTAGCAAGTTATATGCCTGGGCCTTAGGCCGATCAGCTTAAAACTGTTGTAAGCATCTGTGTGTCTCTGTGGGTCTGTGGGTCTGCGGATCTGCACCTTGAGGCTAGGCCAGAAACCTCTTACTACACTAATGCTTTCCTGGATACAGTGGGAAGCAACTATTTCATTTTAATGTTTACCCTATATAGACTTCTACTAAATTCCTGCTACAGTTGGGAGCTCCACTTCCCAGTCTGTCTAGCTAATCAGTGCAAAGGTGAAGAGGAAGTTCTTCCTTAGTTTTTTATAGGAGAAAACAAAACAAAGAAATTTAACACACACCTTAATCCCAACACTGGGGAGGCAAAGACAGGCTGGTTTCTGAATTCAAGGCCAGGCTGATATCTACATAGTGAGTTTCAGACCTATCTCAAGTTTCTCACAGAAGATAGGGCTGGGATGGAAGAGGGTCCATGATGGATTTTGACCTCCATTTGTCCACCTAACTTTTGAAAACATTGAACCAGCTCACCTCCCAGAAGCCAAATAATCAAGAACACACAGGGCAACTCAACTTCAGGCCTTCATACTACCAAATACTGTAGTTGCATTCTGGGAACAAATGTACCAACTTCCAAAGAATAAAGACTAGGCTGTTCGTCTTTTCAACACTACAGTTAATACCTCAAGTCTTTAGAACCCCATATCTTGTCACAGTAAGTGACAGGATGCCCACTCTGTGGGGTTCAGATTCCACAAACACTGGTGAAGGACTGCAGAAACAGACACTGCTGGGTTCCCTGGGGCACAGACAGAACACTTACCCTGTTTTGTCATGAGTTGTCCTATATTGTGCCCATGGAACAGGCAAGAAAACTAAAGACACGGAGAGGGACATGATGACTTTTCTGCCCAGCCTAGTAAAGGATCAGAACCCCAAGCCCAGACCTGTTACAGAATATAATCTTGTTGTATACTTACTGCTGTCTGGGGACCAGCCTCCAACAGCACAGGCAAAGGGAAGTCCAGAGTCGGGCTAGACATTCTCATCTGAGAGGTGGGGAGAATGGCCCTGGGACACTCTCTCAATGGTTCCCTTCTTTATTTGCTATTCTTCATCCTGTGTCCCTATATTCTTGTCCTATCTCTATCCAGAAATGTCCCTTCTGTCTCAATGTTTTCCTTCTCCTAATTCTCTCATTCTTGACGTTTCCCTCCCACTTTATTCTGGATATTCTCGTCTAGTTTCTTCTGACTCTGTCTTTATTCTTCCTTCTCCCATTCTTGATGTTTTCCTTCTTCTGTTTTTTCCCCTTACATCTTAAACACCCCGGCAAGATCTTTCAAGCAATATAGAAACCACAATGTGGTTACATTCTGGTTTTCAAGTGAATGACTCCAGTGAATATAAGAAGAAGAAAAAACCCAGCACATAATACATGTCACTTACATGATTGAATATTTTATATTACAGCTGAAAAACAAGTTTTTCTAAGAATCCACATACATCCACACCCAAGCAATTTGTTATAGATGAACAGTGTAAGCAAGGACACTATTCTTTTACTGGCAGGCTGTGTTTTGTGGTTACAAAGAAAGGACCAATCGCTTTATTACTTATCATGAAAGGGAATCTTATAAGGAATCTTAAAGGAATCATAAACTTAAAGTTTTAAACATTAAAAACAGTCAGCTCTACTTTAAATCTTTAGACTGCATTTCCTCTCATCGATAGACTTTTATATTAGGGGATTGAAGACAAAAATGGGTATAAAGAATTAGTCATCTCCTTTGATCACCAACCAAACCTAGCAAAGAAAGCATGTGACCTAAGTAATAATTGGACAACTCTGTATTTGTTCCTTGGTCATAAAGAGTCCCACACTCAAACATGTGCCTTTCTAAAACTGTAGATTATCTTCTTGGGTTTTTCACCTCAAAGCAGTTTGACAAAAAACGTCTTAGTCTAACTTTAAGTTATTTTCAAAGCTTTGTTTCAGCTGTGATGCCCTCTGAAACCTGTGACTACATCTCCCAACATTAAGATAAGAAGAATTTAAGCCAGCTGGGCTATTGGGACTCAGTTGTTTTTCTTAGTCATTAACCTACGTCACAGTCTATACTGCTCCTCAATAGAAACTCATGTGTTCTAGCTGTGTGATACTTCTTTATATTTTTATCATCAAAACTCTAAATTTACATTATTATTATCATCAATTACATAATACAGCTTAAGAAGAAATCATCTTCATAATAACCCACAGGTAAATATGCCTTGTAGAATGGGATGTTGCCATGAGATAAACATACTACATTACAGTAGGGATCTCCCCATATCAGGTCACACCATGCTAGATAACAGAGAAAGAAAGATATCAGCATCAAGCAGACATAAAAGACATTCTGGAGTCTGTGGTCTCCAGCCCTTACTTGTCTAAGATTCATCCAAAGATTTTCTCCCAGTGGGCTGACCCTTGAACTTCAATTGCTACCTGCTGTTCCTCTGATATGGCCACCAGCATGTCATTGTGACACTGTGAAGAAGTGTCACTCAGATTGGTTTAATAAAAAGCAGGATTTTTAGGGCAGAGAGAATTCTTGAGAGAAGAAGGTAGAGTCGCCAACAGACAAGAGGAATCAGACATGCAAGACAAGAGGTAAAAGCTACAAGTCACGTAGCAACATGTAGATGAATATAAATGAGGTAATTTAAATTATAACAGCTAGTTAGAAACACACTTAAAGCTATTGGCCAGACTTTCATAATTAATAAGAAGTTTCTGTGTAGTTATTTGGTAGCTGACAAACAGGACAGAAGAATCTAACTAGACAGGCCAACTCATCTCCAGAGCCTGAGCTGTTGTCTTCTGGTCCTGGTACCTAATCATACTCTACCTGGCAGGGCCAGCTGGAGAGGCTGTCTATAGGTGTAGAAAGGTGATCATCTTGGCCAAGTGACAGTGTCTAGCAGCCAAGCCCAGGGATTTGGAGGAGGTCATCCCACATATACAATCCTTTTCTCTAGAAGATAATTCTAAGAACCTGGGTGGCTTTATCTTCTAGATCTGGCCTCACCTTTGCCAGCTCTGTCTCTGGTGACTTTCTGGAGGGTACAAAAACAGTGAATAACTGATATAACCACATCACACAGGGGCAGGACAGAATGGTGGGGTCTCCCATGTTGGCCTATCCCCTCTATACTTTCTAGCTACTATTTATTCAACGTGTGTCTTAGTTAGGATTTTTATTGCTGTGCAGAGATACCAGGACCATGGCAAGTCTTATAAAGGGAACATTTAATTGGAGGTGCTTTACTTGGAGTTTCAGAGATTCAGTCCATTTATCATCATGGCAAGGAGCTTGGGGGCGGTGTACAGGCGAATGTGGAGCTGCAGCTTCACAAGGTAGACAGGTATTATTTGACTCTTTGGGTTTTGATAATGCTAATTCACAATACAAATGAGTACTCAGCCCTTTAAAGGTAAAATCAACACCCTAGATGAATGGATCCAAAATACAGTTGATACTGAAGCTCATAGTCATGATATTACTTGGAGAGGTGATTTCCAAAAACTTTAAGGAAAAGTCAAAATGTCAGGTGTGTTAATTGTGGTAAACGAGCACCTAAAAGAGGAATGGTAGGCAATACATTCCTAATAACATTTTTTTTTTCAAGAGATAATCTAAACAGAAGGCTCCTGCCTTCTGGAATATCTAAACAGAAGGCTCCTGCCTTCTGGAAGGTGCAGCAAAGGCCAATAGTAGACTAATAAGTACAGATCAGCAAGGGACAGACTGAGGGGCCTCACAAAGGCCCCAGTGTCAAAGTTAGTTCAATCATTTCTGTCTGCGTGGGGGAAACTCCTCCTGATCCCCACTGTTAAACCTATTACTCTGGATGACAAAACAGTTTCAGCAAGTAATACAAAATTTTCAAGAGAGGCCATAAGACAAGTATTTTGGAAAACTTCTATAAATGAGCAAAAGACCAAAGCTAAAAATATGAATAAATGGCATTGCAAATTGAAGGTTCAGTTGATACAAGCACAGATGTAACCATAATTTCACAAAATCTTGGCATCCATATTGGACTCTTTGGGAGGTAAGTGTTCAGTTTCTTGGTATTGGAACTTTATCTTGGGTAAAACAAAGTTACAAATGGTTTGTATGTGTAGGGCCAGAAGGACAGTGAGGAAAATTTAACTTACATGTGGCTAACATAGCAATAAAAAATGCAATTCTTTACAGCAAAAACAAAAACAAAAAAAACACAAAACAAACAAACAAACAAACAAAAAAAAAAAAACACAGATCAAGATTCCTCCAGGCTCTGAAACAAACTATAAAGTAGAGAATGTTTCTGAGAAAAATATTGGAAGATCTTTGTGGAAGTCATCCTTGTACACACGGTGGGCAAATGCCTTGGTACCTCATCTTTAGATACAGAGGTAACAATGTACCTGTAACTTCAAGGATGTTAACTACAGAGAGTACTGACCAGTCCGAGACATTCCCAATAGGGATCCAGTTTTCCCCTATCAGTTTGCATCACTCCCTTGCCTGCTTCCAGCTGCTGCACTTTTCCTGAGTGTCAAATCTCTTTACCGCTTCCTGGTCTCTAGACTTATCTTTCAGATCTCTTCCTCTATACTCAACCCAGAATCTAGTCAGATCATGTTACTAGGCAACCACTCATCCCAGTGCAAAGACAAAGTGGTGCCCACCAGCCTGCTCCCCCATTGCTTTCTGGCCTCTTATACTCCTTGGCTTGCCTTAGTTTGCTTTCTATGCCGTGATTTTTTAAAAAATGGGGAGAAAAGGGTTCATTTAGCTTACATGTCCCAATCATAGCCCAACATGAAAGAAGTCATGGCAGGGTCTTAAGGCAAGAACTTGGAGGCAGGAACTGAAGGAGAGTCATGGTCATAGGGGGACACTGCTTACCCACTTGTTCCTCAAGGCTTGCTCAGTGTGTTTTCTTATACAACCCAGGACCACTTGTCCAGAGGTGGGCCCACTCTCCTAATGCCTATATGTCATGTCTACAGGCCATCTTGTGATGGGGACATGCTTTCTCAGTTGAAGTTTCTCTTCCCTGATGACTCCAGATTGAGTCAAATTGACATAAATCAACTAACATCGGTTCTCGGCTCATGGGCCTTCTTGTCCCTCAGGTGGGCCAGAAATGCTCCTGCCTTGGGGCTACATTCTGGCTGTTCCCTCTGCTTAGAATATTTGTCCTTCAAATATTTATAGGGCTCATGCCCCACCTCCCTGTAAGTTTGCTTGGTTTGTTTGGCATTGGTTTTTTGAGACAGGGTTTCTCTGTGTAACAGTCCTGGGTGTCCTGAAACTCACTCTGTAGACCAAGCTGGCTTGAACTCACAGAGATCAGCCTGCATCTGCACTAAGTGCTGGAATTAAAGGTGTGAGCCACAAGGAGCAGCTGGGTTTTTTTGGGGGGGGGGAGTTGCTGTTGTTTTGAGAGAGTCTCAAGCAGCCCAGGCTGATGGATAATCCTCTATGTAGACAAGGATGGAACTGACCTCCTGATCCTCCTGCCTCTACCTCCCAAGTGTGGTGATATGTTGTCTATTTAATAAAACCAGTCTGGAATATCAGAGGAGAGATCTACCCACAGTCAATCCAGGAGGATCAGAGAGTGGTGATTTACACCTTTAATCCCAGCACAGAGAAAGACCAGGAGTGGTGACCTACATCCTTAATCCCAGCAGATCTGAGTCTGAGGCCAGCTTGGTTTACAGAGGGAGTTCCAGGCTCCCAGGCAAGCAGTGATGATGCCAGGTCTTTAATCCCATAACTCCAGAGACAGAAGAGATCTTTCTGTGTTTCTGTGAGTTCAAGGATAACTACCAAATAGTAGTAGTCCACGCCTTTAATCTTAACCTGGATGTGAAACAACTGGGCAAAGAGGATATTTAAGGTAGGTATACAAAGACAGAGGAGGCAGTAGAAGCCAGGAGGAGTGAGGCTGAGGAAGCTGGAAGACAGCTGGGTGAGATCTGACTGTGGGGTTTCCTCTCTTTGATATTTCAGCCTTTCCCTGAGATCTGGCCCTGAGTTTCCTTTATTACAATCAGAATTCGTGCTACACCCACATACTGAGATTGCAAGCATGAGCCACCAGTCAGTTGCCATGAAGTCTTTATTCAGGCCTCACTGTCTCAGTGAAGCTTTTGATAACCTCAGTGTTGTCACTTGGGGCTGAAGTTGTGCTTCACTGATGATGCTTACTTTTAGTAAGCTCAGGGCAGACCTATTGCACAAATCTTAATTGTTATTAATAATAAAAACTCAGAGCCAGATATTTGGAAAAGCTAAAAGATCAGAGAGACAGAGGAACAAGCTACAGCCACTACTCACCTTGCCAATTCTTTATCCAAAAGGGAAGTGTCTAACTCTGTCTCCTTTGTAAACCTTTCTCTGCCCAGCAATAGCACTTCCTTGTTCAAACTTCCTAGTTCTAGGATTGAACCATATGCCACCACTCCTGACTTTCATGGCTAAATCTGTGGCTGATTCTGTACTTTGAGCTTCAGGTAAACTTTATTAGATACACAGTATATGACCACATGTTCCCTTTTTTGTCAAAAGTTTAAAAAAAAAAAAAGGTTATAGCCCTGACCTAATCTTCTTTGTAGCCAATCACCCTAAACAGTTATCCATAATCCACTGAAATACCAAAAACCATCCAACTCACCTCTTGAAAATGTGGACATCATGTACTTAAATTTACTTCCTGATGTTTGGGGGGCAACAGCATCTTTAGGGAATCCTAAAAAGAAAATTTTTGGTTAATTGTCAAGTCCTGGGAGAGGTAGCCGTATTATTTGTTGTCCAGTCTCTGCATAGTGGGATAGTTCAGGGCTTATCTCAAGTCCCAGCTGAAATAGTGTGTAAGGTTGGATCATCTCGGCTAGCCATCTCAAGGCCGTTCTGAGCAGGTTGTAGTTCAAAGTCGATCTTTAGGTGTTGTTTGTTAGCTTAATGGTGCTATCATAGTATAGGCGGAGTTTTACTTACAAGGCACCAGTCCAACATAAATATTTATTAGAATATAAATCAACACTCACGATATTAGTAACAGCTTATAGTAGCACCTGAACAGGGACTGGAGTATCCAAGCGATGGACGAGCGATGGATGAGCGATGGACAATGGATTCCGATCCTGTCTCTCCAGCAGCCAGGAACCAGGAAGAGACCTCCTCGTGTCCCAGAAGCCCCTTATCTATGGGGTTGGCCACACCTCCTCCAGGAGCTCGGGACCCTGGATAAGCGTCTTAGGATCTTATCAGCTGACACCTGAATCCCACTTCATCATAGTCCATGTGAAATCATCATTGTGGAGCCCTATCATCCTTTTGGAGACTTTAAAGGTTGCAATTAGGCATCATCATGGTTTGATGCAGAAAACTGGTAGAGACAAACCCAAAACAATGTACACAAAGCTAGATTAAGCCTTTTCTCTAAAATTAGTTGGTACTTTATATGACCAACTATATGTTATATAATAAAACTTTAATGTATGTAAATATTAATCTTATAATTTTTAATAAAATTCATATATTAAGAAAAACTTTTAAAGAGTCAAAACCAAACCAAAAGATGCTGAGATTAGTAGCAATAAAGTAGTCCCTTAATTTTGTTATTCTTCTGTCCCATATCAAGTGGCTCTTCTGATATGATACAGAGATTTTGCATTTTCCTTTAACAAGCATGCTTGGGACTGGAGAACATGAGAGCCACACTCCAACTCCAAAGCCCTCTTTAATTTATAATTATAGTATATATTTATTATATAAATTTATAATTTTAATTTATAATTGAGTCAGGACCTCAACTTTTCTTAGAAGTAAAGAGATACACATGTTAGACATTGACATTTTACCCTGTTGTGTGTATTGGTACCAACAGGCTTGATTTTTCTTTGCTTGTAATCTGTCTTGCCACATGGCCTGTGGCTTACCTATTTCTTTACATCTTGCTTCTTGGGTGGCTGGATCATGTCTCCTTCTGACTCCACCCTCCTTCCTCTTTATGTTCCGATTTCCCACCTACTTCTAAGATGCCCTGCCATAAGTCCAAACAGTCCCTTTATTAATGATTGATTTTCACAGTATATAGAAGGACATCCCATATCAATGGCGAAATTCTTTTTTATACCTTTGCTATTGACATGATTTTTTTATGGAACTCTGGGGCCTCTAGCACATTTCCTATTAATAATTGAACAATTTCATCATTACCTTGTGATAGAGGGTATGGCAGACCCTTATGGGGTATCTTTGGAGCCCTTTTTTGTAAATGACTCAATTTTGTTTCCTTCTTCTTCAATTCTATCCCATACTGTATGGCATAAAGCCAAGATGTGGTCACCATATAAAGATTGCCTTTCTACATTAGCATAATCTTCCTCCCCAAGAAGTTGGTCTTGGGAGATTCCAATACCTCTAGCCCTATTGAGATGTTCAATGGCCTTAGCTTCATTCCTCCACCAGGTCCTCCATTGTAATTGGGGACTAGCCAGCAAAACTGCTGTATATCTGTCCAGTCTTTAGGGATAATTTATTACAAGTTGACCCCAAGTTTAACATCTGCTTTACAAAGGGTGAGCGAATGCCATATGAGGTTATTGCTTCCTTGAATCTCCTCAAATCTAACATTTGCACAGGAGTCCATTCTCTCTCACACAGTCTAGAGTTTCTATCATTTGGCAATTTCTGTAAGGTTACTAGATAATTTAAGGCTGACTGCTTGAAAGCCTGAAGCTGTTTCTCTGTAACCTTATAAGGCAATGTTGAAATTTTGTTCACTGACATACTTGAAGAGTCTGGAACAGTGACTGGCACATAGTAGTTGCTCAGTGAAGATTTGTCAGGTAAGTTTGAAGATATAGGGAGGGATGGCAACAATGACCTTTAGTAAGAACTAGGAAGCTTCAGTGAGCTACTCACCTGGTGACACTGATCTGGATCTTCCTATACCTGTGGAAGCTGGGGGAAGTGTGAGGATAGAGATCAGTCCTAACAGAGGTGTGATGTTGACAGCTTTCCACTTGGTCATGTAGGAGAGGCAGACCTTTGTATTTGGACTTCCCTTTGTGGGACTACGAGCCCCCAATAATAAGACACTGAGGTTTATTATTCGTTATGAAAGCTTAGTTTTTAGCTTAGGCTTGTTTCCAGCTAGCTCTTATGACTTAAATTAATCAGTTTCTATTAATCTACGTTCTACCACATGGCTTTTTGCCCCTGTTTCATTCTGTATATCCAACTTCCTCAGTGTCTCACTGGCATCTGTTGCATCTAGATTCTAATCCTAAGCTTCTCTCTCTATCCAGATGCCCTAGCTATCCTCTCCTGCCTAGCTATTGGCCATTCAGCTCTTTATTAAACCGATCAGAAGGTGCCTTTGTAAGGATTCATGGCACAAAGTAGCCATGTGGTAAATCCAACATGGCACCAGCAGAACACCACAAATTGAGGGCATACTTCTAGGCATAGCTACATAAATCTGTGACCACTCACTGTCTTAAAAGGAGCTGCCATGTGAAATCCTTTCCTTCCTCCCCCCTCTCTCTTTCTCTCTTAACCACTCAGCAACTCCCCTGAATAAACTCTTGTGTGGCATTTGGTAGTATGTGCATCTACCTACCTCTCATGTGCAAAACTAAGAGCCCTGACAAAGACACATCTTCACAGTGTACCAAAAGATTATCCCACAACATTTTCCCCTTTTGTCTAAGTAAAAAGGAAACATTTTAACTTAACACAGTAAAAATATATACAATAAGAACACTTAGTAGGTAAGAATTACATTCACAGCTGGGTAGTGGTGGTGCATGCCTTTAATCCTAGCATGAAGGAAGCATAGGTAGATGGGGATACTTGTCTTCCTTGGTACCTGCCCCCCTTTTTCCGAAAACACAAATATTTAAAAGTTATATATTATGTCTTTGGATTTCTACTGCTGCAGCAAAACACCATGATCAAAAAGCAAATTGAAGAAGAAAGGGTTTATTAGGCTTACACTTCTGCATTGCTGTCCATCACTGAAGGAAGTCAGCACATGAACTCAAACAAGGCAGGATTAGGAGGCAGGAGCTGATGCAGAGGCCACAGAGGAATACAGCTTACTGGCTTGCTTTCTATGGTTTGCTCAGCCTGCTTTTTTATAGGTAGAGCCCAGGGATGGCCCAACCCACCATGAACTGGGCCCTTGGCCCTTCTTCATTGTTCACTAATGGAGAAAACACCTTACAGCTGGATCTCATGGAGGCATTTCCTCAGCTGAGGCTCCTTCTCCTGTGGTATCTCTAGTTTGTATCAAGTTGACACACAAAACCAACCAGGACACTGCATTAATTCAAGTATGGAATGTGTGGTGTATCAGCTAAAGATGATACTCTGCTCTATGTTTGTGTAGGTAAAAGACATCTGTTAACTTAATAAGTCCATTTGGACCCCATAACCAAACTGTAATGTAAATCTCCATCCATGTCATACAAAAGGATGGCATGTAATAATAAGTCATGAGGACTCTGTAGCCAACAAGGTTTATCACATCTCATCAAGTCTCAGAGCTGTTCCCATGTAGAGGCATCAACATATATGTCACCTGTCTGTAGTCTTTCTTGGTTTCTTTCTTCATGTTTGAAGCCAAGATTTTCAGGAGGTCACTCCCAATCAAACCTGCTTTTTATTAATTGTGAAGGAATGCATAACTTTTTGTTTCTTATGGAAACAAAGGCATAACCGCTCCTTCATCACAGCACATTTTCTGACTTCCAGTTTAAGGTTAAGAAATCCTTAAAATATATAGGCTGGTTTAATTTAGTAGGGTGGTGTTGTTATTTTAATTCATTGTCTTTCTGCATAATCTGTCCTTTATTCATCACTTAAAAATTCAAAGTCAACAAAGAACCATGCATGATCCACACATCTTATTTATTCCTCATCCTTTTGTGGCTGATTATTTTTATATTATTTTACTCTTTTTTTAAAAAAAAAAGATTTTATTTTACTGTTTTCAAAACTATTCATTTATTTATTATGACTGTCTATACCCATTTTCATCGAAGTACACATTTAAGTATATTGTACTTATTAGAGGCTTTTTCAGTCTGGACCTTATAGCTGGAAGTTTTTGTCCCAACCTGGTTCAAAATAACCTACTCACAGGCTTAGTATGGATGGCTAACTGGAGATTTGGGGAGCTCACTGAATCAAGAATAGCCTCTGGAGATCCATCTGGAAAAGGAGCTAGGCCCTCCAAGGGTAGGCAACTGTGGATTGTCATGGGCAGTATGTGAAGCCTGAAGGGGTGGGATCAGACTACGTTCCTGTGCTGGCACCTTGGAGCCTGTTCCCTGCAGAGGAACACCTAACCCAGTCTTGACTTTGGGATGAGTAAATCAGACTTGCCTGGAGTAGATGCGTCATGCTGAGCTGACCCAATTTGGGACTTCATGCCCTTTTGGAGAGAGGGGAGGGGTGAATGGTAAGAGGTGAGGCTGAAGGCTGACTGGAAGGGATTTATTGGGAGGAGGGGAAGGAGGGGGAACAGGGGTATATATAGATAAAAATGACATTTTTTTATAAAAAAAAATAAAACTTAACTAAGAGGCTTAATATGAATTATAAATGCTCGGCCATTAGCTCAGGTTATTACTAACTAGCTCTTACAATTGAACCCATTTCTCTTAATCCATATACTCCTCTATAGGAGACTGATCATGCAAGAGCTAGAGGGTTGGGAATGCAGATTGGTGGTGGAGCACGTGGCTAGCAGGTGCTGTATTCAATCTCAGGGAAGAGGAGTGAGGCTCATGCCTTTCCCTCTCTCCCATTCTGTGTGTCTGACTCATTCTTTGGCTGGTGACCCCTCTCACCCTGCTTTATCGTTCTCCCTTTGGCTCTCCTGCCTAACTTTATCCTGTTCAGCCATTGGCCAGTCAGCTGGTTTATTAAATCAATCACAGTGACACATCTTCAAAAGGATGCTACACAGGAGCACTCTATGTGCACTGCAGTCTCCTCTGACCATGTGAGTCAAACCCTTTTTTTCTTTTCAAAGATTTGCTTATGTATTATGTATACAGTGTTCTGTCTGCACGTGTGCCTACAGCCAGAAGAGGGAACCAGATCTTGTTATAGATGGTTATGAGCTAACATGTAAGTGCTGGGAATTGAACTTGGGACCTCTGGAAGAGCAGCCAGTGCTCTTAACCACTGAGTCATCTCTCCAGCCCTGTGAGCCAAATCTTAAACTGTCTTAGCACATGGCAATGGAGGCTGGCTCTGCTTCCTTTGGGGCTGTAGGAAGCCGCAAGGGCTGAGAATAACTGTCCCAGCTACGCCTAACCATCCTAGCCTTGGCCAACCATATCAGCTCTGGAAAGTTGTTCTGCCTGGGTGCTACAGGCATTTTTACTTATTGAGGCTGCTGAAGTGTTCTATGCAGGGCCTTTTAAAGGAGATGCCCTTCTGTACACTGCTAACATCAAGCCTACCCAACATTCTGTGGCTTCTAGAAAGCCACATCCAACTCTGTATTTGGAACTTTTTTTTCCAGCTTTTTCAGACACTATGTGAATATATGTGGCCCCGTGTTGGGTACCAAATGTAGCCAGACTTTCCTTTGTGGGACCACCAATTCCTCAGTAATTTCACTGACACTTATTAATTATAAAAGCTTAGCTTCCAGCTTAGGCTTGTTCCCAACATAAATTAACCAGTTTCTATTAATTTACATTATACCGCATGGCTTTTTACCTCTCTTTCATTCCGTATGTCCAACTTCCTCAGAGTCCTACTGGCATCTCTCTTGTACCTAGATTCTAACCCTCTGAGTTCTTCCTCCCAGAGGTCCCGCTTATTCTCTCCTGCCTGGTTACTGCCCATTCAGCTATCTGTTAAGCCAATCAGAAGGTGCGTTGGCAAAGTCACATCTTCAGTGTAGAAAAAGATTATCCCATAATGGGCCTCTCTACTAGGGATACTTATTAAGAGCAGATATTAAACAGACAATTTGAGGCCAGATTAAACCAACTGTTGCATGCAGGACAAAAGTTTCTTCCACAGCCAGGACCACCTATATAATTTGTGGGGCCCAGTGTAGAAAAAACATGAATGGCCTTGGTTCTAGGAGATGATGATTCAATCAAATGCTTGCCATGCAAGCATGGAGACCTGAGTTGAGATCTCTAGTACTCACATAAAAAGGCTAGTGGTGTGTGGAAGCATACCTGTAACCTTAGCATCAGGATATGGTGACGGGCAGGTACCTAGTAGTTGTTGGCCAGTCAATCAAGCAGATTCAAACTCCAGTTCCAGTGAAAGAGGTAGAGGCAGGAGGATATCTGTGAGTTTGAGCCTGTTCTACATGAGTTCTAGAACAGCCAAGACTACACAGAGAGACTATGTCCCAAAGCAAGAACACAAACAAAAGCAAAGAGCTGGAGATACTGCTCAGTAGTTAAGAGCACTGACTGCTTTTGCAGAAGGACTGAATTCAGGTTCTAGCACCCACACAGTGATTCATAAACTGTCCATAACATGATATTATACCATCAATTCCAGGAGATCAGAGACTCTCTTCTGATTTCCGAGGGTACCGAGCATGTCTGTAGTGGACGGATATACATGCAGACATGTATTCAAAACACTCATACACAAATCTTTTAAAAAGAAAGAAGGAAGGAAATAAATAATTAATAAATATGGTTAGTTTGGACATAGCCTTCAATCCCAGCATCCAAGCCCTTTGAAGCAGACAACTTGTTGCGAGTTCAAAGCTAGCCTGCAGACTATATAGTAAGTTCTAGCCAGGGCTGTATAGCAAAAATAAAAACAACAACATACGGAGTTGAAAACTGCTGAGATGGATTTTAGTGGGTAAGGCACTCGCGTCCAGACCAGAAGACTTAAGTTCCCACTCCAGTGGAAGAGCTAAATCTCCCAAGTTGTCTTTGACGGCCACATGCATTCCAGGGGACAAATCAATACTGTAAACAACAAAAGCCAAGACAGAGAGGAACTGAGAAGGACATGGAGCTGCGTTTGATTGGTCTCTGCCATGTGTTCAAGTGCACTCACAGGTACATGAGCACAACCACACACATGCATACTTATACCACACACATACACATGCACAAAGCACCCATGCACACACGCATGCATGCATGCACACACAAAAAACAAAACAAAACAAAACAAACAGAAACCTTCCTAGCTTAAAAAATTTTGTTTTCATAACATCGACAGTTTTGCCGGGCAGTGGTGGTGCATACCTTTGATCCCAGCACTCAGGAGTCAGAGGCAGGCAGATCTCTGTGAGTTCAAGGCTAGCCTGGTCTACAAATCGAGTTCCAGAATAACCAGGGCTACACAGAGAAACCCTGTCTCAACAAAACAAAACAAAACAAAGAATGGCAGCTTTGCATTAAATCAAATGCAAAGCTCTTCTGAATACAGGTCTGTGTGTGACCGCATTGTTCACTGGCTCATAAAGTCCCCGACTTAAATTATCCTCTCTAGAACTTTTGACAGTGTTCTATATGAATACGGATGTCCCTGGAATTGTACTTAAAGATTATTCTGGCTTCTCCAGAGGCTAGGTGACTGGTTTAGCAGCCTTGTGAGAGAAGAGAAGGGGAAGTGATCTGCCACACACACGCACACACACACACACACACACACACACACACACACACACACACACACACACACACACACACACACACACACAGAGGTCTGCCTTTACCTTTCAACAATTTCCTCTCTCCTAGCTGCTCTTCAGACCTTGTGACATCTGGCACAGGATGGGCAGTGTGACTCCTTTTGGCCACCAGAGGGCAGATAATTCTTATGTTTAAATTTGGGGTGGGGGTGTGGCATAGACTTCATCCCTTTTCCCACAACTGTACAATTCTGTTTTCACAGCTTCTTTCCCAGGAGCGTAGTTGTTTGGAGCTGGAGTGGGACATGGGAACTTGCTGAAGTCCTGTGGCCTGATTAGTCCCGTGGACCTGTTACCTAAGAAATCCTTTCTGACCCCTCTACAGCTGCCCAGCTCTTGTGATGTGTGTGGGGGGCAGGGGGGTGCGCACGCATGCGTGGGTGCGTAGGTGTGTGTGTGTGCATCCGTGTGTGTGTGTGTGTGTGTGTGTGTGTGTGTGTGTGTGTGTGTGTGTGTGTGTGTGGCAGATCATGGCTGCCACTCAGCTCTCAGTTAGTACTTTCCTTATAACCCCTGCAGCTCTCTCAGCATCTTTACATTAAGGGACCTAGGTGCTTAGGAGGAGGGTCTGCAGGCAAGTTCTAACTTCTGTGGAACCAGGGGCAGGGGGTAACTTGAAGCAGAAGTCAGATTTGGCTATTGCCTCTGCTTGGTCATCTACAAAGTTCATGCTTGAAAACTGTAATCAAGTTATAGATAAAAAATGACACATAAGTAAGTTTCATAATGTTTTAAGTAAGTCTATGGTTCGGTGTTGGGCACAGATGGGACAGATCTTGAAGACTGCAGAGGGAAGTGAAGGAAGACTCAGGTTGCTACATGGACTTCCTATTAAGAGCCAGGAGCACTCCAAAACTTAAGACCTCAGAGCTATTGAATTGAGTAAATCCACTTATCAGTAGGAAAATTGAGGCTCAGGAACAGAAAGGGACATCTTCAAGGGGTCTATTCTGAGGTTTTGCTGTCCGACACTCCTTACCAAGACATTATGTAGCCCTGTTTATGCTGTGTAGACTAGGCTGACCTTGAATCCATGTAGAACCTTCTGCCTCTGCCTCCTAAGGGTTGGGTTTAAAGGCATGGTGGCTGAGCAATGTTTTTTAAATTTCGTTTTTAATTTTGAGTAGAGTTGTACCTGCTTATCTGTATACATACTCCACACATGCAGTGTTTTGGAGGCCAGAAGAGATTTGTGAACCATCATGAACCAAACTTATGTCCTCTGAAAGAGCAGCAAGGGCACCTAACTGCTGACCCACCTAGACAGCAACTCATTTTGGTATTTATTTTTGTTTTGTTTAATTTTGTTTGAAACATGGTTTTTCTGTATAGATATCCGAATGTCTCTGCCTCTGAAGTGCTGCGATTACAGGTGTGTGCCACCATTGCCAGGCTTCTTTTGTTCTGTTTTTTGAGACAGGGGTTTACTGTGTAGCCCTGCCTATCCTGGAACTCATTATGTAAACCAAGCTGGCCTGGAACCTTCTATTCTGCCTTTGTTTATTTAGTGTCAGGATTACAGGGCACACCACCATGCTCAGCTTGAGGAATCCTTTTGCTTTGGTCATTCCTTTTTGATGCTAAGGATTAAACCCAAGGCCTTTGGCATCCTATGGGTATGGAATAACGCTTTCCTACTATACTAAAACCTCAGGAATTCTTATTTTCATGAGTGCCTATTCTTTTACCACGAGTTTCTTTGTCTTAGATGGGAGATTTGAAATGACAATTAAAATAAAATAGTCTCATCTGACTTGTCTTGTAGACTATTTAAAAAGGTAATTTAGGGCCAGAATGATAGTACACACCTGTACTCAAGGTAATTGGAGAATGGAGACAGAAGGATCAGGAGTTCAATGACATCCTTGGTTATATGTCAAGGCCAGCCTGAGCTACGGGATTCCCTGTTTAAAAACAATAACAACAACAAAAAACCTGTCTGGATATGGTGGTATACATACAGCTTTAATCCCAGCACTTGGGAAGCAGAAGCAGATAGATCTCTATAAATTCTTGGCCAGTCTTGTCTACATAATGAAACAATGTCACAAAATCGAACCATCAGCAAAAATATAAATTTTATATAATTTTAAAAATATTTATTTGTATGTATATACGTGTGCCTTTATGAATTTATATATACTACTTGCATGCAGGTGTTGGTAGAGGCTAGAGAACGTCAGTCAGATTACAGAAGGTAGTGAGCCACCAGATGTGGGTTCTGGGACCTGACTCAGGGCCTCTGAAAAAAAAATGTATGTGCTCTTAATTGATAAACCGTCTCTCTCCAGCCTGTTATCTGTTATGTTTTTTCTCTCTCTCTCTTTATCTCTTTCTTTCTTTCTTTTTTCTTTCTTCAACTTTTAAAAAGTTTTTGTGTGTATGTATTTTGCCTATATGTAGGTATGTGCAATTGTATGTCTAGTGGAGGCTAGAAGAAGGTATTATACAACCAGGGAACTGAAGTTACAAAAAATTGTTGGCCACCATATGAGTGCTGGGAGCATGAACAGCAGTCCTCTGGGAGAGCAAACAATGCTCCCTTATGATTTCTGAACCATCTCTCCAACTCATACAAATCTATTATAATTACATTTTTATTTAGTGTATAAGGTAGCACGCCCATGGAAACCAGATTACAATGTTTTAGACTTGGTTCTCTCTTTTTACTATGTGGGTCCCCAGGATCAAACTCAGGTCCATTGAGCCATTTTGCTGGCCCTTGTTATGTGATTCTGCACCCCCCAAAATCACACAAGCACTTTCTCAGGATAGAGCTGTATCCTAAAGGTGCATGTCTGTGTGCCTGTGCACTGTTAAGTTTCAAAGACTCTGACTGGTGCCTGTCCCAGGCCTTTGGGAGCAATATGGGGACTGAATCTGAGGATGTTAGATGGATATCTAGAGCCAAGACAGTGGAAGACGACAAGTGAGTAGAGCAGAAGACAGGTAATAGTGTGACTACAGGTAATACGGTGACTACATTTGGCCGTTGACACATGTTGATTAAAAGGTTGAATCATAAACTAGGTTTTATTAGCTAACGGAAAAACATGATGATGGGAAGTTGCGTTAGTATTAGTAACAGCTAGTAGTTGTATTTTCTAAGAAGTCAAATAATAGGTACAGGTACAGGTTCAAGGTTTGAAAATAAACGAAAACTGACGGAAAGAAACGAAGAGATAGTCTGTTAACCTCGGTAGGTCTCGGGTGTTGCCGGAAATGGCTGACTACCGCCCTCCGCTGAGAGACGAACGGGGGCGTGGCCGGTTTAGCACACGCGAAGACTCTTCGGGTGTTTCCGGAAACTACCGAAAGCCAGCTCCAAGTGGGCGGAGAAAGACCGGTAGGCGTGGCTGTTGGTTGGCTCTGGAGGTGAGGAGAGTCTCTTCGTGGATTTCCGTAAACAGAGCCGAAGCTTGGTCTTCGGAATCGAGGAGGTGCGCGCGTCCCCGGGAATTACCTTCTTCGGTAGTTTCCGGAATTCTCCCATAGTCTGGGCCGAGAACAGAAGGCTCGTCCCCCTCCCATCCTAGTTGTTTCGGATGTTTCCGGCTCTTGCCGGCGGAAAGAGCCGAGGGCTGGCGGTGGTGGCGGCCATGTTGGGAGCAGCAGGTCCGGCGGCGGCTGCCTGTGTGCCGGGCGCGGAGCAGTGCGGCTGAGGGCAGGGGAGGAGCGAGGCAGGCGGCCGGCTGCGGCGGCAGAGAGTAGGCGGAGCGGCGCGGCCGGGCCGAAAGGCGGCACAGCCCAGCCGGGGGTCGGGGGGGGTGCGGTCCGGAGCCGCTCGGAGCCGGCGAGGCCTAGCCCGAGCGGCGCATCCCCGGGCTGGCGTGAGCGATCGCCCGGCCTCCCCGCACCCCCGGCCGGGGCCCATGCAGCGGGTGCTCCAGCTGTGAGAAGCCCCGCCCGGCCGGGCTCCAAGCCTTCCCTTTCCTCCCTTCCTCCAAGCTTCTCGGTTCCCTCCCCTGAGATACCGGCGCCATGTCCAGCGCTCGGACCCCCCTACCCACGCTGAACGAAAGGGACACGGAGCAGGTAAGGAGCCCTTAGGGCTCCCCCAATTCTGTGGCTGGGCCCCTGCACATTGCGGAGCCTTCTCCTTCTGCTCTCCTCGTGGTCCTACAGCCTTTTCTGCAAGCCTGGGCTGTCCTGTCATCTGGTGGCTCTAGCCCCGCACGCACATCCCTCTTCCGAGTCCTGACCTGGGACCCCACCTTGTCCTGACTGAGCTGCACACTTGTATCTCTGCCAAACGCCCCTTGTTTCTCACCTCCCTCCTGCGTTCTTCCGTGCTATCTCTCCCCAGCTTCCCCTTCTCTTCCCTTTTCTGTCAGGGGCCTCTCTGGTCTTCCTCCACCCACGCTTAAAGCAGCCACCTTCCTGCTCTTCGAGTAACACCCCGCGATTTGCCGCGGATTATTGCCCACCTCTTCCTGCATCTCTAACCTTGTACCCCCTCTGCCCGCACCGGCTCTCCAAGTCCTCGGTTTTCTCTCTCTCAAGGGTTCTTGCCCCGGAGTGTATTCTCGGTCCCTATGTCCTTTTGCTTTGCGCGCTTTTTCTGTCCTCCTTTCCTGTTCCAAATTGGGCTCTCCCTGTTGCTTGCAACCCACCAGCTCCACCCTCGTCACCTTACCAAATTGTTCGCCTACTCTTTGCTCATCACTTTCCCTTCTTTCCGACAGGAGCTCCCTGGCTCCTGGTACTGGCATGTGTCGCTTCCGTGTTTCCCATACAGCTGTCATGCGCATAGTTTTCCCACAGGTTGCCTTTGGGGTTTCAGTCACTGAGCCCTTCAGAGTCTTTGAATCGGTTGTTTCTCCCCGCAGGGGTTGACATTTAAGTTTCTGGACCTCCGGGGTCTGAATGATCTTCCAGATTATCCCTGGGCACTCCCTCCATTCTGGGAAAGACAGTGCTCAGCCTGGCTGTATTAACATAACCTGTTGCTTGGTCTTTTGCGAACTGCATCAGCTGCAGCAATCCCTGCTTTACGACCTGTTTACGCTGCAACACACCGGTGCCTGCTACTTCTCATAGTATCATGGTATCTTCCTCCTTGTTTGCTACTTCCTGTTTGTTGCTCACCCCCGCCCCCCCCATCTTTCTTACTATCTGCCTCTTAATCAGTGCTGGTTTTCATGTCCACATAGGTCTCCCATTTTCGTCACCGTTTATTTACACCTCTTATGCTCTGTCGGATCCCTCTCTATTGGCTAGTCCTTGCCATTCCCAGGGTGCGTGCTAGCTGCTTAACGCTGCAGGTCAGCTGCTGGGCCCTATACGTTCCCTTGCAATCACTGCTATTTGTCACCCAGGCCTTTGCCTTTTCTGTGTCATTCTCTCATTTCTGAGCCAAGTCGTCCTCACTTTCCACTTCTCACCTTTGACGGTCTCCCTTGTCCTTTGCTGCCTGCGTTTTGGACAGTCCTCCTCCTATCATACACTTAACGGGTGTTGAGAAGGAGCATACTTTGCCCCCAGCATCCTTTGTATTTCCCTCTTGTTCCCTGTTTTTTTTGGTTTTGTTTTTCTTCTCTGTCTTTGTTTTTTATTTTGTTTGTAGCAGGCAGGATAGAGCTGCTGCTGTATTTGTTTAGCGTTAACGTCCTTCTTTGAAAAAGCCTTCTTTATCTCTTTACTGTACTTCTGTGCCTTGTTACCTGGACACGTAGGCACTAAGGAGGCACAAAGTCTTCTGCTCTCATGGTGGGTCCATGGTACCTATGGTCTGTTTGCTCCTACGAAAAGCAGGAGTTGGAAGGGAGGGCTGCTTGGTTTATTTTATCACTGGTCTTGCCAGCTGGTCCTGCCAGAGGCAGAGGTCTTCGGAAACTGAGGAGCTTGGTCTGTGTTGCACAATCCCTTGCTTTCCAGTTGCATCTCTCCTTCTGGGAAACACTTTTTGTAGGCTCTTGTGAGGTTGTTCTGTACATCCCCTTTCCTCTTACCTTTATCAGACCGTAGCTACCTAGACAACTTTCCTGTATGGTTATGAGCAAGGAGGAGAAGACCAAGTGGCACCGTTAGGTGTCTGAGGAGTGCTTGGCCTGCCTGTTCCCCAGAGAGCCAGAGGGCTGTGGGGGCATTGTGTCGGGCAGAGACTGGCCTCAGTGTGGTTCCTTTGTGCTGCTTACCAAATGTAAATGCATTATGGGTCCACTTGCTCTTTTTCTTGTTAGGTGTGCCCAAATGTGTTTCACATTCTGTTGGATCATATAGTTGGGACTTGGTGCATCTACACTGATTTCAGAAGAGTGATAATCCGTGACCAGTTGGCATGTGAACCACTCTGCCATTGTCTGCATTTTGCCTTGCTCATCTTTGGCTCTGTTCTTCATGAACTTAGCTGGATTGAGCCAGTTCCCAGATGTCCACTCAGACTGTCAACTTGGACTTGGAAAAGCTAATGCACAACTATTACAGGTGCCTGCTGCTTCTTTTTATTGCTATTGCTTCTGAGGATAAAGCAGGGCTGTGCTCTTGATAGACACATGTTCTGTACTCAGTGACACCTCATCTCAACCCTGTATCTTTAGAAAAAGAGAAAAGATGAGGTACAGCTCCTCAACCATCCAACTTCTTTAGAGTAGACCATGCCACCAGGTGAAACTGAGTACCCTCCCCTCAATCCAACTGTAAGTGGTAAAACCATTGTGGGAGCTTAACCATTGCAGTAGCTTCAGTGTTAGGAAATAAAAAGCAAGGAATTGATTGGGCAGGTCCCTCTTCATTGTCACCTTATTTATATTTAAGTTATTTAAACTGGTTTTTACCAGAGAACAGGTAAACAAACTCCAGTGGACATTTCCAATCTCTTCTTGTGCCTTCCCCCACTTTCTTTAGAATTGTGGCTGATAAGCTGTTTCCAGGAGCTCTTTGATCACATCTGAAACACACACAGAACATGTTGAAGCATAAAAATAAACCTTATGTTGCAGGAGATTGCCTGTTTGCTGTCAACTCTGCCTCTAACAGTGGAGGTAGGAGATAAAAGAAAGCCAAGCTCTTTCTTGAAAATAATTTTGGTGACATCTGATTTTAGATGTGCATTTTTACCATAGATGGCTTCCTTTTGCAGGACTTTGACTTGGGGCTAAGTAGTTTTGGGGTTTCTTAAGTCTGAGCTGAGTTTTCTGTGAGCTGCTTTTCCAAATGGCTCTGCTGGCCTGGAGGTTTGGCAGCCTTGAAAGCAATCAGCAAGATGACTGTTTGTCTTCCAGCCAAAAGCAGCCGTAATAGTCAAGTGTGGAGAAGGGTACAACTTCTAGAGTTCACCTGCCGGAGGATTAAGCTTTCCCTAACCCCTGGGGAAGGGACATATGGCTTCAGACCCCAGAAACAGAGGGTACCTGATAGAAAACAGGAGCCTTTTATTACACATCAGTCAGATGATAGTGCTGCCCCAACCCTGTAGAGAGTAGATGGCAGAATATATTCTCAAGGAAGAGGAGTTTGGAAGAATGATGAGGAAGGCAAATTTAAGTTAGAGAATTCTGTAAAAACATACTACTGTAGGCTGGAGAAATGGCTTAGTGGGTAAAAGCACTTGCCACCAAGCCTGATGGCCTGAGTTAGAAGAAGTGAACTCACTCTGGTGAGACATTCTCTAACTTCCATACACATGCTTGCTCTCTCTCTCTCTCTCTCTCTCTCTCTCTCTCTCTCTCTCTCTCTGTCACTCTCACTCTCACACACTTAATAAATGTAATAATAATAATTTTTAAAAATTACAACAAAAGAATCTCTTGCCCAGTCAGTTGTGGGGGTATGGAGCCACGGTAACTCTGGAGGCTGAGGCAGGAGAGTCACAAGTTCAAGGTCTGTCTGAGTTACAGGATAAATTCAAGGCTAGCAACTTAGTGAGACCCTGTCTCTCAAAATCCAAAGAAAAAAGACTGGAGATGTAATTTAGTGGTGTAGCATTTGCCCCAGCGTGTACAAGGCTAAAGGTTCAGTCTCCACTGAGGTAGATGTGAGGATGGGTTTGGGGTAAGAATTAAGCCATTCTATATACACATTGTGAGATTCCAGTTTCCTTTTTGATTAACACTGGACCAAACACTTCATTTTTGAGGATGTGGAATTCTGTGATTTGACTCTTGATGGTGGGGCTCCTTGATGGAGCTTCTGCCTTCTGTGTGAGGATGCTGCTGGGCCTTAAGGATTTTGAATGAGGGTTGTTGGAGTAGTGTCTCTCTGAGACAATGACATTTTACCCTTTGACTTTAAAACTAACTCTCTGGTGAATTACAATAATGCGTCTCCATTCTGTGGATTTGGGGAGCTGGCTAAACAGATGGTACAATTAAATAGTTAAGAGTTGGTCTGCTTCAGATTGAAATCCTGTTTGCATAGGAGTTGCTGCATCTTTTCAGACTGTGACCATAGCTTGGGCTGGGAATCTCGAACATATATGTCTTAGGCAGAGTGTGGTAGAAAGAGATGGATAATCTTGTTTGCCTGAGAGGTTTGCATGGTGAGATCTCAGGAGTCAGCATTTCTCTGGCTAGACTGTTTCACTTTGGACAGAACAGTGTGATTCTCAGTGGACATTTGACTAGGACTAACCTAGCCCTTCATGAAGTGGTTCTCATGGAGCACTTAGCCACCTAGTTGACATTTCTCTTCCCTCAGGAGCTTTCATGACGTTCCTACATATGTATTATGTTGACTTGAATGAATATTTTATGCTTATAGTGCAGTCAGGCCTCAGACTTTGTGGCACATTACTGACAAGTGGGATGGGGGCTGGGCGCCACCTTGGCCCCATGATAGTATCTGCTAAATGGACTCCCCAGCAGCACTCTAAAGCCCATTAATGGATTGGATGTAATAACTTCAGCAGATGGAAAGGGCCAGGAGGCTGGCTGGTCAGCTTCCTTCTCTTAGGCTGCCTGATGAGGGTTCCTGCTGTACCCAGCCCCAAATTCAGTTGATTCCCTCTGGTTAAGATGTGAGCCAGCCCAGCTGCCTGGCCTCTGTTCTGAAGGCAGGGGGTACGGTGGGGGAGTTGGTTTGTCCCCTTCTAGCTATATTGCTGCTGCTGGGTTTGATGTTTTCCTATCAAAGCAAAAGCTCGGTAATATGGAAAGGGTAGTGTTTCAACCTGGCCCTTCTTGGAATCTCAGCAAGATAGGTGACCGAGTTTCCTTCTCTTGATGGGAGATTCCAGTATTTGTACGTTTTGCACTTGAAGCTTGGGTTCTCGAGGCTTTCTCCCAGCCTTCATCAAACGTGATTGTGAGTCACTGAAATGTTAGCTGTGTGCTTTCCCCTTCTGTTTCAGCACAATGAAGAATAAGCCTTTACACACCTCCTGGGGAGGAAGTCACTCTCCCCATGCTGGCACTGGAGGCTGCAGGCTATCCTTGCTTAACCAGCAGAGTGTCACTGCCCCAATCATAGCCTCTCGGAATACCCTTGAATACCCTTCTTCTTTTACTTTTTAAATTAAAAAAATATTATAGCCAGGCATGGTGATATACACCTTCAAATCCATCAGAGGCAGGTGGATCTTTGTGAGTTTAAGACTAACCTGGTCTACATAGCAAGTTTCAGAACTACATAGAGAGATTCTCTCAGATAAACAAAACCAACCAAAGATTATTAGTATTTTAATGGGGTCTTTTTTTCTGTTGGGGACTTAATTTTTTTTTTTTTCATTTTATGTGTATGTGTGTCTGTCTGCATATTTGTCTGTGCACTCTCTGTATGCCTGGTGGCTGAAGAGATCAGAAGAGGACATTGGATCCTCTGTGGGACTGGAGTTAGAGATGGTTTAAGCCATCATGTGGGTGCTGGGAATGGATCCTTGGTCCTCTGGAAGAGCAGCAAAGGCTCTTAACCTCTGAGCCATCTCTCTTCAGTGTATCCCCCGCCCCATTTTTGGTTATTTTGTTTTTTGAAACAGGAACTCACTATATCCCTGGCTTGTGGCCTGAATCTCAGAGAGCTCTAACTGCTTCTGCCTCCTGAGTGCTGGGATTAAAAGAGTATGCCACGATAACCTGGCTCCAGACTTTGTTCTTTTCAAATCATATGTATGTATATGTCTCTTGCGCAGTTATGTGCAGGTGCCCTTGGAGGCCGGAGGTATCAGATATTTGGACCTGGAGTTGGAGGGGGACTTTTTTGGTTTTGCTTGTTTTTGATTTTCAAGACAGGATTTCCGTGTAGCCTTGGTTGTCCTGGAACTCTGTAGAGCAGGCTGGCCTTGAACTCAGAAATCCAGAGTACTGGAATTAAAGGCATGAGCCACTACTGTGTGGCTAAAGCAGTTGTGAAGAGAAGTCAACTCAGGTCCTCTGGAAGTACAGTGTGTGCTTTCGCCCCTGAGCCATCTTACCAACTCCCTGCCATTGCTTTGAGACTGGGATAGAGCCAGTTTTGAAACAATACCAAGAGAATCTGGTCTTGGGTTCGAGTTAGTTATCTCTTAGAAAGAGGGGGCTTCTCTGTTATTTGCCCTGCACAGTACCCTAACTCCCTCTTTTGGGGTGCACATGGACTGGGTCCCTTGATCTGCATGTGTGTTTGGTAGTTCACTGGTGTCCACAGGTTCTTTCCACAAATGTCTTCTCTTTGGGTTTGTACTCACTTCTACTTTGAGACATTACTTAACATTTCTCCTTTTCAGAGTAAAACCAGCAGAAAAGGTTTTCTCTAGGGTACGAAAGCCTGTGAAACCAAGTGTAAGGAACGGGTTTTGGCAGAGAGGGGGAGATGGATGCTCATACTGCCTTGGGGGGAGGGTTGGGATCAGGCAGTTGAGGTGGACATGGAGAAAGAGAGGACAGAGGTATATTTAGTGACTGCTCCTAGCCACCCTTTTGGCTTTTTCTTTTCAATGTGAGCTAGGTGGGGCAGGTGCTGGGCCGCTCTGTAGAACCAGTCAAGCTGGTTTTTCGCAGAGCCAGCCTATTTTCCCTTGTCCTCTCTGGGAAGTTGGCAACACTGAGGTCTGCCTCCTGTAGATGAGTTGCTGAGTGAGTTTGGACGGCCTCTGTAAACAACCTCCCACCCCTCTGCAAGTACCCAAATGAGCCTGGGAATTGGATCTCCTCCTCTGAAAGGGACCTTTTTCTGTACCCTTTGCTGATCCTCAAAGCAACTGATCTGTTTAATGAACTTTCCCCCGGAAGCTCTAAGGTACAACCTCTTTTCTTGGGCTCCCTTCTCACTCATTTATCAAAAAATCAGACTGGTGAGAAGGAAGGGTTTGGGGCCTGAGGTCAGATCCTCTTTTGAAGTATGGAAGGGCATTGAGAATTGTGAATCCTGGCTCCTATGATGTGGGCACTAAACTCACTGACCTCAGACTCTTTGAGTGTGACCATGCAACTTCCCCAGGCTGCTGGGAGGATGCGAGGGCACAGATAGAGTGGCATTTAGGTGTTATGGAGGGAGAGCTAGAGGCGTAGATTTTATAGTTACTGGATGTCATAGGGAGTCTTTCTCAGGGAGTAGACTAATCCAGGTTCTAAGACTCAGCAGCGGGTGCTGGGAGGTAGAGCAGGACTGCTCTCCCTGTCTCCTCAAAAGCAGAAAATCTGATGGATGGAAGTTTGGTAGTTTGATTGAATCTGCTTGCAGACAACTCCAGCCTGTGGGCTGGCTGCTTCTGTCACTGCTGTGGTGACCTGCCTGTTCTCCTGAGAACTGTGTGCCTGTTCTGTTACTGAGATCCCAGATGGAGGGTGAGCGCCCCTCCTCCCACCTTTTACACTTTCCTTTGTGTTACCTTCCCACCTCCCCTCCATTTGCTGACATTGTGTGTAGTGTGGGGTCAGTTGTGGGTTGTTGCTTGGTAGTACTGCGCTCTCTCATTTCTTCCTTTTTCTCCACTCCTTTTTCTCGATAGGGATTGAACCCAAGGCCTCCGGTATATCAGGCAGGCACTCGACCTACATTCCAGCCCTCCACAGGAGTTCAAAATGACCGATTCTCTAGTCACAGGAAGTATGCTCCTTTGGCCTGCTTGCTACAGCATGACATTGAAGTGAGCTTCTAATAGAATTAAGACAAGATCTTAGTATGTTTTTAGATTCCATAAATAGTTCTGTTATAATTATGAGCAGGTTTTGTAGCTAAATTCCCTGGAATGCTTATTAGCCTCTACCATGCCCTTAGCTTCTTTAATTTTATCCCAGCCACCATCTGTAAAGTGGGGTAACTACGGGTACCTATCTTAACCAGGTGTGATGGTGCATTCCTATGGTATAGCTCTTGGGAGGCCGAGGCAATAGGACTATAAGTTAAAGGCCAGCCTGGGCTACATAGCAAAATCCTGTCTCAGAACACCAAACAACAGCTATCTTGTAGGTATATATTTGTAAGCGATGGGTTTGAAGGGTGTCCTCACTGCTGTTCCAATTGAAAAGTTGAGGTCCTCACAGCGCTAGGTGATAGAAGGGATACATGCTACAATTTTTTTTTGCCATTGATGGAGGAAATCTTGTTCTTCCTAACCTTTCAAGCTATCCATTTCTCATAGGTGTTTTCTACCAATTCTAACTTCTGGCCTGGCATGGTGGTGCACATCTTTAGTCCTGGCACTTGGGAAGCAGAGGCAGGTAGATCTCTGAGAGTTCGAAGCCAGACTGGTCTACAGAGTGAATTCCAAGACAGT
Source organism: Phyllotis vaccarum (assembly GCA_033318265.1). NCBI lineage: Eukaryota > Metazoa > Chordata > Mammalia > Rodentia > Cricetidae > Phyllotis > Phyllotis vaccarum. The sequence goes on from JARWLC010000004.1 coordinate 52,585,337, forward strand.
CAAGGCTGTACAGAGAAACTCTGTCTCAAAAATCAAAAAGACCAAAAAAATTTTTTAACTGTCTGAAAGAAATAGAGTGCTGATGGATAGCTTCGTGTGTGTGTGTGTGTGTGTGTATACACACACTCAGAGAGGCCAGAAGATATCTAATCTCCGGGACCTGAAGTTACAAGTGATTATGAGCCACCCAATGTGAACTAGGAACTGAATTCAGGTCCTCTGAAAGAGCAGCTAGTACTTGTCTAAATTGATTAATTAGTTAACTAATTAATTTTAGCCAATGACTCACTCTATTGCCCTTGGCTGTCCTGAGGCTTGGTATGTAGACTAGGCTAGCCTTGACCTCAGAGATCTGTCTGCTTCTGCCACCCTGGTGGATTAAAGTCATGGGCCACCATGCCTGTCCCATCTCATGTACCTTTGAGCCCACTTTAAAAGAAGAAAGAGGCCAAGGCATAGTGGCATGTGATAACCCTATACCCAGGGAGGCTGAGGGATTGCTGTGAGTTTGATGTCAACCGGACTAAGTTTTATTAGCTGGCACTTCTATTTAAAAAGATAGGATCTCTCTCAACAGAGGCTTAGATTGGCCTTGAATATGTGATCCCCCGGTGTCAAGTTTTCAAGTGCTCAGATATCACTTATGATTTCCTCCATGTGTGGTGATGTATTGCATATTTAGTAAAATTAGTCTAGAATAAATATATCACTACATCCATGCCCTGCAGCTCTTTCTTCCTCTTCTTCCCCTCTTTTTTCTTCTTTATTTTCTTCGTTCTTTTAGTTTTTTGAGACAGGGTTTCTCTTTATAAGCATCCTGGCTGTCCTGTCTCTCTGCAGTCCTGGTTGGCCTTGAACTCACAGAGATCCACCTGCCTATGCTTTCCAGGGGCTGGGACTAAAGGCATGCACCACCACTGTCTAATTTTCTCTTCTTTCTTTAAGCTTCAATGATAGGCAATTTTGATTAAAGGGAAAAGACACTACCTGTTCGTATTTTTGTGTCATAAATGGTGGTGGTGGTGAATGTGCAGGCTAATATACTAATGGCTGGAAGGCTCACCCAAAGTTACCAGACCATAGGTTTTATAAGAACTGGGATCCAGTGTTAGAGGGAGTAGTAGTGTGTCCTGTGTTGTCCTCCCCCCCCCCCTTCCCTAAGGTCACCACTGTCCCTTTCTCTGTGCACTGAGTGTTGACTCTGGCTACTAGAGAAAGCCCTCTGTTTCCCTTACAGACCACGTAGCACTTGGCAGGTGGTTGAGGGTTTTTTTCTCCTTAGCTGAACAGCCTTGAAGGGGAGATTTTTGTTACCTCTTCTTTCAGATGCATGAAGGGGCATAACCTCTCTCAGCTTCCCCTGTGAATCTTAGGCTGAGATTGTGGTCTACATTGGTTCCTTGTTTATCTTAGTTTGGGGTCTCTGGAGCCTGAATACCTGTCAGAATAGCAGCGGTTGTGGGATTTTACCCTGCAGCTATGGCACCAGCCCTCTGTCTCTGCATTCCTCTCTTTATCCCTTCTCCTTATTTGTTTATTTAGCTATTTGGTGTCTTTGAGCTCTCTTCTTTATCCTGTTCATCCCTATCCCTGTCATCTCAAGTTTCTGTCTTCTTATCCCACTCTTCTTCACCTGTTTACCTCTCTGAAAAGACTTTTTCTTTTAGGCTACAAGTCTTGCTATGTACTCTAAACTGTCACTGCACACCATCTGGCCTAAGCCACTTACAATAGGTCATAGATGTGCACCATCTCTCTTGAGGAGAGTGTGCTGTTTGTATGTGTGTGAGCATATATGTGTGTATAATTTTATTTTATACATGAGTGTTTACCTGTATGAATGACCAAAGTACATGTATGTGTACCTGGTGTCTTCAGAGACCAGAAGAGGCTTTGAATCTCCTGGGACTAGTTCTAGATGATTCTGAGGTGCTAGGAATTGAACCTGAGTCCTTTGGAAGAGCAACCACTGATCCATCTCTCCAACCCTAGAGTTAATGTGTTTTGGGGGGTGCATACATGCCACAGTATTTGTGGATGTCAGAAGATAAAGTTGAGGAGTCTGTTCTGTCCCTTCACCATGGCTTTGGGGATAAAACTCAAGTTGTCAGTTTGGGGGCAAATAGTTCTCCTCATTGAGTCATCTCACTAGCCCAGGAGAGAGATTCTGATATTCATAGAGTCCGAAACCCACTCTCCTGTCTTCTGTTTTGAGTTCTGTATAGTTAAACAATGGCTGATGGCCTGGAGATTGCAACCAAGGCCTTGAGCATGTGGAACACACTAACAGTAAGCCACCTGCCCAGCCCTGGTTAGCTGCTTTAAGAAACTAATCCTTGCGGGTATCATAGCACACACTTGTAATACCAGCACTTCAGAGGCTGAGGCAGGGGGATTATTCTACGTAGCAAGAACCTGTCTGTCAAAAAAAGGAAGAAAGTCAGGCATTGGTAGTGTATATCTGTAATCCCAGCACTTGGGAAGCTCATGCAGAGAACTGGGATTTTAAGACCAGTTTCAGACTATATAAAGAGACCCAAGTTTATAAAAGAAAATAGTAATGAAAAAATAAATAAAACGAAAAACAAAAAACAAGTCCTTTTATATGCTTTTGGAACTCCCTTCCTTAGTGAAGTCAGGCCTGTGGACCTGAGCACTTTAAAGACTGCATCTTGGTTTCCTCCTTAGTGACATAGTCCTAAGCCGCTTCTGAGCTTTTCCCTCTGACCTGTCAGGAATGCTGTGTTTAGATAGACCTTGTTCTTGTTTTTAACTATGTTAATCTTGGATAATGCAATATTGAGTTTGGTTTTCATTGTGCTTTAGAGGTCCTGCCTGTTACTTAGATCCCTCCAGGTCAAAATTACTTTTATTGTAACATGAACACAGTATTTGGTTTTGTTTGTTTGTTTTGGTTTTGGTTTCTCTGTGTAGCTCTGCTTGTCCTAAAACTTACTCTATAGACAGGCTGGCCTTGAACTCACAGAAATTTACCTGCCTCCGCCTTAGGAGTGCTGGGGTTAAAGGTGTGGGTCACACCCCTCAGTCCCATTGGCATTATTATTATTATTTTCTGTTAATGTGTGGGGTTTGTGTATGCAGGTGTATGTGGCGTGTGCTCATGAGCAAGGGCAAACACGACTGAACACTAAATGCTTTGCACTCGCTCGCTGCCTTACTCTCCTGAGACAGGGTCTCTCACTTGAAGCCCTGAAGTCTGGTGTTCTGGCTAGCCAGCAAACTCTTGGGATCTGTATGTCTCTCATGCACTCTGTAGTAGTAGGGTTATAAACATGGGTAGTCATGTCTGGTTTTCACATGGGTGCTGGGGATCTGAACTCAGGCCCTCAGGGCCATGTAGCAAGTGGTCTTACCCGCTGAGCTATCTTTCCAGCCCCTAAATTCTTCATTCTCATCTCCTCACTAGTGTGCAGTGGTGTCTTCCAAGGGCTGAATGATGAATGACTGGACACTGATGGTTCATGAGAGGTAAAGTTCTGTATTCTTGTGTTTTCAAGAACTTTTAGAGTAATAGTTTCAGATATAAATGTGGAGTTTTCAGTTTGTTCTTAGAACTTCAATTGCGTTCTTACTAGTCCTATTTGGTTATGCTTTCTATCGTTTATGAACCTCACTGTCGCCTAATATATCGTTATTTTGGAATCTCTATTTTTGACACCTGAGGAAACAAATAAATACAGTTTGTGACACTTCATTATAAAGACATTTGGAAAAACTTCTCATTTCTAATTTATTTTAGCATTTCATTCTACTTTGTTCTAAAGTAAAAGACAATTTATGTTTCTCCTATACTTAAATATCAATTGTTGGCTTAAAATTCAATTAGGACCAATGAGATGGCTTAGCGGAGCAAAAATGCCTGACATTAAGCTTGACAACCTGAAACTGATTCCTTTCAGGACCCACATGATGGAAGGAGGGAACAAAGTCTAGAAAGTTGACCTCTGACTACTACTAGTTCATAGTATGCATCCCTCCCTCCTCCCAGAATAAATAAAAATGAAATTAAAATACTTGCTGATTCAACCCATCCATGTAACTCCTCTTTAAAGATATTGAGAAAAAAAAAAATCTAAGAGCAGAGGAAGTAGCTGAATTGGTAGAGTGCCTGCCTCGCATGCACAAAGCCCTGGGTTTGATTCCCACCCAGCGTTCTGTAAAACGGACAGTGGTAGATTATGCCTGTAATCTCAGCTTTTGGGAGAAGAGTCTGGAAGTCCAAAAGTTCAAAGTCATCCATGGCTATAGAGTTAGTTTGAGGCCAGCCTGAGATATATGAGGCCCTTTCTCAACATAAGATTTTCAATAAAAAGAAATGATAATAAGGGGCTGGACAGATGGCTCAGTGGTTAGGAGTACTGGTTGCTCTTCCAGAGGACTCAGGTTTAATTCCCATCCCCCACATGAGAGCTCACAGCTGTCTATAACTCCAGTTCCAGGGGATCTGACACCTTCATACCAATGCACATAAAATAAAGTTAAATAAATTATTTTAAAAAGAAATGATAATGAAAGCTCCCTTTCCAGCTTTGTAGGCTTTAATATTGTATTTTATGCAATAGAATATTTTAGTGTAGTATTACGGTTCCAGTTAAGCTGCAGTGTTGTAACAAGATCAGTCCTTCAGAATGTAAAATAAAAGAGATTGAATAGTAGTCTATAATTTGTGAGCTTTAAAACCAGGTTCTTCAGCTTCTCACAGAAGAGATGATAAGGCCTAGGTGTGGTGCACTGCTTTGAACCAGCACTGAGGGGGCAGAGGCAGGTGGATTTCTGAATTGGAGGCTAGCCTGGTCTACAGAGAGTGCTACTGGACAGTCAGGCCTACACAGAGAAATCCTGTCTTGAAAAACAAACAAACAAAATTCCTGAAACCTTGATATGGTATAGAATAAGCGACCACCTTACTTTGAGTGGTGAGGCCCCCTCCATTAGTAGTCTTACATAGCTGGCCTGCCTAGAGTGAGTGAAAGGTCAGTAGATTCAGGGCATTGTTGCTTCTGATGTTACTAGGATTTGGCAAAAGTTAGCTGCATATGCAAAAACCAGGCTAATGTCTTTTTACAAAATTATGTATACGTGTGGGTATGTGCACATGAGTGCTGGTATCCTTGGAAGCTAGAAGCATCAGATCTCTAGGAGCTAGAGTCATAGGTGATTGTGAGTCACCTTACCTGGGTGCTGGGAACACCTGCAACTCTTTATTTACAGAATTTTTCTTTGACCTAACATATGAGCTGATGTAGAGTGTTCAGGGTACTTCATCAGCACCCACCAATTGTCACAGAGTAGCTTTTTTTGTATGGTTACTCAGCAACAGACACAGCAGTACTACACATTAGAAGGGTGAATAATTTTGTTATTGTTTTATTTTTGAGACAGGGTCTTAGTATGTAGCCCTGGCTGACCTGGGGCTCACTGTGTGGACCAGGCTGGCCTTGAACTAAGAGGTCCTCCTGCTTCTGCTATGCTGGTGCTGGGAATAAAGGTATCACCCCCATGCCCAGCACATGACTTTGAATCTCATAGGTTACTGGAACTTCATCTCCATTTCCACTGATTGTATAGACTCAGTGGCAGGGAAAACTACTGGGGTCAAGACAGAGCTCAAGGTTGTAACACCAAACTGCCAGTGGCCAGAGTCCTCATTTCAGCCATGTATTTTCAGCAGGAGGAAAAGCCATCTGCGTATGAGAGTGGCTTGGATGAAGAGCTGGCAACAAGTGATTTTCATTAACTCTTTGACCCTTTAATCCCAGCACTCAAGAAGCAGAAGCAGGTAGATCTTTGGGAGTTCTAGGCTGGCCTGGTCTACAGAGCAAGTTCCAGGACAGCTAGCTCACAACTGTGTATAGCTCCAGATCTATAGGATTTTACCTCTCTGGCCTCCTCTGGCACCTGTTTTCATATACACATACCCCTATAAAAGCATACATAAATACATATAATTAAAAACACTCTATTTTAATGGATAAATATAAGACATTGAATAAAAATGTGTGTGTATTAGCTGGGTGTGGTAGTGCACGCCTGCAGTCCCAGCACATGGGAGGTTAAGGCAAGAGGATTGGCATAGAGGCCAGGCTAGGCTACATAGCAAGACCCTGCCTCCAAAATAATATGTGTATTTATGGGGCAGAGTGTATTGTAGTGCATGTACATTATGTAATCATCTGCTCTGGATATTTTTGGTTGTCCAACTCAACTGAACATGAAGAGACCTTGTCTCAGAAAACTAGTATTAATAATTAATGTCTCAAATTTCCAGTGATTAAGTGCAAGGTATTCACAAAACATGTTATATGCCATATTGTGATAGAACGGCGTATGTGTAATGGATTTAACCAGCTATGCGGGTCATTTTCAGTTGAACTAATAACATATACAAACTGGTTGGTTATTCATACTTGAAAATTCAGTCAACATTTTCTTAGAAATGAACAAAATGAACTTGTCAAGTTTTCAAATAGAAATTAAAATTTGGGGTGCAAGATTAGTTATCTGACTGTTGCCTCGGTGCCACACTCTTATCATCAGTGGATACACGCAAGTCCTAGCTTTGTGGAGACTGCATATACCATCTCACAGGCCTTCTGGGCTGCCCTCCTGCTGCTAGAGCCCCAGCCAAGACCAAAGCAAGGAAAAGTCAGATGAGGGTGTGAGGTCTGCTCTCTACAAATCCCTTTAAAGCAGCCAACTCAGCTAGGTGAATTTGAGAAACATGGAATAAAGGCTTACTTTTTTAAAAAAAAAAATGTATACAGTGTTCTGCCTGCATGTATGCCTGCAAGCCAGAAGAGGTTACCAGACCTCATTACAGTTTGTTGTGAGCCACCATGTGGTTGCTGGAAATTGAACTCAGGTCCTCTAGAAGAGTGGTCAGAGCTCTTAACCTCTGAGCCATTTCTTCAGCCCCCTAAAGGCTTACTTCTCCTCCTCCTCTTTTAATGAGATTGGGGTGCTATGGAGATGGCTCAGCAGTTATGAGCACCTGATAGACCTGAGGACATCACTCACATGGAGCAGCTCACCACCTGTAACTACAGCTCTAGGGGTTCCTTGTCCTTTGAGGGAACCTGTGCATTTGTGTCATACACACACATAAACAAAAATAAAGGTAAATTTGTTTGTTTGTTTAAATTTTCAACTTCTCTGTGTAGATCAGGCTGGACCCAAACTCAGAGAGGTCTGCCCACTCTGCTCCTGGGTGCTGGTCCTAAGTGTGGAACACCACCATCTGGCTAAAGGTAAATTTTTAAAAAAGCCTCAAGGTGGTAGCACAAACCTTTAATCTCAGTAGTAGGGAAGCAGAGGAAGATGGATAGCTATAAGAGAGAGGCCAGCCTAGTCTACCACATCCAGCTGATAACATGACTTTTAACTTAAGTGTCTACAGAAGTTTAGTTGACAGAATTTGGATTCTATATTGTGATTGTGTGCGCTGAGGGTAACCTGCAGAAGTTGGTTTTCTTTCCCCTTTTAGAGAGGCTCTAGACATGAACTTAGGTCAAGCTCAGTGACGATATTGTAGCTGCTGAGCCATCTCACTGGCCCATGACTGTAAAGTTCTCACTCAGGGAGTTTTACTTTAGTCAAAGAAGAAAGCATCAGTATTTGGAAGCCTGCTGAATTTCTGTTTTCCATCTGCATGTTTATATGAAGTTGTATTTCTTTGCACTTTTCATAAAACATTTTGAAACATTGAATGCAGAAATAGATATAAGAAGTCACCTGTTTTTCATTAAACCAGATATATTAAGGGCAGGGTTTTTTAACCAAATTTCAGTGTTTTGGAAAGCATGATGCTTTGCTAAAAAGAGTACATTGTATAAATATGTACTGGGTGAGTAAATACTGCAGAGGTAGTATGGGTTTGTGGTCCAACATAGGAAGAGGCTGAGGTGGGAATTACTTGATTTAGAGTTGTGGGATTTTTGTTATTGTTGTGGGGATGTGAGCGTCTCATACATAAAGGATAACTGCTTTATCACTGAGTAGCGTACCTTTACATTGTCTTTTTGAGACAGGGTCTTGGTGCTAAGACTTTGTGTATATTAGGCAAGCACTCCACATCCTAGCTCTTAAAAATTACACTTTTAGAGATTGGAGAGATGATGGCTTAGTGGTTAAGAAAGAGTGTGAACTACTCTTGCAAAGGAACCAAGTTCAGTTCCCAGCATCCATGTTGGGTAGCTCACAACTGCATATAACTCCAGCTCCAGAGGATCCCTCACTTCTAGTCTCCTCTGGCACCTGCACTAATGGACATATACCTCAATACAGGCATACATATAAATCAAAAAAAATTTTTTTGAGACAAGGTTTCTCTGTGTAACACTGACTGTCCTGGAGCTTGTTCTGTAGAACAGGATGGCCTCAAACTTAGAGATCCACCTGCCTCCTCTTCCTGAGTGCTGGGATTAAAAGTATGCACTACTATGTCTGGCTAATTTAAAATAACTTTAACAACTCCCTTTGTGTAGTTTTGGCTATCCTGGAGGTAACTGTAGACCAGGCTGACTTTGAACTCACAACTCACCTGCCTCTGACTTCTAAGTGCTGGGATTAAAGGTGTGGGACTCCACTGTCCAGCTAACAGTCTTTTAAAATATGTATTTTAATGGATAAATAAAAATGTGTGTGTATTAGCTGGGTGTGGTAGTGCACACCTGCAATCCCAGCACATGGGAGGTTAAGGCAAGAGGATTGCCATGGAAGCCAGGCTAGGCTACATAGCAAGACCCTGCCTCCAAAATAATATGTGTATTTATGGGGCAGAGTGTATTTTAGCACATATACATTATGTAATCATCTGCTCTGGATATTTTTGGTTGTCCAACTCAGACATTTCTCATTTCTCCATGATGGGAACATTCAACTCCTCCTAGCCATTTGATTTATGGGATTCAGTATTAATCCCCCTAGTGCATAACAATGTGTCAGAACTTAGTCTTCCTGTCTTTTGTGTGTTATAATCAGCTCCCACCCTCACCCTCCCCTATGCTGTTGCAAAGGTTTTGGTGCTGGGGATTAGACCCAGTACTTTACACATGCCAAAGAAACACTTTAGCACTGAGTAGCACCAACCTTGCCTGTGTATTCTGGTTGCATGTCTGTTCCTCGTGCACTTTCTATGGTAAAAATTCAAAATATAGTTTTATTAAAAATAAACTATTTCAACCAAGCGTGGTGGCACACATCTTTAATCCCAACACTCACTCTATAAGTTCAAAACCAGCCTGGTTTATAGCTCAAGTTCCAGGACATCCAGGATTATACAGAGAAAGGTTCCTGTCTTGAGAGGGAAAACTTTTTATGTGTGTGGTTGTTTTGTCTGCATAAATGGTAATACACCATGTGTATGTGTATCCTCATAGAGACCAGAAAAGGTATCGATCCTGTGGTACCATAGATAAAGATAGTTGTGAGTCAATATGTAGATGCTGGGAATTGAACTTGGGTCCTCTGGAAGAGCAGGCAGTATTTTCAGTTCCTGAGCTGTCTCTCCAGGTCCTTTGGGTTTTTGAGACAGGGTTTCTCTGTGTAGCCCTGGGTGTCCTGGAACTTTGTAAATCAGGTTGGTCTGGCTAGCTTTGAACTAGCAGATCCTCCTACCTCTTCACTCTTACGTGCTGGGATTAAAGGAATGTGCCCACCACCATTCAGCTTGATAAATTTTTTAAATCACTGTGTTATTTAAGTAGATGTACTTTGTTACACAGGTCTATGATTTCTAGAACTTTTCATCATCTGAAATGGAGTCTGCTCTAATTAACTAATAGTAACTCCCCATTCTAGCCCTTCCACCTTTTATCCCTATGGATTGTAAATTTCTCATGTAAATAGAATAATGCATTTGTCCTGGGTGGCCTCTGGCACCTACATACAAATAAAATAAATAAATCTTAGAAAATGAGAAACAGGTTTGGTCTATTGAAAATACTTTTACTGGCCAGGTGTGGTTTTGCAGACCTTTAATCACAACACTCTGGAAAGTTTGCCTCAGCTGGCAAACCAGCTTGCTCTGCATAGTGAGCTCTAGGCCAGGGCTATAGAGAGATCCTGTCTGAAAACAACTTCAACAGGAGGGGGGGAGGGAGAGAATAGCTACTTTTTGTAAGAAATACCATAGTAAATTTACTTTAAATGACTCCAGCTTCCTGTTTTACTTTTTTTCTTTCTTTCTTTGTGTGTGTGCACACGCATGCATGAGTGTGCTTGCGCATGTGAGCCTGTGTGTGCGGCACGCAATGTGTGTGAGTGTGTGTGTGTGTGTGTGTGTGTGAGAGAGAGAGAGAGAGAGAGAGAGAGGTGTGTGTGTGTGTGTGTGTGAGAGAGAGAGAGAGAGAGAGAGAGAGAGAGAGAGAGAGAGAGAGAGAGAGAGAGAGAGAGCGAGCGAGAGAGAGCGAGCGAGCGCACTCACACTGTGCTGGTAATGAGCCCAGGGCTAAGCTAGCAGTGCTCTCTTTTCTGAGGTATAGCCAAGGCCTGCTTTATTTTCAGTGCTGTCAGTAGAAAGCACTGTAGCCATGAACAAAAGCTGCAGTGTAAGAAGGGTCGAGGGAGTGCAAAGAGCTCCAGACATGTGTGAGAACCATTTCTGTAGGTGAATAACCAAATACCAGCCTCATCGCCACTGCTCTTGGTTGGTGATTTGGTGTGACCTCATTGTGAGCCTTTGTTTTGTGATTCCCAACCTGCCCTCAGGAAGGCACTTGCTGCCTGGGTTTGCAGTCATCCTAGCTGAGGAAGTGAGTTCTCAGTGACCTAGGGGACTTTGTTCACAGTTGGCTCATTTTCCCCCTTTGAGTGCATAGCATTGGCCTTTTAAAAATTCCATTAAAAAGATCACTTGGCTTACTTGAGGTCCATCATAACAGATTTTTTAAAGTTTATATGTTGGCTGTTGGTCAGTTCGCAGTTTGGAAACCGCAAAGCTTGCAATACAGCCTCTTCCACCCTTGAAGAGCCTTCTTGCCTAAGGTGCCTGGAGTCTGGCAGCGTCAGGCTCAGGCCCGATTCCTGGCTGCAGAGCCTGTTTCATTACTCTGTCCAGTTTCCATCGCTTCCTCCTCTCTTTTCTTGAAGTACTGAGGATTGAACCCGTTCTGGGGGTTAGCTACACCCCCAGCTAACCTTTCTGTGTAGCTCTAGCTAGCCTGAAACCCACTGTGTAGACCAAGCTCCCAAATGTTGGGATTAACTTCAGTTTGACTAACAAAGATTTCTTTTGTTGTTTTGTTTGTTTGTTTGTTTGTTTGTTTTTAAGACAAGCTCGATCTCTCCATAGCCCTGGCTAGCCTGGAACTTGCTATGTGTGTAAACCAGGTTGGCTAAGAATTTGCAGAGATCCATGCTGGGACTGAAGGCCTGAGTCACCACTGCCGGGCCAAGCAAATCCTTTTAAACCGATACCATTTGCAGTGAATCATACCTTGTTGGATTAATTTTAAATTATATTTATGTATGATGTGTACATTTGAGCAGAGGGTGAGTACTTGGAGAAAGGCAGTTCTCTCCTTTCTTGTGGGGCCTGGGATCAAAGTAGGTCAGCAGGTTTGGCCCTCAACTGCTGAGCCACATCACTGGCTCTGAAATAATTTTGAAAAGCAAAATTCTAGTCAAGTGTTTAGCATTGATTTAAATCTACAAATAGTTTGGCAAGACTGTAGTTCTCTTCACATCATTCAGCAAGTCCCATAACCTCAATTCTTCCTGCAAAGTTAGTTTTTGTTGTTGTTTGGGGTATGTGTGTGTGTGTGTATGTGTGTGTGTGTGTGTGTGTGTGTGTGTGTGTGTGTGTGTGTTATGAACTGAGCCAGGGCTTTGCACAATATTCTACCACTGACTACATTACTGGTCCACGGTTTTCACTTCTGTTTTAGAATTGAACTTGATATACTATCTTTTTTTTTTTTTTTTGACCATTGGTCTATAGAGACAATAGAGACTTTCACTTTCAGAGATCTGTTTACTAGCAAAGACAGTGGTGACTCAGTAATGGTGCCTCCTGGGTGGCCCTCCAAATGCAGTTCTGTTGGGAAACTTGGTTTGAAAGGAATGGATGAGTACTTGAAGAATAAACATTGCCCTACTCATTCCCACTCATTGGGTGGTTTGCCTCTGAGGTTGTGTATCTTTAACTATATCTATACTAACCACCACTTATTTACTGAGGACTGACTTTGTCCTTACTACTTATCTAGCTGTTTTTCATCTATTAAACCCACTTACTCTACGGGATACTAGATCTTGTATTTTTTTCCCCCACTCCTCAGATGAAGGATATAGGCCAAGAGGTCAGATCACTGGTCTGACGCCATAAACCTGGTGGTCCAGTGTTAGTACTGCGGCCTGACAGGTCATTGTAGGCTGTGGAAAGCTCTTCACTCCTGGCTTTAGCTGTGTCCATACCAAAGAACGTGCACGTTGACCGTTTTTAAATTTTACAGTCCAGAGTGAAAGGCACAGTAGTTAGTGCACGGCTGAAATACCTGGGAGGCAGAAGAAGAGTCAAGTGTTTGGAACCAGCCCTGCCTCAAAAACTAGGAAAGGAAAGGTGCAAACTTGAAACTTTTAGAAAAGATGTACTTTTTATTTATATAATTACATGTGTGTGTCTATCTGTATGTGCTGATGTCTGTGAAGGCCACCTGGAGCTGGAGCTAGAAGGAGTTGTGAGCTGCCTGACATGGGTTCCATGATCTGAACTTGGGTCCTTTGGAAGAACACTAAGGGCTCTTAACTTTTTTTTTTTTTTTTAAGCACTAAGATGACTCCACAAATGGGAAATCTGAACTCATATGAGAAGTTGCAATTAAAACTCAAGCATATCGAAAAATTTGCATAAAATGATCTTTAAGCTAGGTACGTACCCCTGTTATCACAGCATTTGGGAAGTAGAGGCAGAAGGATCAGAAATTCAGAGTCTTCTTCAACTACTTTATGATTCAAGGCTAAACCCTGTGTTGGCTGGGTGGTTGTGGATTTCAGCCCCCTGTCTCAAAAAGCAAACAAGTGCAGTCACGGTGGTGTCTGGGAGCCAAGGCAGGCTGGTCTCTTACGGACTTGGTCACCTGGTCTACATAGTGTGTTCCAGGTCAGCCAGTGCTATATGGCAAGACCCTGTCTCGGGAAACCATCCTCCCCAAGACAAAACAACAAAATAAAATAAAATTTACCTACCAGTTTATATAGAAGATAAATATGTGAGCCAAGCATGCTGGTACTTGCCATGACCCCAAATCTGATAGTTGAGACTGAAGCGTTATGATTTAGAGAGCAACCTACATAGTGAGACACTCAGAGAAAGAATGTTTTAAAAAGGGGATGCTGGTGGTACCTCAGTTATGGGAGTGTTTGCTTAGCATACACAAATTTCCGGGTTCAGTTCTGAGTATATTTTATACTAAGCATAAACCAGTGTTATGGCACACACTTGTAATTCCAGCACTCAAAGTAGAAGCAAAAGACTCAAAAGTTAAAGTCATCCCAGACTTTATAGTAAATTATGGCAAGCCTGGGCTATATGAAATCCTGGCGAGGTAAATGTGTTGTTGTTTTAAAAAACATGAAAATGAGGATTATGAAGTACCAATTATCTCCAATGGAGCCAAGAACTGCCCATGCTGTGCTGTTTCATCCCTGCTACATTCCTGACTGGGACAAAGACAGAAAGAAACAGCTGTGAGCCTGGGCTGCCCCATAATGGGTGCTAATCCTAAGGGAAGTACAGGTTACCTAGCTGTCATCAGAAATAAGGACACAGTACTTGGGATTCTTTTTAGATTTTGGAATATTTGCACATACAGAGCTAGGTTGGTGTGTGTGGGGGGGGGGTGAGGTGATGATGTCCTCATTTTATCCTGGCTTTTCCTTCACTGCTTTCTCCCTATCTCAAGGACCCCATATTAATGGCAGTTGTGATTTCTAGATCTGAATGCCTTGCTCTGTAGCACAATGAAATACTTGGAGTCTAAACTTTGTGGGGATTTTTTGTGTATGATTTTTCAAGACAGGGTTTCTCTGTATAACAGTCCTAGCTTTTCTGACATCTGCTTTGTAGACCAGGTTGGCTTTGAACTCACAGAGATCCATCTGCTTCTGCCTCTTGAGTACTGGTATTATAAGCGTGCTTCACCACCACCTGGTCTGGAACTGGAGCTCCAGGTGGTTGAAGCTGCCATGTGAGTCCTAGGTATCAAACCTAGGTCCTCAGGCCTGATTGCAAGTGACTTTACCCACTGACCTATCTTGCTGGCCCTCCTTTTTTTTTTTTTTTTTTAAGCGCCGTTTCCCTACCCTAAAGAAGCTTTATGTATAGAGTTTAACTGTTTAATTTTATTCATAGGATGCAAGCTCTGCTTTTTCCCTTTACAGCTCTCTCAGTGCTATTTGGTCTTGGCCTTCACTGTCAAGAACTCTGAGCACCATGGCAGGTAGTTCCAGGCTGCTGTGCATTTGGAACTTGCTAGTTCAGACCTGGAAACCAAACTCTGGCCATCTTGCTAGAATAACTTTAGTCTGGTGCCTTGTATAATATGCACCATTTCCTGTTTGCATTTTCTTAGTCTCTGGTTTGTGTTTGTTTACAGAAGCTGGTCTCTGTCACAGTACATGTGGCCCTCCTAGGGAATTGCAGTTTGTGATTAAAGTGCTTGCTGTGCGTACACCGCTACTGAATGAAATATGAGTGCATGGTTTATATACTTGTAAATCTAATCTTGGCAAGGGTACCTTCTTTTTGAAGATACTAGCTAGCATGGGGGTAAAGAGGTGAACTGCTACCCTTGATAAAGCATAGCTTAACCAGCCAGTTGGGTCCCATTGGCAGAAAAAGATATGAAAAGCTGATAAATTTTTTAAAAAAAAATTCTTTAGAACCCTCGTTTTTGTTAAGATGGAAAAGCCCAAGTTTATAGGAGCTATTTTGAGGAGCGTTGGCTTTCTGATCCAGCTGGCTTTGTTGTGAGTAAATCTCTCTATCCATATCATGCAGATTCTTTTACAGAGGTCGATGTTGCTCATAGGTAGATGTTTTCAGGTGCTCCTTAGTGATGCAGCCATTCTTTCTTGGAGAGTGCATGGTAGTGTTTTCCTTGCTAATGAAAAAGTTGTCATAATGGGTTAGGTCCAGAGGGCCTCTGCCCTTCTGTGCTATATTCCCAGAGAAAATAAGCACAGGGCCTTAATTACTGATGGCATACTGTCAGAGGTGTGGCTGCTTAATTGATTAGGAGACAGTCCTTTGCATGTATATGGAACTATCAGATGGTTTGTCTTGGGTTTTGTTTGGTTTTGTTTTCAATAAATAAATGAATTTGGGCCAGGTAAGCCAATGAGATGAAGATGTGTAGGGGTTTCCTTTACTAATCTCACATTAGCACTTCTGTGTCCACAAGTTTCTTTTTGTATGTGTGGTTTTATTTTGTTTGGTTTTGAGATGGTCTTACTATTTATCTTACTATTTATTTATTTTTACTACTTACTGATCTGGAACTTGCTATGTAGACCAGGCTGGACTTGAACTCACAGAGATCTTCCTGCCTCTGCCTCCGCCTCCGAGTTCCGGGAGGTCCTTAGTATGAACCATAGCATATATTACAGAAAAGAGTAAGTTCTGGGTGATGGTGGTGCCTGCCTTTAATGTAATGCTATGGCTCAGACCGAGGGTCCCACACAAGGCAAGTACATGCTTCATGCCCAGCCCCATTGTTTTGTTGTATAGTTTGGTAGTAAGTAGTCTTGAGTAGCTTTGGCTTCCATTTTGGTGCATGTGGAGTAATCTCTTCATACCCTGCTCTCCTCTAGTGTGCCTCTTTCTGTTGGGCAGCATTAGGTTCCTCTATTTGGTTTGGTTTTCATCCTCTCCTTCTGTCTTGGAATGGGTGATGCTTATTCTGAAATATATTTTTAAGACAGTGTTTCAGAAGCAAACACTCTGCCTTCTGAAACCACAGACACTGCTGTGAAGCAGCTGATAGGGCAGGCTGCCAGATCCAGACTGTTAAAGCCAATCCTTTATTGACAGAGTGTTACATACTGATGCTGTTAGCCCTTGATTGGATCATGGTGTGAGGGTCTCACAGTAGCCCTTAGCTGTTGACTTGTCTTTCTGCATTTGGAGTCATCTTCAGCCATTTCAGAGAGGCAGATCACCTGCTGAAGGACAGGCTTTAGGCAGGGCATTGCCCTCCATCTTCATCTACTCTCACCACATCCCCGCTTCTAACTCCAGGAGAGGATCTTGTTTTGAGGTGATTTGGATCAGTCCTTTCACCAGCCTTTCCAAAATTTTGTTTTTTACCTAGGCTGGTTTAAGTGGCCCCTCCTGCCTTGACTCCTAAGTAATCTTGGCGGTAGTGTGTGCCTTTAGCTAGAGAAGAGGGACTGTGGAGATTTTTTTTTTTTGTCAGAAAGCCTGCATTTAAGCCCCAGAAATCACACAAAAAACTACTATATGGGGTTTGGTTTTCTTGTAATCCCAGTGCTGGGAAGACAGAGACAGAAAGCCCTGGGGCTTTCTGACTGGCTAGCCCAGACTAATTTGTGAGCTTCAAAACTGTGAGAAACCCTGTCTCAATAAACAATAACAAGGTAATGATCTGAGAAATAATACTTGAGGATTTACACCTAAGGGTGACCTTTGGTTTCCATGTTCATATATACCTGCACACACAAAGAAAAACAGAAAATAGAAGAACTAGCCACAAGCCTGGGTTCTGATTTAACTATTAAAGAATGTACATATTGTTATTTGTGCATGTTACTGTGGGTCTGCTTATGAGGAAGGTTAGAAGACAGTTTTGGGAGCTGGTTTTCCTCTTCATCATGGGATCTGGGGGATCGGGTGCAGGTTTCAGGCTCTCAAGTTAAGGGTCCTCACCCGCTGAGCCGTCTCCTCATCTCCTCAGCCTGGTTCTCCTGTGGAGGGGCGGAGGGGCATCTCCTGCCTCAGCCTCCTGAGTGCCGAGATCACAAGATCTGCCAACATACTTAGCTTTTCCCCTCCCTCTCTCCTTCCTTCCCTTCTTCCCTCCTTCCCCCTCCCTCCTTCATGTGCCTTCTTTCTTGGAGCTGGGATTAAACACAGGGTCCAAGTGCATACCAACCTGGTGCTCCTTCCATGAGCGGTAGTCCCTAGCCCTAACTTTTCCTTGTCTTTTTGATTCATTTTATTTTGTGACAGAGCCTTGTGTAACCTAGGCCAGCCTTGAACTTTCGATGTAATCAAAGCTGGCTTTGAACTCTTGGTGTTCACTATTTCTACTGATGTTCTCATTGGTTGTTTTTGTCAGCCTGACACCAGCTAGAGTTTTCTGAGAAGAGGGGACCACAATTGAGAAAATGACTTTATAAGATTTACATGTGGGCAAGCCTCTGGGCACTTTCATAGTGACTGATAGATGAGGGCCCAGCCCCTGCTGGTGATGCCATCCTCAGGCAAGGTGGTCCTAGGCTCCTAAGAGGAAGCAGGCTGAGCAAGCCATGGGGAACAGGCCAGTAAGCTTCATTCCTTCATGGCCTCTGCTTCAGTTCCTGCCTCCAGGTTCCTGCCCTGAGTTCCTCCATGAAGGAGTGTGACCTGGAAGTGTAAGATGTAAGATGAAATAAACCCTTTCCTCTACAAGTTGCTTTATTCATGGTGTTTTATTACAGCAGCAGTGACCCCAAGACAACCTTGCCAGAGCTGAGATTAAAGGCGTGTTCCATTATTTGTGCCCTTTTTTTTGAGGGGGGATTCCTTTTAAATAGGGTCTCATTGTGTAGCCCTGGCTGTCCTGGCACCCTCTATGTAGACCAGGCTGGTCTAAAACTTAGAGATCAGCCTGCCTGTACCTCCTGAGTGCTGGGGTTAAAGATGTGAGACACCATACTGAGCAGGTGTCTTGTTTGATGGCATCAAATTTCTGTTTGTCTCAGGAATTCTGTTTCTTTCTGTTCATTTCTTCCTGCTTCCTTCCTGAAGAGCTTTGCAGCTGAGGGAAGCCTGTGCATTAGTGAGACAGTGAACAGGAGTTGAGGAAGGAAACCAGACTTGATAGTTGACCACTGGGAAACAAAAGGAAAATCCATAAACATGCTTAGTCACAGCCAGTGCAGGCTGCAATGGGGATTCCAGTACTGAACTTGGAGTTCCCAGTCTTTACCAAGACAACTCACTCAGCTCCTATTTTGTCTTTATTTCCATGTCTGAATTCTGAAAAAATTTTTATTTACATGTATTTCTTTATTTTTATGTCTGTATTGGGTGTGTGTCCATGGGTGTGCTTGCGTTTGGGCTTCAATGTTCACGTGAAGGTCAGAGGACAGCCCATGGCAGTCACTTCTCTCCACTCTGTGGGTTCCAAGAATTGAACTGAAGTCCTCAGGCTTGGCGCCAGGCACCTTTGCCTACTGAGCCATGTCACTAGCCCTAGAGCCAGTTTTTTGGCTTTTTTTTAAGAAGTTTTTTGTTTTTTCCACAATCTTATTATCAGGCCTGACTTTGAAGTTCAGATAGTGATAAAAGGCAAGGAAGGCTACAGACTGTTGTCAGTATGCCTAGGTCATCTTCCTCTTAGCAGAGCCAGCCCACTCAACGCTCCTGGGTCCAGATTCATCAAGCCCTGAGGTTTAAAGCAGATCCTGGCAGCACTAATGGTTTTCACTCAAAGCAAGGTCTGATTGTGTTGCCCACTGTTCTCTGAAAAATAACTAAAGGCCACAGAACACTGATAAATTGGGTGAATGAGTTAACTATAACTTCAGTCTTTGGATTTGGGTGTAATCTGTGTATCCCCCCTCACGTACGTACATGTGTGTGTGTGTGTGTGTGTGTGTGTGTGTGTGTGTGTGTGTGTGTGTGTGTGTGTAGTACATTTGTACTAGGTGGGGGGTTAAAAGGTCAGAGGACACCTTGCAGGAGTCATTGGTTCTTGTACAGTGTGGGTTCTAGGGATTGAGCTCAGGTTGTGGGCTTTGGCAATCTCACTGGCCCCAGAAGTGCTTTTTAAAAATGTAAGGATGAGGGGGAAGGTTTACACTGTTACTGGATAAGTGCTCAGGAAACACAGGAAAGAAGGAATGCTCTACTAAGGAATCCCTGTCTGGCTTTCTGAAATAGGGACAGGAGCCAGGAATCCAAGCCCTCTGTTCTTGGCTTTTAGCTCAGTTCTCTGTCAGTGCTGGAGTGGCTGGTTAACTGCTTCATCCTTTCCTCTGTGATAGGCAAGCAGGCTCAAGAGTGTTGGGAATTCTATCCAGAGGAGACATCATGCGCTCCAAGTCAGAAGGCTACAGTTTATTTATAGGGCAGAAAAGCTCAGAACGATGGCACGGGAAGCACTAATTTCATACCAGCTCAGTACTGGTGATGGGGGAGGTCTCAGATTTTTCTTTGAGCATATTAGAGATGAGTTACTTTTCTTCCATCTGACAACCAGACCTGGCTCTGTTGAGGTTCCAAGATCTGAGGAAATGGGAACCTTCAGTAGTGATGGTTCCTTTCTAATTTTTTTTTTTTTAAATAATTGCTTTGTTTTAGCTGGTTCATGGCACACTGCTTTAATCATAGTGCTCAGGAGGCAGAGGCAGGTGGATCTCTATGTGTTCAAGACCAGCCTGGTCTACAGGGTGAGCTCCAGGACAGCCAAGGCTGTTCAGAGAAACCTCTGTCTGGAAAAACCAGAAAAGAAAGAAAAAGGAAAGGGGAGGGAAGAAGGAAGGAAGACAGGAAGACAGTTGTTTTGTATAGAAGAGGTGTTTTGCCTGCATGTGTGTCCACTGTTTTGTACCTTGTGTGGTAGAGACCAGAAAGGTCATTGAATCCTCTGGGGCTGGAGTTTCAGACAGTTATGGGTGCTTTAGAACAGCAGCAAGTGCTCTTAGCTGCTGAGCTTTCTCTCCAGCATGTTGTTTTTCTAGGTGGACCCATAGTTGTGAGGACCGTCATAGACAAGAGTGAGAGCATGAACTGCTCTCCTTTGTTGTAAGTCCTGACTTTTGCATCTCCTGGTCTGAACCCAGGAAGAAGCTCTGGCTAGGTGGTAGAACCAAGGACCTGTTAGACAGGTCTGCTTGGGCCTGGCTTCCCTCCCCCACCCTGGGCAGGAAAACTGAAACTGCCTCTTGCAGGGCTTTGCCAAATCAGTTTCTCCTCAAGGATTACCTGCTCACTGCAGGCGGGCAGCTCCCCACCCAAGAGCCAGCCACTGTGGGAATCATGCGGGTGGGGGCAGGCTCTGCTCAGATTGCTGGGTATACTGCTTGCCTTCCAGGCTTTGAGCATGCACAAAGGCTTGCTGCTCACTGAAGGCTAATCGCCTGAAGGCCTGAGGGAAATAGACTATGCCACAATACCTTGCCCTATGCCTGTGGCCACATCCCTGGCTGGGAGGAGTAAGGAGCTTGTATATGAGGCAGATGAAATCTTTGGGGAAAAAAAAAAGAATTATCTGTCTTAACACCTGGAGTTTAGAATTGAATGTTTCCATTTGTTTGCTTATTTGTTTATTTATTTATTTATTTATTTTTAAACCCTAGCCAAAAGTTTTTCAGTGTGTGGGCCTAGTGCCCACAGCATGCTGGACAAGGAAATGGGCATGATGACAGGCAGCCCCTGCTCACTTCCTGCCTTGGTCTGAGGGACAGGCCTGGAAAGCTTGAGCACAGATATGAAGAACTCCATTCACTCAGGACAGATCCTTAGAGCCTTTACAAGTGTGGAAACAGGTCCCAAGGGAGGTGATTTGTTCAAAGTTATGTAACTTGTTTGGGCAGATTTGAGTCTAGAATAGATCTCCCATGGGACCTGTGGTACTTGTCCCCATAGCCCCCACTTGAATAGCAGTTCTCCTTAGAAGGCCTGCAGACTTCTATGACAGGAAGCAATCTGAGAAAGGACAGGTGGAAGGGCAACAGACCCCAGCTCTACACACCAAAGATGCTAGGTTCTCTCCAGGAACTGTGTCCACCCAGGTGCCAGAAGTACCTAGGGAATGGATTTAAGATAGTAGGCAGCAGCATTCAAGCCCGGCTCAGGTAAAGGGTCACATGGATCAGAGCTGGGTCAAGAGCTGGAGAGTAAGGAGGAATGAGGAAGATCTGACCCCATGGCATTCCAGTTTACCTTAGGAAGGTGTTTCTAGAGGGCCTGCTAATAGCCCCCACTGTGCCAGGACACCAAGAACATAGAAGTGACTTCCTGAAATCCCTGGGAGCTGCTTTAGTTTTGTATGCTAGTGAGCAAAATAACCACTAAGAGTTGCAAAGGAGACCAGCCAATGAGCAGCAGTATTCTTCTATGGCTAAGCTAAGAAGGCCTAGGAGGACACAGTAGAGATTCAGTGAAGTAAGTTAGGTAGAAGCCTGGAAAGCTTCCTGGTAGGGGTGATGTCAGAATTTAGCTCACCAGAAGGAAGGATGGGATCCAAATAGAGGGAAAGTGACCCAGGCTACAGCAAAAACCTGGAGGTCTTTCATTACAAACCTGAAGACAGGTAGCTGGGACCAAGTTGCTGTCGGGGAAAGGAAGCCAGCTAGCCTTTCATGCAGTGGTAGAAATAGTTGAGAAACCTGTGAATCTAGTTGGAAATGAACTTTAAATGTATATGTATATAGTCATAAATATAGGTAGACATACTCAGATAGAATTATGTTTTTAGACATTTACCCTTTCTTTTGTATGTGTGAATGTAATGTTGGTCCAAGGAGAACCTGGAGGAGTCGATTCTCTCCACCACTCAGGTCCTGGGGATCCATCACAGGTCATAAGACAGCACCCTGTTGACAGACACTTGCTTGGTGCTCCCTCTATTACCACAAGCCATGCTGTACAAGAAGGAGGATAGATTTGTGTGTATGCAGGTTTTCGTCCATGTGGGAGACTTGGCTTTGCAGCAAAACTAGCTTGAGACGAGACACCATTGTTAAGCTGGAGATCAGGATTGCTTTCCTTTTCCATAAGGAAGAATTCACCAGCCTTGGCTGACATTACAAGATCTAGGAGGGGCTGATGTAGTAGTTGGTGCAGAAGAGGAAGTATCTAATGGCCTTGCCCTCTACCCCCTACAGACATTCCTATTTGGCACTAAATAGGACCTCACTGTAGCAGCCTTGGGCTCCATGCTGGGGAGAGAGGCTCCTTCATCTCTGCAGAAGCCTGCTCTGCCCTTAGCTACAGAGGATTCCTCACAAGAGCCTACAAGACTTCTTCCCTCTTATCATCCAGTCAATGTCACAAGTGCTCAGACCTGACCTGAGATGACTAAGATGGCCATGCTCCACACCTGGCAGTAAAATTGGACGTAAGGTTAGGATGCAACTTTCTGCCTTGGAGGTTTTATGAGGCAGCTTTCACTGCTCACTGGTCTCCCTCCAGGTATGTGCTGTGTGCCTTGCAGGGCCACCTTTTCCCAGGGAGCATACACCTGCTATGTTAGAGCTTGGATGGGAGAACTATTCAAAGTTCTTGGCAGAAGCCCAGCCCTCTTCTACCCAGCTTGGTTCTTCCCTTTTCCAGCATGTTTGATGTGTTTGTTGCCCAGAGTTCTTAGGCAGCTGACTAGCTCTGTAGTGTAGTTTCTGGAGATTGGAGATCGTACAGTAGGAACACAGCTGCTTTCTTTCCTGGCCACTGAGGTGGAGCTTGGAAATAGAGAGTCATAATCTCCTGCTCCTCTTCCTCCTCCTCTTCCCTACTCCCATGCTGCCAGGTAAACTGGAGGGACCAGCTCTGAGTAGAACTCAGCTTGGCCATTTCACTGCTCTGTGTGACAACAATGATCTGAAAGAGATTAATGGACATCAAGCATATGAGCTCTGTGCTGTCTTGGACTGATCCTGTGAGTAGAGACCAGGGCTCCTTAGAGGCTGTGGTAACCCTACCAGGTATCAGGCAAGTCTGCCCAAGGCTACTGTGTTCTCTAAGATGCTGAGAAATGAAGAATACTTCATACATCCCTGCTGCCCAGGAAGCTAGGAATTGGGTCATTTGTCCTGGAACCCTTGCACTACAGTGCTCCTCAACCAGGCTTTGAATTCTTAAGCTGGGTGCTCTTCTTCCTCCCCACTCCCATAGGGTAGGGTCTTACTATGTAGACCAGACACAGATCTATCTGCCTCTGCCTCTCAAGCAGTGAGATTAAAGATGTGCACCCCCACACCCAGCTAAACTGACTGTTTCTATTCCTAACTTAGTTACATTCAGGCTTTTTTTCTTTTTAAAAAGTAACTTCATAAAATTTGGTACTAAATTGAGCATGGAGGTCAGAGGGCAACTTGCTGGAGTGTTCTCTCCTTCCACCGTGTGGGTCTCAGGGATCAAACTTAGATCGTCAGGCCTGTCAGCAAGCACCTTTATCCTCTTAGCCATCTTGCCAACACTACATTCCGTTCCTGTAGCAGCAGTGGGTAGAGGAGGCACCTTCCCTGTCTCTCAGGACTGTAGGAGGGAGGATAGGGAAGGGAATGTAGTAGAGGGCCATGGGGCTGGCCAGAGGCAGTGACACCTTAGTCTTTTGCTGACCTCTGTGGTCAGCCAGGTGCACCACTAACAACAACTTCCTGCTGCTGCTGTGAGTACCTAAAGCGGATCCCCAGCTTGCTGAGTGGGAGGAGTGGTTACTTAGGGTCAATGGGAACTGGAAGCTGGGGAGGAGTGCGGTTGCAGAGCCAGGGGTCAGCTGCTGCAGTGTAGCCGCCTGGAGCAAAGGCCATATGCCCAGTGCCCTCCCTCCCTGTGTCTGGCTAGTGACCATCATTGTCAAGGTTGACCTCCAGGCCACATTGGATGATCCTGACTCTGCTGTTTCAATCTTGTGTGTCCTGGAGCTGGACCTCAAGGCAGTTTGTCTGTAGCAGTTCTGACATTGGTTAAAGAAAGGTATGCTCACTGGAAGGTCTGTTTTGGTGTTTTGCTTCTAGCTGAAAGTTGTAGTCTGTGAAAATGGAATTCCCTTAAGTCCACACCTGGCACATCTCCTCTTTGGGCTGGCTGCACATGCAGCCAAATGGTAAAGCCCTTGGCTGAGTTTAAGCCCCACCTGAGGAAGAGTAAAAGTAAAAGCAATCCTCCCTCTGAATGCACACATGCTTCTTAGAACATTAGAAATTCAATTTGGGACTGTTTGGGGTTTGTTGTGGTTGTTTTGGTTTTGGAGATAGGGTCTCACCATGTAGCCCCTGGCTGACCTGGAACTCAGAGATCCCCCTGCCTCTGTCTCCTGAGTGCTGGGATTGGGATCTCAGTTGTGCACTACCTTGCTGACCAATCTGGGACTCCTTATTGTCATTCATCTGCTTAGCCTCCCACCTCACCCCAGATAAACCCAAACCAACATTTCATATAAAGAGCTCCAGAAAAAGGAAGCAAGCAGCACCTCAAGGTCACTCAAGTATAAGTGGTATTTGGCATAGGTAGCTGGTGTTTGGTAAGAGATTTCTTCTTTGTGTTTGAGCAAAAGATTTCTTGGCAGGAGGTCTCTATGCTGTGTTCCCAATGCTTGCCCTGTGTCCAAGGTTTGCCCCTCTGCTCCCCTCCCCTACAGGTTGTTTTAATCCTCTTGCTTATAAACAAGTGCAGTAGAACATGTCGGTCCAGCTCACATGACCTTGGTTATCTCTTCATGGGGTAACCAGCATTGGTGATAGACACCGAAGTCATTTGACCTTGTGGAGCTGGGTAAAAGAGGGGAGGTGCCAGGAGGAAGCCTGGGTCTGCCAAGGAATGTGCATGGGAGCTTGTGTGACCCCTGTGAGGTCCAGGTGGGAAATGCCAGTGTGCATAGAGCAGGGCCTCAGCTATGAGATGTTTCCTTCCCTGCGTTCATTACCCAGCATCCCTACTTTTAGCATTTCTTTTATTTCTCCTGTTCTCAGATCTTGTCTATAAGAGTCCACAGCTTTTCAGGAACCTGTCCCTGAGACAGATGCCAGCTAGTTCACAGGATAGCAACCCTAACACCTCCAAATCTTATCTTCCCAAATAGTTATCCTTTTAGTAGTAAACAGGTGGTGATGGGAGCCTGGCTGCTACAGACTGCCTCTTGGAAAGGACAGTCAGGAACTGAAAGTGTGGCTGAGCCAAGCATTCACCATTATACATGTATACACACAAGTTCTCAAGGCTGAAAGGCAGCTTGAACTTTAGTATCTGAGTGTAGCCATGCAGCATTGTTTGTATGCACATGCTACATTATTGTGCACGTGTCTTAAACATTAGTCACTTTCCTGCTATGACTATTAACCTGCAAAGCTTCCAGACCCATGTATCTATAAAGACCTGGCAAGATGGCAATACTTTGGGTCTCAAGAGCTGTGATGTACTCTGAGTTTTTTGTAGGGTGGGATGATTTTGTTCAAAGTGTTTTTTATCAGAGGAGTCTAGTGTGGCCTTTTATGGAAAGGATAAAACAGTTGATCTGTTGGAGCCTTCTCTGTCTCTGTAAGAAACTCAAGTTCCTGTCTGAGTTGTGTGAGATGACCAGAAGTTGGCCTGGACCTGTTTGCAAAGAGCCATCTCTTCTTGGAGGTGCACAGCATCAATGGTAGTAATGGGTAAAGAAGGTCAGGCTGTGTCTTCTGGCATCTTACAGAATAGTGAGGAAGCATGGGATTATTGTAATGATAGCTGGTATGGCTTAAGCATTTAATACAGAAAGTTTGGGGTGGGGTTGATTATTTAAAATTCTGATTTTACTGTTTTCAAGACTTCTGTTCAAAAGCCTCTTTGTTCCTGCTAGGCTCTTTTTCTTTGGTGGGTAGCATGGACTGGGTGGATGAAGAAGATGGGTCTTTCTGTCCAGCTTGATTATAATTTCAAGTAGTTTTTTTCTTTGGGTCAGTATTTAAGCCACCATGCTGACTTCCTTTAGGTTATGTTGGGTTAACACTCACACTCCTCTTTTGGCGCTCTCTTCTTCCCTGCCCTCTCAGTAAGCTCAGGTGGGTAGCTATAGACTCAGCTGCCTGCCTCCTTCAACCAGTCTGTGTAACAGTCCATCTAATAAGACTCCAAAGTGACCCCTTTCTCCCCAACACACTGTTACTCATGCACACCAGGAGGTCCTACAGGATCCTGTCAGAGGCTGGGAAGCCCAGAGCAAGATTGCTGTCACCCCACCAACGCTGAACTGGCTTTCTCTGCATCATCCACTTCTCTTGGAAGCTAGGAGAGCTTCCTAGGATCTCTTCTTAGGGCTCTGAAAAATATAGACTGTGAGTGTGACTGCTCTTAAGGGCCAGGTATGGTAGTCCACACCTTTAATTCCAGTACTTGGGAGACAGGGGCAGACAGATCTCTCTGAATTTGAGACCAATCTGGTCTACCGAGCAAGTTCCAGGACAGCCAAAGCTACTCAGAGAAACCCTGTCTCAAAACCAAAACAAACAAAACCAAGAAGACACATGTAGAAAAAATTGACTGTGATGGGCGCTTCATACCTTGCTTCTAAGCTAACAGTACACACAAAATAATAGCCTCTCCAGAAGCAAAACAGCCATTACTGTCAGTAACGTTTGCCCACCCTCTGCCACCTCTGTCCCCAGGCCTAGAATGGCAATCTGAGGGCCTGGGTCTTGCTGGAAAGCGTGCACTTTACAGTCTTCTGACAACCAGCTGTGGCTGCTTAGTAACGGGATTCAGCAATTCCTGCCTTCAGCCCACGATGGCAGGTAGGCACATCCCCCTGCTTTGGTTATGCTATAGGGAAGGCAGCTCTGTCACAGGCTCACTTTCCTTACTCTGGCTGGAAATTTTCTTCCACGTTTCTCTTGCAATAGTTCTTCTGTCCTGTCAAGCAGTAGATGTTCAAAATGCCAATTCCTATCTGAATTCCCGTCTTCTCAGACCCTTGTTCCACCGCAGGCTCCAGCCATGCCAAGAGGTTTTGAAGCATGCTTGTTTAAGCCTTCTGTGTCACAATGTCATCAAGATTTGGGAGATTAAAGTGCTCCCTGTGTATGGTGCCCAGAGAGCAAGAATATTCCCAATAGGGATGTTTATGGGCTGGCCTGAGAGCATTACCACATTGGTAAGGTTTCTTCTCAGTTGGGAACTTTTTAGCAGTGCTGGACAGGGACCTAGCATCAGTTCATGGCAGAGACAGCATAAGACCAGTGAGCTCCCCCCAAACCCCACCCTATCTGCTGTGAAGGGTACTTTTGGCAAGTAGGGAATTTTTGGAGGAATTGGAGGAACATGCTGCATCTGATTGTGCTCTCTTGATCATTCTCCTTAGTCAGGAGCTCCAACAGCTAGCACACACATAAAGTTGCCCCAGATGCCAAACGGAGATGAAAAGAACCTCCTTCTTTCCTTACAGGGCACTTGCTGGGGGCTGCACTGATGTGGCCCTTAGTAACAGGTATGCTCAGGATCTACAGTGTAGTAAATTTACTCTGTGGTCTGGCTGACTCCCTTCTATGACCCCCTCTTTCATTCTAGTTGTGGAAGAAGATGGGCATGCAGCACCTCTGCCCATCAGGGCAAGGGGCCCTGGCTTCTGGAGAGAGCAGCCAATTAAATGTTTAACAGTCACTTCAAGGGAGTAGCCACACTATGGAAAGTCTGGTCTGATGGGGGTAGTTGTAAGGCCCAGATTAGCAGTGACAGCCTTGGGTGGTTTCTGAAACCTTTCTATTCTCAAGATGACCTCTGGCCACACTAAGTTCTGGGGTGGTGAGCAGCCTTGGTATTTTTCCTGTTTTTTCCTCCTTCAGCTCCCTCTTTGAACTTGAGGAGTAGGAGGCAATGGATTTTATTCTTGCAGGAAAAGGTGAAGTGGAAAGAGACATGATTCTTGTTCAGCACTTTCCAGCAGCTTCTGGAACTAGATAAGACCTGGAAGCCTGTTTCCTAGCTTGGGGCTGGCTATATATACTCATAGGCCTGAGACCACCATAGGATGTCATGTCAGACAGGGCAGGAACAAGGGCTAAGTCTGCATCAAGTAGAAAAACTGTTGCATAAATGCTGAGGTGGTGGTTTTTTTTTTTTTTTTTTTTTTTTTTTTTTTTTTTAAATCTCAAGCTTCTTTGTTGCTTTGCTTTGGCAAAACCCCAGGAGAAGTCGGAGATTCTGGGAGGAGTTGGTTGTGCTGAGTGAGTCACCAAGCTCCCTGCTGTTGCTGTGTTTAGTTCCTGCTTGCCTCACTGTAGCAGGAGGCATTTTGGGGAGGGGCAGGGCAGAAATACTGCTCAGTGTAGTGGGACAGTGGGTTTTGTGAGCACTCTAAGGATGACAGGGTCTTGTAACCAACCAGAGCACTGGTTCAGGCAGGAAATACTACAACAGACTCTCAGTGTACCATACAATAATGTCCCCTGCAATCCCTATACAAGGAGTTGTCACTTTCTATTCAGAAGCTTTTGAAATGGTTGAAATTGCATTCTCTCTGCACACATGCTGTTTTCCTAGCAAAAGCAAGAGGGATTGAATGTAAAGAGGCAGAGAGAAGCTCTGTCTTAAGTGGGAGCAGGTGGGATACTCTGCCTTGTTGACCCCTGGCTCTCTATGTAAGCTTCCATTTCCATCCGTTGGTGGTTGGTGTAAGCTGAGAACATTGGACATCTAAAGACGCCCCAACTCTTCCCCTTTTTTGAGTCAGGTATCATAGGTTGATCTTGAACTTGCTCTGTTGCCAGGGATTGCCTTGATTTCAGAATCTTTCTGCTTCCACTTCGTGAGAATTGTAGGTGTCTGCCATTACACCCAGTTTATTCAGTGCTGGTATTGAACCCAGTGGCTTGTGCATGACATACAAGTACTTTATTGTTTCAGATACCAGACTAGCTTGCCCATAAGCTTTCCTGGCAATTTTCCTGTCTGTCCCTCACATTCCCACAGGAATGCTGGGAATATAGATGTACACCACCATGCCTGGTTTCTACATGGGTTCTGGAATGTGGAGCCCAGAGAGTCAGGGCTTGGATAGTAATTGTTTTGACCCTCTAAGCCAGCACACCATCCTCATTTTGTTGTTCTTAGCATAAGGTCTTGCTGGATAAACCAGGCTAGCCCAGAATTCACTATAGCCCAAGCTAGCAGTTCTTCTGTCTCAGCCGCTGAATGCTAGGATTACAGGTGTATGTTATACACTCAGTTCCCTAACATATTTTCTTCCTTTTTATTTTTTGAAACAAGGTCTCGTCTAGTCCAGGCTGGTCTTAATTTTCTATGTAGTGGAGGATAACCTTGAACTACTGATGTGTTTACCTCTGCCTCCCAAGTGCTAGGATTATAGGTGTATGGCATGATGCCTGATTTTATACTGTGTTTTGGCTGGAACCTAGGGCCTTGTATATTCTGGACAAGTATTCTGGCAACAAAGCTACATCCCCTGCCTTCTCCCAACATATTTCCTTCTTTTCTTTGCTTTTTCTTTCTCCCCTTCCTCCTTCTTGAGACAGGGTCTCATTATGTAGCTCCGGTTTGTTGCCTTGAATGCCACATATGTAGCCCAGGTAGCCTTGAAATCACAGAGATCTACCAGTCTTGAGCTGCCCAAGTGTTCATAATAAAGACATGCCGCTACACCTTCCCACACCTAACTGGCTTTTTTTTTAAAGACTATATATTATTTATAAGTATGTCTGTGTCCTGAATACCTCTATGTGTAGCATACGTGTGCAGGTGCCCAAGAAGGTCAGAAGAAGGCATGAGATCCCTATAAGTGGGGTTGTGCCTAAGAACCGTGCCTGGGTCCTCTGCAAAAGTAGCAGGTACTATACTCCTGATTGCAAGTCATTTATGCAGCCCCAGCTCATTTTCTTTTTCACTCTGCACAGTTATTTAGAACTTTATTGAATACTGTGCTAGGCAGTCTGGGCCATGAATAAGACAAACCGAAGTTCTTTTTGACAGGCACTAAACTTACCAACTTCAAGGACAGCAAATGTTTGAGAGGGAGGAAACAGCTCTTCTGGTGAAGTTTTGACCTTCCTTCCTCTTCCCTTGTCTAATTCTCTAGGAGTCAGGGGAGGGTGATAGGATAGAAGGATGAGGATCAAAAATGACACCTGCAGGGGCTGCAGAGAAGGATCAGCAGTTAGGAGCACTGGCTGATCTTCCAGGGGACACACCAAGAGGATGTGCAGGTGAGCATGAAGGGAGTTAAGATGTTGGGGACACAAGAGGAACTGAGTAATGTAATGTAAGCCATGTGCTTCAAAATCCAGAGGAGGGAATGGCTCCTAGCTATCCAAAGTTGAGGCCAACAGGGGAGTAGAGCACCCTTCTGAATTGCTTACATGAAGGCTGTGTACTAGATGAAGTACTTCCCTATAGTGTGTGTACATCTGTGTGGCTTGTCCCACAGCAAGATAGTAGAACCAGGACCCTATTACAAGTCTAATGCAGTGGCAGCTTCCCAGTACACAGCAGTGGAACTGGGAATGGAAACCCTGAGTCCAGACAAGGAGGTGAGCCCAAGAGGGAGCCCTGACTCCTCAGCTGCACTGCTAGTGGCCATCTACTTCCCTAGTTCCTGTAAAGCCAGTGGAGCTTTTAAGTTGCTGGCTGCCTCCTGCCTCACCCTGCCCCCATCCTCCAAAGCCTGGCTCTCCTGTGATGGAGGAACTCACTGGTATCCATGGTTACAGTAACCCACTGGTACGGGAGGAGCCAAATGAAGTGCAAGGCTGGCAATGTGAGCCTCCCCAGCCCTCGGCACCATGTGGTACTGGTATGTTGGCTGTTTCTTTGACTGTTTCTGGAAGGAAGGACTTAAGGCACTAGCAGGGAAAGGAAGGTTACAATGTAGAGGAGCCGCCATGACCCTGTTCTCATGTTTCCCCTTAGTATAGGCACCTTCTCTACAGTTCACTTTGATTTGAGAAGATGGGTACCCCAGCTCACTGGACTTTTCAAGTAGCCCTAGCAATACATTTGACAACGGCTTGCTGAGTACCACTATAGCCTAAGAAAGACCAAAAAAAAAAAAAAAAAAAAAAAGATGAGGCGGGACTAGAAACTTGTAGGTATTCTGGGGACATGGTAGATCCTTAGGACCCTGAGAACATCTCTAGTGGCCCTGAAGACTGAGGGTTATTGTCGTTATGGTTTCCAGACATTCATGCTGCCTGCTCTTCTCAGGCAAGTAGGTTCTGACTGTTATTATGGGGTGAGAGTTGTAGCACAGAAACTGTTGGCGAGTGAGCCACAGTGGTAGCTTGAGTTGCATAGTCTGCTGGTATTTATATCCAGGAGGCAGGTACTCTGGCTGGACAAAGCAAGCGGGTCTTTGAAGCCTTGTTGGAACAGAGTGTTAGGGGAATGTAAGTGTTTCCCAAGTTAAGCTGGATCAGGGAATTTGGGGGTTGATAAGTGCCAAGCACAGTTTTTCTGTTCTCTCTTACCCAGAATGCTCCTGGTATATGGACTATTGGCAGTTGAGAGTGACAGTTGCTTGGGATCAGAGGATGTCAGGAAGGCTTCTGAATGCCTCGAGGGAGGGCTGAAAGCCTGAGAACTTGTTATATCCCCATAACTTCATCTGAATCTTATCTCATTCCTCCCTCCCTAACTACTCTAACAAGGTCAGTTGACAAAACAGCTGTTTTCCTTACTGATTGAGGAAATAATCCTGTCACCTTGCAAAACCTGGGACTGAGACAATGAAGCTGAGTGGTATCCTTCTGGCTTATGGGCCTGCCCTGGATGGAAAGGCAGGTAGTCCTAGACAGGGCAAACTTGAGTCCAGGATCCATGCCAAGTCTTTCCTGAAGCCCGAGTTCCTGGGGAGGGTGAGAGGAGGAGGGTGCTCCAGGACAGCCTCTCCAGCATGCTCACGGCTGACTTCAGTGACACCTGTCTCTTCTCTGCATTGCACTGTCCTGAGCTTCTTTGCCCTCTGCTGCCTGTGGAGGGGAGGGCTTGGGGAGGAAATGAGAGCAAATCTCAATGAAGGAAGGTTGAGGTAAGACTTAAGGGGGACTGACATGAGCAGCAGTGTCGTGTAAGGGGCAGTTGCCCTTGAACTTAGTCCAGTTCTGCACTGAGAGGTCAGGAAACCCTGGGTATGTCATGTGACCTGCATCAGATTCTTAATGGAGAAGGAGACTAGATGTATGGCAGACATTTCTGCTCTCCCTGAGTAGCATGGTCTCCCAGTATCTTCTGTGTCTCCCAGCGGTGTGCCTTGGTTGTTCCCATAAGGGTTGATAGATAACCAGCATGACGTCTTTACAGAATTGTTGGGAGGAGGTGGGGGGTCACGGGCAACAGATGACCAAGGCTGGAGTGCAGGAGAAAGCAACAAAGAGCACAAGAGAGGCTACACGCATGACACGGGTGATCTGTCAGTGGCAGGATGAGATATTTGCCCCACACTCAACCACAGGTCCAGATCATTTGGTGCTTGAGATGAATGGGAACCTAAGGACAGATCTGCAGAAGCAGAGCTATAAAGAAAGGGGCCATTTAGATTGTTTCCAGCCTTTGGGTAGAAGTTAGGGGACTCATTCTCTATCATATAAGTGGCTCTTGGAGCATATCCACTCCAGGGGTTTCTTCATATGCTCACTCTCTCTTGAAGTTATGCTGAAGTGCTTGGTGTCTCAGTGCAGCATGCATTTTCTAGGGCTCTAGGAAGTCTGATTGTCACTGTCTGCTTGCACCCACCCTGCTTGGGTACTGGGGTTGTTAGGGTACTTCTCTGAGTTAGCACATCTGAGTCACACAGTGTGCGCCATGTTAAGCCTTGCTGATCTGCTCCTACCCAGGTCTTACCTGCTTTAGCAGGTGAGATAAGGGTTTTATGACAGCCCAGTCTGAAGTCTGCTCTTCACCCTCTCCAGCTGTTACCAGCAGAACACCTTAGGAAGGGTGGGGCAACCCACTTCCGGGGACTGAGAGGGGGGAAGGGAGAAGGAAGTTGTTCTAAACCCGCCTTTCTCTTGGTCTCCCTTCCTGCCCCTCTCCTCCCACCTAACCTTCTGATGTACTATCCTGGACTGGACGTTTTCTGACTACCCAACCTGGACAAGTTGTAGGCCCTGTCCTCTTACCTCTCTCCCTCTCGCCCACCCCCTTCCTCCTCTATTGGTGGTTTCGGTTACGACACAGTCTAGGTTCCCAGGCAGGAACCACTCGGCCTAGCTGCTTCACTTTTCACTGAGGAGGTGGTGGAAGGTGTCGCCCGGCTTGTGCTGGCTGAGTAAGGGTGGCTGGCTGAGCTGGCAGCCCCCGCCCTGTGCCTGGCTCTTCCCGGCCTCTGTACTTTGCCCTCGCTGCCTGACAGGTTTTGCTGAATGGAAGTTGCTGGTATCCCCTGTCCCTTTCTCCGGCTGGGTATGTTTCCCCCATTTGCCCCTGGGACTATCCTCTCCTTTCTCTTCTTTGTACTTCAAACAAAATCTTGCAGAGTTGCTCAGTGGAGTTGGGTAGTCAGATTCTCAGGAAGGGCAGCCAGATACCAAAGAGGGATTGGTTAGGAAGGAAGAAAGGGAATTTTCCTCGGCAGCCAGAGGCCAAGGAGACAGGCTGTGGAAGAAGGGGTATCACAGGAGGAGCCCAGCGAACCTGGAGGAAGGCCATGGATACCTTTCTTCACTCCGCCTCACTTAAGCCTTTACTCTGCGTTTGGCCAGGAAGTGTCTGCCTGCCACCCCTCCTCCAGTCTGGCCCTTCCCAACCTACAGAAGCCACAGTACACTTGAGGGCCAACCCTATGTACTGAGCCTCAGAGCACAGCTTTTCAAGAGAATTGTTGGTGGCTGCCTCCAATATTAGGGCAGGGGCCTTTATGCTGGGCCTCTCGGGTAGAGGCTATCCTCAGGCAAGCCTAGTCGCCTGCTTGCCAGATTCTGAGCTCCCAGTCTAAAAGTGTCTGCAGGTCCAGTGGTTTCAAGAGTCTGTCATCATCTGTCCATCACTTATCCCAGAGCTCTTTTGACTCTCTTGGATCAGGGCTGCTTAGAAACTTTGAAGGCCACTTGAGAGCCACAGGGATTCTTTCCTTGAGGAAAGGGGCCTGCCTAGGGTGGGGTATGGGTCAGAGCTCTGGTGTTAATACATCCTGCTGTGAGCAGGGAGCCTGGGCCTGAGGAGTAGAGCAGGCCTTAACCAGATCTTACTTTGTGATCCAGAAGGACAGCTAGGTCTCACCCTCTACCCCCTACCTATATGGACCTTGTCACCCCTACACATCTCTGTAGACCACAGTTGGTCTAGCAGGCTCACCTTGGTTGAAAAACATTAATTTCAGGAGAACTTGACAATGGCATTTGGAGACATAATAGTTGCTCAAAAAACTACGGTCTCATTATATAGCTTAGGCTGGCCTTGAACTTGCTGTGTAGCCTAGGCTGCCTGATGGTTGCTCTTTATTTAACTTTGAATAAAACAGTTGACATATGTTCTTTCATCTGCCCATGAAAAGTAAGAAATGATTTACTGCCACTTTACCCATAAGGAAACTAAAGTTAGTAGGTCAGGAGCCAGGGCTTGAACCTTACTCAGTACTCCAGACGGTCCCTCAGCATGGATGCCAACACAGGCCACTTTGGGGTGCTTCTCTCCTCCTTTCAGGAAGATATTGATAGCAGGAAAGCTAACCTGAACTGCGTGGCAGTTAGGATTTGAACTCTGGTTGTTTGTGTCTAGTATCTACACTGCTAATCCTAACCTATAAGGAAGCACAGCTGAGCCCAGGGGAAATGCTGCCTGTCTCACATAGACCAGACCCAGACCAGAAACGACAAAAGGCCAACAGAGTAGAGTATCAGGCTGGCTGGAGCTTCCTAGCTTGTGCTTCAGAGCTGCCAGGGGCTCAGCTCCCGTATCTGTTTTGAATGAGAAGAGCAGGTCTTCAGGCTTCTGTCCTACCAAGCTCCCTTTGGTTTGTGCCCTTGGGAAAAGAATGTCACAGGATCTTATGTTACCAAAAGGGTTAGAGAGATGGCTCAGTGGTTAAGAATACAAACTGCTATTACAGTGGCCCTGAGTTCAATTTCCAGCATCTACATAGTGGTTTACAACTTGCCTATAACTCTAGTTCCAGAGGATCCAGTGCTCTCTTCTGACATCAGTAGCCTTATCCCCACACATGGTGCAAATACATACACGCAGGCATATGCACATACACATAATTGCCGTTTGAGTTGTTGAGGAAAAGGTCTGGGGGTAGATTAGTAGAATAGTTGCCATGTGCGAGATCTTAGGTTCAATCCCCAGTATCACCAAAAATAAAAATAAACAAACAATTAAAAAGCCAAGGAATTTATTATCTACTTAGCAGCTGAAGCAGAGGAAGGTTTCCCAGCTGTTGGTGCCCTACGGATGGGGTGAACCCTGGGGTCAGTTTGTTAGAGAGGATGGGGCTAAGGAGAAAAGACTTCAGAAGCTAGGCCTTTGAGACCTGTGTATGAGCTCAGGGAATTATTGAGGAGACTGACCCAACAGGCACAGATGGCGATAGAGCTGCCTTCTTTTGAGAAGGCATGAAGCAGAAACTTAAAAACTCTACTTGTCCACCCTCTGCTATAGAGCGCTGCAGAACAACAACAGTGGGACATGAGAAATGGTGAGGACTTAGAACAGAGATGACATTCGCAGTTGTTGGGGGCAAGTACTTCTGGCGTCTGAGTTAGTAGTTGAGGAAAAACAAGTACACAGCAGCTATACAAAGGCCCCGAGCTGACGTGTTAGAGAAAAGGAATTCTGTAAACTCCACACACTTCTTGCTGAGGGACCTTCAGACAGCTCCCTGAGTTGAATTAAGTCATGCTTTTCCTCTGTGGCTATTTATTAAAGTCTTCCCTTAGAATCAAGAGGGGCTCTGAGAGGAGGAAACTGGACCTGCCATCCCTAGTCACCCTGCTGCCCCTTTCTGAAGACTCCAAGGCAGCTCTGCCTGGATCTGGCTCAGGCTGAGGCACTAGCTTCCCTGTGTACTAAGATGTCCAGTGAATCAGGGCCCACAACCTATCAACTATCCACTGAAAGTACAGATGAGTGGCTTTTATTAAATTCTGTTTTGTGTAGTTTGATTTCTGAGCATTTTTATTGTCCCCCAAAGAAACTACATACCCTTTACTTGTTATCATCAAACTCCCTCCATCCTCTAGATAGCCACGAATCTACATCTTCCTCTAAAGTTCTGTGTTCTAGACCGTCTTAAAGGGGAGAGCCACATAAGATGGTCCTTTGTGGCCAGCTTCTCTTTCTTATTATGGTCAGCTCATTCCATTGCATTGTTAGGCCACATTTGACAATTGATAGACATTTGCGTTGTTACCCCTCTAGCAGTGAGGATTGTGCTTCTGTGACCATTGATGCTCAGGGATTTGTGTGGACATTTCTCCTTGTTCCTCTTGAGCATATACCTAGGAATTACTGGGACTCTGAGTCTTTGGAAAATATATAGATCTTCATGCCTGTTTTCATTAGAACTATGCGCTTTGTATTCAGCCCATACACCTGTGCAGACTCTGTGTAACTGCTGCTCCTTCCCACCTTGTTTAAACCATTGAGCAGAGCAGGTCAGGCTGCTGCACTACACAGACCCAGTCATTCAGTTCATTGGTTGAACAGTGATTTACTGAGCACTGACTATAGTTCAGTCTGTCAGGTGTTGAGATCTGATATGTCAGAGAGTAAAGGATATTATAAGCCAGTCTTCATGGACTTCCAATCTCAGTGTGCAATAAACAAATGTAAAGAATGAATAGTAAGAGGTTAATGGTATGTGAGGGAGACTTTGAGGTGGTCAGACCATGTGCTCCTGCAACTGAGAAGCAGCATTATCAGTATAAACAGGGCCTTCAGAGACAGTCTTCCAACTGTAAGTGCAGAGGCTCCACTGGATCACTAATGTGAGTTAATGGAAGTTGGTGGTACTGATGAGATGCAGCTCTAGTCCTGAACCATATATTGTGTGCCTTTGCAATGAAGACTGGTTGTGATTCCTCTCCTGCCTTCTTCCTCCTGTTTTATGATTCTTTGCATGCCTACCCGTCCTGTGGACTCTGCCCCTTGCACCCAGCCTCTTGCAGTTTTTTCAGGACTGAGGGTAGTGGTAGACAGAACTGGAGGGGCAGCCTGTAAAGGCATGTCTGTTTCCACCCTGCAGCCCACCTTGGGACACCTTGATTCCAAGCCCAGCAGTAAGTCCAACATGCTGCGGGGCCGCAACTCAGCCACCTCTGCTGACGAGCAGCCCCATATTGGCAACTACCGGCTCCTTAAGACCATTGGAAAGGGTAACTTTGCCAAGGTGAAGTTGGCTCGGCACATCCTGACGGGGAAAGAGGTGAGCACTGGGGTTGGGGCCATGGCAGCAGCTCCTATTCTGTTGACACTCCCAACAGGCAGTGCTGAGACTGTTGCCACAGTCAGCCTCTTGTTTATTTGCAGAACTGAGATCTGATAGGTATGCTAGGAACCAAGCATGAAAAGGAGTAGGAAATCCAGTGGACAAAGTAGCATCAAGTTGTGATTTAGCCTGGGCAAAGAAGTGTTCTTACAGGCTTTTGTCTCACATTCAGGTAGCTGTGAAGATCATTGACAAGACGCAGCTGAACTCCTCCAGTCTTCAGAAAGTAAGTGCACATCCCTTTCTAAGCCTCACAAGATCACTAGCCGAGCAGTAGTGGGACATGTTCTTAGTCCCAGCACTCAGGAGGCAGAGGCCAGCCTGATCTACAGAGCAAGTTCCAGGACAGCCAGGGCTACACAGAGAAACCCTGCCTCAAAACAAATAAACAAAAGCCAAAAAACTTGTGCCCCTCCCCAATGACTCTAGTTGGGTTTCCTATGGCAACTCCACCCAGTAGACCTGTCCATAGACATATAGGCTTTTAAAATGTCTGCATCTTTCCAACCACTTGGCCCTGTCTGTCTGACCTACTTCCTGGTCATGTTATCTTATGGCCTATGTCCAGCTCTCTCTAAAAACACATCTATAGCATTACTAGAAGAAGTACATGCAACTTCACCAAGACACCAAGTGATCCAGTGGAATACCCCCTAGAAGTTCAGGGATGAGGAAGCAGAACTGCCTCTGGATTCGTTGCCAGCTAGTTTTAGAGAAGAAATATGCAAGACTTGAGTTCTAAGTCTATGACAAGGTGTACAGATTAAAGGCACCCCCAGTTACTTCTGATCTCTGAGCTCTCTTGTGGAACACACATTTTGGGAGCATGTAGCTTTTGCTAGATGAACTTAAACTTTTCTTCCCTTGGTAACTGGGGTCTTTTTAGGTTGTAGGAGAACTTCCAAGTAGGGACGTAAACCCTGTATCAAAGAAACTATAAAAGTGTGGTGTGTGAGAGAAAAGGGGTGGGGGGACTTTGAGTGCAGAAGGGAAGCAGCCTGCAAGTGACTGACAGAGTTGGAAGCCTGGACTAAGGTATTTAGAAGAAGGAGGCTCCAGACTGGCAAAACCAATCAACCCCTACCCAGGTTAGTCACATTTCTTTTGGTCTTCACTGTAGCTTGCTTTTTCTAATACCTGGTCCTTTGTCTGTTAAGCCAATGAAGGTTGTTGTTTTATGAATATATTACAGTGACTGAATTAGAGGGACATGACCATGTAAATAACCACAGTGAGGATGAGGAGCCAGGGATTGCTTAGAGGGACATGACCATGTAAATAACCACAGTAAGAATGAGGAGCCAGGGATTGCTTTGGAGAGAGTTGCTTCCAGAATTAGAGTGGATGGAGTGACTTCCCCTGGCATACTAACAGCTAGAATTGAGGTGTCCACAAATTTTGTTAGCCCAGAAAGGTTTATTACAAAACAGAAGCAATGCTATCATCAGTTAGGGCCTCCTGCTCAGAGTGTATGGAGGAAGTGAAGAAGGCCTGGCCTTGCTACATTGGCTCCAGCCCTACAAAGGTGAAACTAGCATGGCATGGGCCTTGGGCCCTGTAGCATTGTGGCCAGCCAGTCTGTTCACGACCATTGACAACAAAGACATCTCATTCCCTACCTCTTTTTTTCTCCCTGCTTCTTCCTGATTGATTGGAAGGTACCAGTGCCAGACAAATGACAAATAGAGAGGTTTGTTTGGTTTTGGTTTTTTTTTTTTTTTTTTTTGAACAGGGTTTCATGTATCCAGGCTGGACTTGAACTCACCATGTAGCTGAGGATAGCCTTGAACTCCTGTTTTTCTCCTGCCTCCACCCCCAAGATGTAGAAATCTAGCCCTTTAAAAGGCCTCTTTTAGCAAGGCCAGTCTCATTCTGACCATTCACTCTGTTTACATTTTTTCTTAGCAGTGCTCCCTAAAGTTTGAGTTTTTGAAAACATTGGCCCTTCAGGGTTTTAGGCAAGCAAGCCCAGAAAGCTCCAGGCTCTCCTAGAAGAATGCCTCTCCAAACCAAATGGATGTGCTCAAGAATAGGATGGTGGTGCTGGCTCCGAGTACCACCGCAAATCTGGCCTGGTGCTCACCCTGACATGAGAGCCAGGAGCCCTTGTTTTTCAAAGCATGACTGTTGGTTGAAGAAAGAGCCAGAAAAGCCTGGGCGCTGATGAAGGGAAGGTTGGATCAGATTCCTTTCATTCCAGTCCATGAGAGCTCTGAGACACCATTAAAGGGGGAAAGCCATTTTTACTATATTCTATAAACTACATCCTGAATTAGGGCTCCAGATAAACCGCCACCACCCAAAAAACCCCAAAACAAACAAAAAACCCAGTCCTTGTTTAAGTGCTGAGGCTTGGGAAGGTGCAGGATCTTTTAGTTCTCTGGCCCCCGCAGGGGAAAAAGTTCATTTCTGTCATCTTTCTGTATGGAAATGTATGGTTTGGAACCCCTGATTTTGTTTCACAAAGAGAGCGTGAGTGTATGGAGGTGGATTTGATTAAAATTGGCATCAGCTATATATAGGAGCCGTTTTCTTCTGTCAGTACCTCAGAGGCTCAGGAGAGAAAGGCCTCCCCTCCAGTGTGATGTCAGAGGATGGCATGGTGGGCGCCCTATGGAGCTCCTGTCTGGTCACTAGGGCCAGCTCAAAGGTTTGGACTCCGAGCCAGCAGAGTGTTGAATACTTAGACTCGGGTTACTTCTGCAGAGGCATGCTGCTGCTTGGAGGCTAGATTTAGATGGTATGGAAGAGGGCCCC
Organism: Phyllotis vaccarum; assembly: GCA_033318265.1. Classification (NCBI taxonomy): domain Eukaryota; kingdom Metazoa; phylum Chordata; class Mammalia; order Rodentia; family Cricetidae; genus Phyllotis; species Phyllotis vaccarum. The sequence continues at coordinate 52,625,407 of JARWLC010000004.1, forward strand.
GTCTTAGGGTCTGGGCAGTAAGTGAGCTGGCTCTGCTCCAGCTTCCCTTTCAGCTCTTCTCCCTCTCTCTGTGGGTTTGGATGTGGTTGAGAGGGGGCAGGGGCATGGCAAGAAGAGAAGAAAGAACCCTTAATAGGGCTCCAGGGGGACCCGAGTTCATCAGGCAGGCATGAAATGAACCCTTGTGTCTTCTCTTGTAGCTCTTCCGAGAAGTAAGAATAATGAAGGTTTTGAATCATCCCAACATAGGTGAGAAGTATTGTCATCTCTCTTTCTCCACCTCAGTGAGGCTCCTCATGCCCACATCTCCACACGAATCCCTTCCACATCACATTGCCTTGTGGATGATTGTGTCCAGGAGGATGTCAGCCTCTGCTTCTGAAGGTTCAGCTCACAGTTCAGCTCCTGGCACTGTGGATGCCCTGAGTAACTTGGGTGGTTCAAGAGGTCCTTCGTGTGTCTGGACAGAGTGGGTTTGACGCCTCTTGAGTCCTAACACAGCTCTTTGTTTTGCAGTTAAGTTATTTGAAGTGATTGAGACTGAGAAGACACTCTACCTAGTCATGGAGTATGCCAGTGGTGGTAGGTCTGCTTCTTCCTTTTCCTCCCAGCCCATCTCTCCCCACTTCCCCCCCAGCCCACTGGTTGTACTCTCCCTCTGATCTCCTGCAGGAGAGGTGTTTGATTACCTGGTGGCCCATGGCAGGATGAAAGAAAAGGAAGCTCGAGCCAAATTCCGCCAGGTAGGTGTGTCTCAACCTCAGCTGGAGCCGGGCTCTCCCTGCTGGTATCTGGCAAGGAGATGATCCACCTGAGCAGGTGGCCTTAGATGGGTACTTTGAGCTCTGCTGGTCTGCTTGGTAACTTCAAAATAAGTCATCAGTGCCAGCCCTGCCAATCCTTGTGGCCCACTCCCAAGCTAACCCTTCCTCCTTCCTTTCAGATAGTCTCTGCTGTGCAGTACTGTCACCAGAAGTTTATTGTTCATAGAGATCTTAAGGTGAGCTGTGTTTGAATCTTCTATACCTGCCTTCCTTAGGTCTGGCTGCTCTCCTTCATTCAGGTTCTGAGTATTCCAGAAACTCTAGCCACTGTTTTCCTGTGGGTTTTGTTCGGTTGCTTTGTTTTCTCTCTCTCTTTAAGAGAACCTGGAAGTCTTTAGGAAGAGCCTTGTACCCAGACTTAGGCTCCCATTATGGCACTAGCAAGCATAGAATCCTGACCCTTGCTAGCTGTCAGACATGGCAAGAATACTCGAGCTTTCCTGGTCCTTCAGGCATCCTGGTGGCTGACCTAGGAAAAAGTGTGAATGTGACTCTGATACCATAGCTGCTGTCATAACGTACACACAGTATCTCTGTTACCAAGGTATTCATATTTGTACTGCCTGTTAATCTCCTCACTGCTAAAAAGAACTTGCAGGCATGACCAAAAAAATAGGCCTACTCTAAAGTCTTACGCAGCTTCTAGGGTCTGTAGGCCTACAGATCCCGGCTCCATGCCTTCCTCCTGTCCAGCCTGTCTGTACTTACTGACCTGCTCTGGAGATGGAGAAAGTTCTGAAACTAGAGGTGGTTTTCTGGTAGTTTTCCCATTGGCCTCAGTGCTGCCTGCCCCAGTGTCTTGGGGTTTTCTCCTGGGGCTCTGATGCTCACCATCTCACTTCTCAGGCAGAAAACCTGCTCTTGGATGCTGACATGAACATCAAGATTGCAGACTTTGGCTTTAGCAACGAGTTCACCTTTGGGAACAAGCTGGATACTTTCTGTGGCAGTCCTCCTTATGCTGCCCCAGAGCTCTTCCAGGGCAAAAAATACGATGGTCCTGAGGTAGATGTGTGGAGCCTGGGCGTCATCCTCTATACACTGGTCAGCGGATCCCTGCCTTTTGATGGACAGAACCTCAAGGTGGAGTAAAGTGCACCTGGGATCATTTTTATTTTTCCTCTCTTCTTGGCCTGGTCTTATCTCTTCCCTCTCAACAACCTTGTGTTTGTCCACATTTTTCTCAAGTCAACTTCAGAGAAAGGCCTACTGAGAAAAAGCAGTTAAATGGTCTTCCCTGCTGGCTATAGTGGCACATGCCTGTAATTTCAGCAGTGGAGAGGCTTGAGGCACGAAGATTCAGAATTTCATATGAGCATGGGCTGGAGAGTGAGAGAGAGATCTCAAAAACAAACAAAAAGGGGCTAGCAAGGTGGGTTGGTAGGTAAAGTTTGATTTCCCCAGGACACACAGTAGAGGGAGAGAACCTGACCTCCTGAAAATTGTCCTTTGACCTCCACTCACACTGTAGCGCACATACACCCCATCTACAAAATACGTTATCTTTCTTCAAAAAAACCAAAAATGTTCTTCACACATAGGAATTAGAGTCTCAATCTTGTCTTCAAAGAGACAGTGTGTGTCCACTCCTCTGAAGGAAGTACTCTAAGAGGTGCATGGAGTATCTGGCTTGGTTGCCTCACTTATGAGTTGCCGTGAGCCAGGCTCTCTATCTACATCCTGTTTTCCAGTGTGTGCATATCTGGATGTTGAATGTAGGACTTGTTTCCTCGACCTTGGGGTGACTTAAATTTTCTAATCACAGGAGCTGCGGGAGCGGGTGCTGAGGGGAAAATACCGTATTCCATTCTACATGTCCACGGACTGTGAAAACCTGCTTAAGAAATTTCTCATACTTAATCCTAGTAAGAGAGGCACTTTAGAGGTGAGCAGCCTAGAACCCAGCTGGCTCCAAATCCTGGGGTTCCCATGGAGACCCCATGCTGAGCTTCCTTAACCTCTGTCCTTTGCCCTTCCCTCTCTTATAGCAAATTATGAAAGACCGGTGGATGAATGTGGGTCACGAAGAGGATGAGCTAAAGCCTTATGTGGAGCCCCTCCCTGACTACAAGGACCCCCGACGGACAGGTGAGATTCTGCTCCTGGGAGCTGTAGCTGCCCACACATAGACACTAGCCTTAACTCTCCTCCCCTTCCCCAACCACCAGAGTTGATGGTGTCAATGGGCTACACACGGGAAGAGATCCAAGACTCGCTCGTGGGCCAGAGGTACAATGAAGTGATGGCCACCTATCTGCTTCTGGGCTACAAGAGCTCTGAGGTGCGTGCTTCCCATCTCCTGCCCTGCCCTGCCTCTTGTGCTGTGAGTAGCACCCAGCCTGTAGCCCCTGGTGAGAGCAGAAGCCCATGTCATAAATACATATACCATCTGCTTAATTAACATGAGGCCTTAGCCATGGTGGATAAGGCCCCCAGTGAAAGAGCAGGAGGTGGAGCTAGGCCAGACCTGAACTCTGAGGGTTGAGTTGAGGTGGCTCATTGTGTTGGTTTAAAAGGGCTGAGGTGGTCTGCCTGGAAGTTCTGTTATCTTTTATCTGTCTGGAAGTGTCCATCTCTGGGTTTCTGTATGTATCTTATGTCTGTTTTATAGGAAGCTTTCCCCATATATTGCCTCTTTCTGGGTCTTGTATTTGGATATGTTTCTTTGTGCCACAGGTCTGTCTTGGCTATGGATCTGGAAACTTTATGATTGTTCTTTTGCCAGTTTGGGTTCTAAGTGCCCACCTGTACTCACAGCCTCCTGCCCTGGTGGTGGTGGGGTCTCTCTTGGTTATCACTTTAACCTGTTTTAGAGATATCTCCATGGCACCTGGTATGAGCCCCAGTTTCTCCAAGGGAGGGGATGGGTCTCTTAGTCTGAATATATGTGTTTTTGTGGATGTTTATGTCTCTGGGTATGCAGGCATGAGTAGCCCTCTCTGAGGAAATGGTGACTTTGTGGGGCATGACTTCAGTATGTTTGTTCCTGTCTATGTCAGAGCATGTGTGATAAGGGCATCTGTCTATATTAGTCATGTAAGATAAGGTCTCAGTGTGTTAGAACACAGTGGAACATGCAAGCATGTCCATCTAGAGGAAGCTCCTCAGGACTTTCACTCTTCTTTGAAGCCGTGTTTCTGTTCTTGCAGCTGGAAGGTGACACCATTACTTTGAAGCCCCGGCCTTCAGCTGATCTGACCAACAGTAGTGCCCCATCACCATCCCACAGGGTTCAGCGCAGTGTCTCTGCCAACCCTAAGCAGCGACGCTCCAGTGACCAGGGTATGTGCTCTTGGGAATCGCATGTCAGGGATCACTTTCTCCTGAACCTTCTTGGGTTTGGGGACTTCGGATAACATCTGCATTTCAGTCCTAGCTCACCTCTTTCAGAATAGCGTGGCCATGGGCGGGTTAATAACTCACCTCCTGTGAAATGGAGCTGTAGCACGCAGTGGGCCTTCAGGCAGACTGCTAGTCTTACACATTCCATATTTTTCCCCATAGCCGTCCCTGCCATTCCAACCTCGAATTCCTACTCTACAAAGACTCAGAGTAACAATGCAGAAAATAAGCGGCCTGAGGAAGAGACAGGCCGGAAAGCCAGCAGCACCGCCAAAGTGCCTGCCAGCCCTCTGCCTGGCCCGGAGAGGAAAAAGACCACTCCTACCCCCTCCACAGTAAGCCATGAGCTACCACGACCCCACCCCCCAGCCCTGCACACTCCCTCCTGTTCTCTGGTCTTCCTTGGTGAGGCCTGGCCCTTGGCTGTCCCTGACTTAACTGTAGAAAAACAGGCTACAAAACAGCTTGGGACAGGGCCATCCAGTGGTCCTGGGGAACAACATTGGCTCCTGTGAGACAGCTCTTGCCCTCCATTCCTCACAGAACAGCGTCCTCTCCACCAGCACAAATCGAAGCAGGAACTCCCCACTTTTGGACAGGGCCAGCCTTGGCCAGTCCTCTATCCAGAATGGTAAAGACAGGTGAGTACCTAGACTGACTGCCATGCTCTTGGGACCACTTCTCACAGTGGACAGTTATACCTGTCAGTAACATCATCTTCTGCCTCTCCAGAGCAGTGTCCCTGCAGTCTTGTCCTGGCCCTGTCCAGTCCATAGCCATCCACCCTCCCTGCTCCATGCCATCCCTCCTTCTGTCCTCCCCTGCTCCTTGACATTTGTCAAGCATAGGGTACCAGTGAGCAGCTCATCAACCTTCCTGCTTCTTGACCACACAGTGTCTAGAGTTGCCCGTCTGTCTGGGTACCTTATGGCTTTGTGTTTGGGGTCCTGGCTGAGGGCAGGGTCCAGAGAATCTGTCTGAGAGATTTCACAGGGAGGGCTTTGCTGTGGTCTTAGAAGCAGAGTTCCCCACCTTGCCTGCCACCTTGCTTGGTGTCTTATGTTCCTGGTTCCGCCTCTTTTGAACTTAATGAAAGTCTCTCCTCAGCAATAACCTGTCCTTTGTATAGAGGAAATTCTTATTCTCACATTTCCAGTGTGGCCTCCATCCAGTGGCCTCCTGACGCAGTCAGCTTTTCCTCATTTTTGGTTTTCTCTTCCTAGGCTCTGGCCTCCCTGGCTGCTTACTCACCTTGCCCTCTACTTCCAGTGGCTCATCCTTAGCTCTCACTAGCCTGGAGCCGCTCCCTGGGCCTGACCTGCATCTGCTGAGGCTACAGCTCTGACCCTGGCTTTGCCCTTGCTTCTTAACCCAGGCTCTTATCTCACCCTTAATCCGGGCCTCTCCGCTGCTTTTGTCTCCTAGCCTAACCATGCCAGGGTCCCGGGCCTCCACGGCTTCTGCTTCTGCCGCAGTCTCTGCGGCCCGGCCCCGCCAGCACCAGAAATCCATGTCTGCCTCCGTACACCCCAACAAGGCCTCTGGGTTACCCCCCACGGAGAGTAACTGTGAGGTGCCTCGGCCCAGGCAAGTGTGCTGGGGTAGTGAATGCACTTGTCCCCTGGCCTGCCCCACCCCTGCCCCACAGTGCCTTCCCACATAGGGGGATATACTACATTTTTGTCTTCTTAGCTACAAGAAGTAGCTCACCAGGACAGTGAAGACACAAATGATAGTAATGCTCCTTTTCCTCCAACCCCTCAGAATAGGAGTACAGAAAGCTGTCCTAAGCTCCAGAGGGAAAGCCTTTGTTATATTCTGAACCTTCTTAGCTTTCTTTAGGAGTAGTCAGCTCTTAAGGGTTCTTGTCCCCTTGCAGGTCCATGCTAACTCTCCAGTCTATGCTGCTTACATACATGGGTCCTCCCTGTCTCCCTCCGTCCTCCCAAGCCCATCTCACTGCTGTCCTCAATGGTCAGTCCTTTCCTTCTGTGTCCTCTGTGATGGCTGCTCCTGCCCTAGCATCCCCATCCCCATCACAGGGTCTGCATGTGCTCAGTACTGGTGGCTCCCTGTACCTGACATGTGCCTTTGCCTCCAACTCTTTTCCCATAGCACAGCTCCCCAGCGTGTCCCTGTCGCCTCCCCCTCCGCCCACAATATCAGCAGCAGTGGTGGAGCCCCAGACCGAACTAACTTCCCCCGGGGTGTGTCCAGTCGAAGCACCTTCCATGCTGGGCAGCTCCGACAGGTGCGGGACCAGCAGAATCTGCCCTATGGTGTGACCCCAGCCTCTCCCTCTGGCCATAGCCAGGGCCGGCGGGGGGCCTCAGGCAGCATCTTCAGCAAGTTCACCTCCAAGTTTGTCCGCAGGTGAGAGGGGCTGGGGCCAGGCCTTCCTGCTTACATGGGGGTGGGGACAAAAGAGCTGGGGTTGGGGCCTCAGCAGGACTAAGAAATAGGGTTGTTCTCAACATCTTAGGCATCTAGACTCATCGTCCTCTTGGGCCTTCCCCAGCTCTTCTCAGGCACCCCTAATTCAGTGGCCCCAAGCAGATGGGTGATGCCGCCTCCTCTCTAGGGGAGTGTGAACTCAGATGCTAAAATAAAAGCCCCCTCTTCTCTCCTGGGTTCCCATGGAAACTTATATTTGGTGACGCAGCTGCAAAGTCATGAGGCATAAGCCAGGCTGGGTTGACAAGATTTTCCTAGTCTGTTGTTACCCCCTTTGCCCTCCTTCCCCTGTCCGCCCTCCCCCAGGTAGGTCATGTCTGGCTCTAACTATATTCTTCTGCCCCAGGGCTTCCCAGAGCAAAGCCCATAAATGAAATGGCTGTTGAGAGCTGCAGTGGCCTCTCCTGCAGCACCTGGGTTCCAGTGCCTTCCTGGCCAAGACCTGGGTGGGGAATCTCTTCATGAGGCTTCTCATGCCTAAGCCCCCATCACAGAGATGAGTGGTCTAAGGTGGCTCAGCCATGGGATCTCCTTGGGTACTCTGTCCCTATTCATCCCTGGAGTCTAAACTGTTGAGAACCAGGTGAGGCTTTTTGAGAACAGTCCTTCCCACCCCTGCTGCTTGTCCCTTTATGCATCCATCCAAGCCGCCAGACACAGGTGAGGCTGTAGGGGTGAACAGACCTGAAGTCCAGAACTCTAGTCTCGTTGAGCGGCTCTTCTAAAACTGGGGAGACCCTTGAACCTGAAAAGCCCACTCCCACCTGCTTATCCACATACCGTCTTGTTGGTTTTTTGTTTTTTGTTTGTTTGTTTGATTGGGGTTTTTTTTATTTTTTTATTTCTTTTTTTATTTTGTCTTTTTTTTTGTTTGTTTTTTTAGAAATCTGTCTTTCAGGTTTGCCAGAAGGTAGGCGTTGAGCCCGCTCTGTGTGTGTGTGTCTGTCCATCCGTCCGTCCGTCTGTCTGTCTGTGTTTTACCTTTGTCACTAACTCCCCTGTTGGCTGATGCTTCCTGACTTTCTGCTGACCTTGTATATGTGGACCTTCTGTCTGCTATCTTAAAGGGATAAAGACTTCTCTGGTGGGGTCTCAGCCCTAAGCCAACTTTCCTGCCCCTTCACACTGGCAGGACTAAGAATACATATTCTCCTGAGAGGACATTTTGGGTCCCTCAGAGCAAATGGCTTTGAAAGTGAGGGGCCTCCCTTGGTCTGCAGGTGCACATCCTCAGAAGAGACCTCAGGGACTCTCCCTTTAAGATTGTCTCCTCATACCCACCTAGGTTTGGGTCACATTGTGCTCCCTTTCTGGCCCTTTCCCCTGTTGTGTGCATGTGCTACCTCCACGGGGTTGAGGTGCATCTGGAATGATGTCTCATTTTGGGGTGTCCTGGGCTTGCTAAATCTCAAGGCTATGACCTATCTACCCTGGACTATGGCATGACAGGACTTTGGAGGTACTACAGGGACATTAGGGTCCCTTGGCTAGCCTGACTCCTCCAGGCCCCGGAAGCCTTTGCCTCATAGATGTAGTACAGCGCCCTCTTCTGGTAGGTGATGCAGAACTGACCCAGCCCACCCTGGCACAGCATCTGGGCGCTTACGCTGCTCTCCTCTGGGCTGTTTCCTCCAGATGTCGCCTGAGCCTGCCAAAGAGCCAAGAGCTGGATATTCTCAGGCAGGGGTCATTCTGCCGCCAGGCCCTGGTGGAACAGCAGGAGGCCCACACCCTGCTCCTGCATCTCCCTTCCTGGGACAGAGCCTGGCTTGTTCAGCCTGGCCATGTCCTCTGCAGGCCTAGGTACGCCAGGTACTAAGCTGCAGACTGAGGGCCAGATTGGGAGCTCTAGATTTGCCTGGCAGGTGGCTTGGCTCCCCAGATGAGGAAGAGATGGGCCAGATGGGATCTTGAGACATCTCTACCCACCCAACCCACCCCAGCTCACTGCATGGCTGGCAGTGCCTGCCCCACAGGGGCCTGGAGAGAGCAGCCAGAGTCTTTTGCACTCGGGCCCTGCTCACAGTGTGCTCGTTGGCATCTGTGTCTTGTGTCTTCCTGCTCCTTTTCCATGTGCTGCTGCTGCTCTCCTTCTGGTCCTTCCTCTCCCCAGCAGTCCCCAGAACCCCAGCTCTGGGCACTCATCTTCCTGGCAGGAGCTGAAGAAGCCGCTCAGCGGGGCCAGACCTTGTTTTCAGCCCTTGCCTTGTATGAGCAGCCAGCCTGGCAGCCAGCAGTTGGGGAGCTAGCAGCACAGTGGCTTTGCCCCCTGAGCCACAGGCACCTACCCCAGGTGTCTACCTAACAACTCGAGGTTTTGACACAGTGAGCCTCCAAGAGGCTTTCACAGTCCCTCTAACAAGACAGAGACAGTATGGCCTTTACCTCCATCTGCATTCTGACACCCTGGTTATTGGCACAAAAAATTTGCTCGCAGCCCCCATTTCAGTAGCAATCTTGAGCCTGGCTGTGGGCTGGAAGGGGGGAGCTGCTGGTACTGGCCTGTGTGCTGGGTACATGTGCCTGCACAGCCACACCCTCCCCCAATCCAAGGCTCCTTCCACCAGCACAGATCTCTGGGAATATGGGGAGGGACAGCCCCCTGCTGGGGCTCCCAGTCAGAAAGCGGCAGTGAGCTGCCAGTGTGAGGCACTGCCGAGCCATGTTGGCCTGTAGGTAACTGGCAAGTAGCTTTTGGGTTTGGGTTCTGCCCACCCACTGGTGGCATGTTCCCAGACCCAACCTCACCTGGGTCTGCAGGGTGCAAGGAGCAAGAGACCCCAGACTAAACTCTCCCTCGCTCTGTTTTTTGAGGAACCTGAATGAACCTGAAAGCAAAGACCGAGTGGAGACGCTCAGGTGAGAGGGCCGGAGCCAGCACTACTGGCCCTGCCCAGGCCACCGGGCTTGCCACAGCCTCCTGCTCCTTTCTTCCTCTTGCTACTGGCTCTTTCTCTGGCAATTCTGCCCTGCCTCCCTCTCAGGGCTTCCTTTCCCATGCCTACCTGCGCTGGTTCTGAGCCCTGCTCAGGTCTTGGTGCACTATGAAACCAGAGCCCTGGCAGGGCAGGGGCGTTCCAGGTTCCCACCCTTCCTGGCCTTGCTGCTCAGTCTCATTGTCCTCATAGAGGACAGTCTGCTTGGTGCTGCTCGGTGCACTTGTATCCTGCCTGATTCCCCAAAGAGAAGAACCAGTTAATAGCATGAAACTGTCACCCTACCCCAGCTGGCCTCTTCTCACCCCTTCGTCCTGAGAGACAAGAGTCAGAGGCCTCCCGTGTCCCGTGTACCGCTGCAGGACAAGGGACCAGCTGCTCCCTCTCCCAGCTGTTGCTGCACTCCTTCCTGCTTTCTTCTCTGGCCTCAGGGTCTGTCTGCCAGGGTGGTTCTCTCATGGGTGGAATATTGCAGCTCCCATCTTACGCTTCCCTCTACCCTCTTCACAGACCTCACATGGTAGGCAGTGGAGGCAATGACAAGGAGAAGGAAGAATTTCGGGAGGCCAAGCCTCGTTCCCTGCGCTTCACCTGGAGCATGAAGACCACGAGCTCTATGGAGCCCAATGAGATGATGCGGGAGATCCGCAAGGTGCTGGACGCCAACAGCTGCCAAAGCGAGCTGCACGAGCGGTACATGCTGCTGTGCATGCACGGCACCCCAGGCCACGAGAACTTTGTGCAGTGGGAGATGGAGGTGTGCAAACTGCCCCGGCTGTCTCTCAACGGTGTGCGGTTTAAGCGGATATCAGGCACCTCCATGGCCTTCAAAAACATTGCCTCCAAAATAGCCAACGAGCTGAAGCTTTAACAGGCTGTCAGGAGGGGGGCAGCAGAGACCCACCAGTGGACTTGGCTGCTTAGGCCAACCCTGCATCCCCCTGGAAGAAACTGCAGGATGGATTGGTGTGTCTCCCTGTTGGCACTTGTCCCCTCCCAGGCCTTTCTCAGTTTTTTCTTCCATGTTTGTGGGGGATGGGAAATGGTTCTTCCTCCCTCACATTCACTCCTGCCCAGAAGTCCCTCCTTCCCCTCTTCCCCTACAGGAGGCTAAAGAAGGGGAAGGGGGGGCGGGGCTCCCCTCGGTACTGCGGTTGCACAGAGTATTTCGCCTAAACCAAGAAAATTTTTATTACCAAAAAGGAAAAAAAAAGGAAAAAAAAAAAATCCCAGCGGCCATCTTTCCTCCCTGCCCCATTGGGACAGTCAAGACTGGATCTGTGGGGTTCCTGGGAGGGTGGCTCAGGGCTGGAACACTCTCAGGCAAGAGTGGTGGAGTTCCCTGGCAGGCCCTCCGCCAGGCCCACTTTGGGCTTCTCCCCTCTCCCCACTTTTTCCCCTCCAAGCAACCCACCAGAGGTGGCCTTCCCTTGCTCCCAGGCCCTTGGGCTACAGGCCTTTACACTGGGGCCAGTGGGGGTACTGCACAGCCTTGGCGAGGGTGGGCGGTGGGACCCTGGCTCCCTCCATACCATATCCTCTGCCCTCCTTCCCCAAAACTGAGCATTTCCTTCCATGAGCTGCTGTGGGGATATTCGTTCCCCTCCTCAGAAGTCTGTGCCATCTTCTCCCACCTTTCCAATGGAAGGTGGAGCTGACCCCAGTCCTGGGAGAGGGGAGGGGGTTGGGCCATGGGCTCTCAGCCCCCAGGGGGCCGGCTTGGGAACAGGGATGCAGGCTTCTCCGTTCTGGGCGTCTGTCTGAAAGCACAGCCCTCACCACCCCCCCACTGCTTCCCCTTCCTTGGCATTCATCTGGGCACTGTTCTCATCTCTCTGCCTTTTCCTCCTGGACCCGCTGCCCCTCCTCTCAGGAGACTGCCCAGGGCCTCCATGGCTGCCTGGCGGAAGGCTGGATTGGGCTGCTGGTCCAGGAGTCTCTGTCCTCCTTAGGGTGGGGCAAAGTGACTCTGCTTGCTAACCTCCAAGGCCAGTGTGTGAATGGGTGGCTCTAGACGCTTGGCTGGTGGTGGCCACTGCATCCCTTAATTTATTTCTCTGCTGTTTCAGTTTTTGAGAAATTGGGGGAGTCTTACAGAGGCTGCCCCTGCCCTCACCTGAGTTGTACATTTTTTTTTTTGTGATGGGTTTTTTATTTTATTATTTTTTTTTCGATTTACGATGACTCCACCCCTAGCCCCAGTGTCTGTGTCACCCCACCCTGTTCATCACCCTGGCTCTCAGACCAGGTCAGACTCAGCCACATGTCCTTGGGTTCCAGGAAGGGACCTTGCCAACCTCAACCCTCCAGCCCCATGCGTGCTCCACTGGCTATGGCTCAGACCAAGGGCTCCTCCTTCCCCCTCTTGCCCTATGGAACAGCCCGGGTGCTCCAAGGGGGCCAGGAGGGCATGGCTTGGCTCCCAGCCAATGGGGTGGGGGCCGGGGCACCCAGGCAAGGTGGCCCCTCTCTGCCTAGCCCCCCTCTCCCCTACCCTGCACTTAGTTCCTCCTCTGGATCAAACACGTAATAAAGAGAATGTTTGGAATCTGAGCTGCCGCCTTCTGTTTCTTCTCCCTACCAGGCAGGGACTCAGTGTCCTCCCCCTCCTTGCAAGATGTGGCCTAGCCTGCCTGCCTGCCTGCCTGCCTGCCTTGGAGGAGAGAATTGGTTACTGTCTAGGTCCTGGGTGAGGCCAGTGCTGGCTGGCCAGTTCCCTTCCACCCTCACAAAGACATGAAGACTCATACATTAAGAGGTTTCATTTATTTCTTTTTTAAAAATGTTGAAAAATAAACCCATGTCTGTGTAAGTCCCCAACCCTCCTTTCTCTAAGCTTCTTGGGGGTAGACAAAGTAGGCCCCTCACAGCTGCTCACCATTCTTCCTACCAGGTCTGCCAACCCCACCCCATCCCTTCCCCACTGCACCCGACTTATTGCTAAAAGGAGGGAAAGGTGAATGAGGTCAGCTAACACCCCTGTCCTCCCCACCCCCATGCTAAAGTCACTACCCACACACAAAGGGTAGGCCCAGAGGCCAAGCCCTTTGCAGGCAGGCAGGCAAAGAGGCAGCCATTCCAGTCACAGTCAGGAAGCAGAGTCCCTGCAGGCCCTGAGCTCTAGCCCCTGGCTGGGGGTTGACAAGCTCAGCTGCCAGGAACACATGCAGAACCCACAGGTCCAAGCTGTGCCAACTGGCAGTTCTGGGTCTTTGAAAGACCTGGCAAAAGCTCTAGTCCCTTCTGTCCTTAGTGATGCTAGAGATATCCAGCCAAAGGGGTTCAGGAGCCTCTGGGCACTGAAGGATCCAGGACTCAAATTGAGGGTGCAGGGGGCTCCAGAGGGGCTCCAATCAGGGTAGGTGGAGGCTGAGGGCCAGGGCGGGCACTGTGGCGAGAGGCAGCCAGGGCAGGGCGGATGAGAGGTGGTGGGGGCTGGTTGGGGGCCAGCCGGGGTTGCAGGAAGCGGCCCTGTTGCAGGGGAGGTGGCTGTCGGAGCAATGTGGGAGCTGTGGGCAGAGGTGGCCTCAGCAATGGAGGTGGCTGGGAAAGTGAGGCCGGGGGTGGAGGCGGGGGTGGTGCAGGGGGTACTGATCGGGGTACTGATGTTGAGACAGATGTAATCTGGACCTGAGGAGAGAGAAAAGGGTGAGGAGGCTGCTCCTGCACATGCTCAGCAGCCCTAGAGACTCTCCTGAAGACTACTGGGCCCCCTGCTTCTCACCTCATCATCATCTTCTAGGGTTGGGGCAGGCACAGGAGGCCCTCGCCTGGTCTCTTCCATGGGGACTGGAGCTGCAGGGGCCCCATCCTGCTCAGCTTCCCATTCCTGCAGCACCTCCTCTAGGTTGAAGCGGCGGCGGTAGCTCACAAAGAAGGTCTTCACTTGGGTGAGAGTCTTGTTCCCAATCACCTCTGCAATAGCCCCAAAGTCTTTGCCATATCTACGAATAGCTGCAAGGGTCAAAAAGGGCATCACATTGTAAATGCCCCCCAGAACTATTTACTTGCCCTCCACTTCAGTTCCTAGAAAGGTAAGAGAGGTCTCTAGGCTTCTCAGTTCTAGCCACAGCCTGGCACACCTTGTACAGCCAGAAGTTGCTCATCTGTGGTCCAGCGGGAGTTGAACTTGGTATTGGCCTGAAAAGCAAAGAATATAAATAACTGTTATACTAAAAGTATGTGAAGGGAAGGAAGGAGTAGAGAGATAGTTGAGTGGTTAAGAGCATTGGCTGCTCCAGCAAAGAACCTGTGGTCAGTTCCCTGCACCCACATGGAGGCTGACAACCACCTGAAACTCCAGCTCTAGGGTCACCGGTACCCTCTCCTGGCCTCCATGGATGGCAGGTATATATATGTGATACACTTACAAAGATGTAGACAAACATACACATGAAGAGAAATAATCTTTAAAAATATGCCAGGTGGTGGCAGCACACACCTCCTTTTAATCCCACTTGGGGGCAGAGGCAGGCAGATCTCTGTGAGTTCAAAGCCCTCAGAGTCTACAGAGTAAGTTGCAAGACAGCCAAGGCTACACAGAAACACTGTCTGAAAGAACCAAAATTTAATTAATTAATTAATTGAAATATGTATATAAGGGCTAGTAGATGTCTCAACAGGTAAAGGCTTCTGCCATCAAGCCTGATGACCTAAGTTTGATCCCCATAACCCACAACAGGATAAAGACAACCAACTCCTGTAAATTATCATCCAACCTCCACATGCGCCACTCCATATGACTCTCCCCCACCCAAGATAATAAATTTGAAAAGGTTTTTTGTGAAACATATGCTTCCTAGGCATAACCTCCCCATACTTCTGTCCTGCCTCTAGGGAAAACCCACTTTTGCACCCAAATAAACATATCAGCTTACCTCAGGGGGGCGAAGCGGGTCAATGCCACCTTCCAGTGCTTGGCGGAGACTGCTATTGGTCTGCTTCATGCTCTGAACCTACAGAGGCCAAGAGAAAAGGAGCATGCACCTCTGCATCCCAGGAGGCCAACACCACCCCCTCACTCAGGTCCTCCTCCCCTGGCAGAGCACTGGGCTGCCACCACCATCCAGCCCATTACTGGTGATTAGCCTATGTTGTTGGTGGGACTTTTAAATTTTATTTATTTATTTTTGTCTTTTCTTTTTTCTTTTCTTTTTTTTTTTAAGGGAACCACATCCCAGGGTGGCCTCAAACTTGGCGATAGCACTGAGACTGGCCTTGAACTCCTAATTCTGTTTCTGCCTCCCAAGTACTGGGATTGCCACAGCTTTCTTATTTGAGACCAAGTCTTGCTTGGGGCTTGCCAGGAGGAGGGGTGAGGGGTATGAAACAGACAGGTAAAGGTGCCATAAAGCCTGAGGACTTGAGTTTGATCCCTACAATGCATGTAAAGGTAGAAGGAAAAAACCATGAACATGTGGCCTCTGTAACCATACCATATACACATACCCTTAAAGGTACTTGCCACCAATCCTGACCTCAGTTTGACTCCCAGGACCTACCTAGTAGCAAGAGCCAACTCCACAAGTTGTCTGATCTCCACACTGTGACATGTGTGAGCAACCCCCAACAAAATAATAACAAATAAGGTCTCACATGTCCCCCAATAGCATCCAATTCGCTATGGCCAAGGACAGCTGCTTGCCTATATTTAAGGTCTAGAAGCGCTAGAGCGTAGCTCAGGTACTAGTGCTTGCCTGGTATGCATGATCCTTAGTACTTCATAAACAGGGCATGATGGTACACGCCTGTAATCCTAGCACTGAGAGTCAGAAACGCAAGGTTATCCTTTACTACAGGGCAAGTTTGAGACTAGCCTGGGATACATGAGACCCATTTCTCATTCCCCCCAAAAAAAGGCCGGGGGCTGGCCAGACAGGCAGATAAGAGTACTTGCCACAAAACCCAGCCATTTGAGTTTGCTCCTCAAGATTCATGTACAGGTAGAACTACGTGAACACCAAGGCACACATGCTCATATACCTATGCACCTATCTACCATCCATCCATGTGTCTATGGGTACACACACACAAGAAAAGAATGTCGTTATCCTGAATCTCTGACAGTGGGACAGAGCCAAGCTTGGCACCACACCATTTCCCTTACAAATCAGCTCCCAACACAGGTCTCAGGAGCTGATGATCCCCTCTGCCCAGGCCCCCTCTCCTTGAGCCCCCACCTGGCGCTTAAGAGAGATGAGCTGTGAGTCAAGACCTCGGAGTGTGAGGTTAGCAAGGTCTGGGCTTCCTGACACCGCAGTGAGGCCTTCAGGACTCAGGTACATGCCCTTGGGTGGACGTCTCCGAGTTCGAAGTGGGTGGTGGCGGTACTGAGTCACCTGAACCTCCTTCTTCCCAGGACCAGGCCGTGCATTCAGAGGTCGAGATGGCAGAGACTAAAGGGAAGTAAAGAACACAGTCTATGTCTGAGGCCAAGCTGAGGGGTGGGCAGGGCAGAGCAGCTAGGGACTCACCTCTCGCTTGGGGTCTCCAGGATCCGGCTCTCCCTCACTCACAGCTCCTCGTCCCTCTTCAAGCTCATCACTGCTGACACAGGGCCAGGGAGTAAATGAGGGAAGGCCCAACCCAAAATACTGTCAGCCCCCTGCCCCTTACCAACAACCCCCACCCCCACCTGTCTTCTTTGTCCTTGCGGCCTCCCAGCCGCCTGGCCTGCCTGTCCATCACACTAGTTCGACTTCGGGTCTTCTTCCAAGAGTAGTAATACTTCACCAGGCTGGGAATCAGCTTGTCAGGTAGCTGGGGAGGCAAGGCCAGAAACAGGAGTCCACCTGAGACTCTGGCCCCAGGTAAGCTGTTTGGGACTGAAGGGCTAAGGAGCACTCAATGGGCCATGGGCATAGTCTTACCATCTGCTGAATCCGCTGGAAACACTTGCCATGGAATCCAAAGGCCTGTTCAAACAGCACCTTGTCCTCTACTGTCCACTCATCAGGGAAGGGGGTGAAGTTGGCTAGGTCAGCCAGCGATTTCTCCACATCGTGTTTATGCCACAGAAGCATGCCGAGTGCCTGGCCCAGGACAGAAGCAGCTCAGGTTTTGCTACCCCAGTACTGTTCTACCCTGCCCCACTACCATCCCTCAGGACCTCCAACCCACCTGCTCGATGTTGTAACCGTGCTTCTCCTTGGCCATGGCAATGTACTTGTCAACTGCAGGGGGAAGGAGTAGGGACACAGAGAGTAAGCTTCCCCAAAGCAAGGACCACTTGCAGCCTACAACCCTCCCTTCTTTATACTGCACAGGCTAGTCTCAAGCTCCTAGGCTATGGCAATGCTCCTACCACAAACTCTCATGTAAGTTAACTAACAGCCCACTTCTAAGGAAGAGCTGGCCTGGAGAGCGCAGGAGCTGGAGCCAAGATCGAGCCTGTCGGGGTCCATCCTACTCACGTTTGGCATCTGATACACAGTGGTTGGGTGACCACACCAACATCCCCTTCAGCTCCTTGTTACTATAGCGTGCTGGGCTCTCTGAAAGGCAGAAGAGAAGAATTAACCTTGTGGCACTCACAGGGACAGGGGACCACTGAGCAACACAATCAAGCTGGAAAGAGAGCCCCAGAAGGGAAGGAGGAGCAGAGCCCCAGACAGGAAGGCAGGGCAGGAAAAGTAACAGTGCCACGGGGCCACCCACCCCGCCCACCGCCTGTCCATCAAGCAGGAACCAGCCAAGAGTTCCCAGGTGGGGCTTCAGGCCAAGCCATCAGCCTCCACCCCTCCCTCCATGTCTATCCTGCCACTCACCAGGCTTGCACTCCGGAATTACTGCTTGGTAATTGGTTCCAACACGGATCATGCTGTCTGTGGAGCCAGGGGAGGCAGTCAAGACTCCAGGGAAGCAGAGGGGGGATATGGTGGGGGAGGTGGCTGATCTGGAGTTCTCCTATCTGACCACATAGGCCCCCACCAACCAAAAGATTCACTTTTCCCTGATTGTCCCCCCAACTACCCCCCCAAGGGACTAGGAGAGAGACCCTGCCTAGTCATGGCCATGGGGGAGGGGGTTTAGAGGACAGTTTTAAAGCCCAGGCCAGAGCAAAGTGCTTTGTTCTGACGGGGGGGGGGGGGGGGGGCGGGGGAGCGGCTTGGAGAGCTGACCCTAGACCTGGACATCCTTGCAGGGAACCCGAGGCTCCTCCCCACCACATGAGCTTCACAGCTCCGCATAGAGGTGTCTTTCCAGCCCCTGGCCCATTCAGATCTCAGGCCCTCGCAAGGTGGCAAGGTGTGAGGGACCCAATCCATCCAAGTGAGGCACCCTAAGCTCCCTCAGCGACTGAGGGCAAAGGGGAGATGAGTGGCCAGCGGCCCAGACTGTAGATTTCCCGTGCCAGCAGCCCCAAGCATGAGAAAGCAAAGGTTGCAATTCAGGAGCAGCAGAAACCATCTGTGGTTTGCAACTATCCCCCTCCCCACCTACCAAGTCCTCTCCACGGACCAGCGCGCCTTTAACCCTAGGCCACCAAGCTCACCGTGCGAATGCTCCTCCTCGCTGCTGTCATCCTCCGAGTGAGGCTGTCCGCCGTTGGGTGCCGTCTTGGCCCGACTTCGGGACAGAATCCCGGAGCCCGCACTGGGCTTCTCCATCACCGAGGGCATTACCCCGCCCGGCTGCCCCGGGGGGGCGCGGGAGCCTTTGGAGAGCGTCGGAGCTTGCCGCGCTTGCCTCGAGTGCCGCGCCCGGCCCGGCCTAGAGAGGTCGCCACTGAGGCTACGAGAGGCGGGAGGTCAGCGTGGCTAGGGTCCGAGGGGTCGGGTCTCCGGAGGGCTCTCCTAGCGCTCACTGCGACCTCCACGAGCGAGGACGGCAGAAAAGTTTGTGAAGAAGTGGGGGTACGTGGAGGACGGCGCGGCTGGGGGCACACTCGCTCCGTGCGCCCCTCGGGGTTGGGGCTCCCCCGGGAGGAGTCGGGACGCGCTGCCCTCGGGGAGCCCCGGAGCCGCGCCGCGCGCCTGCCCACGCCGTTCGGCCGGCGAGGGCTGCCGCGCGGTGACCGCCGCTGCGGGCTCCGCGCCTCTCGGCTGTGCCGAGGATGCCCGGTCCCCAGTGGGGAGATCCTGCCCGGCCGGACCCCACGGCAGCCACGCCAGCCCGCGGGGGGCCCCGGCGGCGGGACGGCGCGCACGGCGTGCGGCGCTGGGGCAGAGTTGCCGGGAGGCGGGCGGAGCGCAGCCGCGGGCGCCGCCTCGCACCCTCCCCGGCGCGCTCTCTCGCCCCGCCGCGCTCGCGCTACCGCCGCTCGTTCGCCCGCTCTCCGCCGCCGCTCGCTCCTCGCGCACACAATGAAGCTGCTGGCAGGGAAGTAGTGCCGGCTGCGGCCTCAGCACCCCTCCCCCAGTCGATGCCTCCGCCAGCTGAACATCTGGCCCTGGGGTGGGAGGGAGGGCCCGGGGGCGGGGCCTAGGGCCGGGGCTAGACCTCCAGGGGGTGGGGTCAGGACCAGGATGGGGCGCGCGTACCCCTTCCCCAGGGAGCGCCCCTCGTGTCTCTGAGCTCTCAGACTTTGCCCCTGTGGGTAGACCTCAGTATCCCCCAGGAGAAGCCCCGGGGTCAGCCCCACCCACAAGCACACCGGCTCCACACACTAGTGGGCTCCGATTACTGTGGTCTGCCCCGGGGGCCCAGAAGCTGCCTGTCCGCCCGCCCGGGTGGAGCCCAGCTTTTCCTTCCATTTCTTTTCCTGCCAAGGAACTCCCTGCCCCCCCTTCCGCAGGGGACCCCCCCTTTCATGCGCCCTTGGGGGCCAGAGCGGATGGGAGGCCGGACAGGCGCAAGATGAATTTCTCCTAGAGCTATTGGGCCAGAACCTGACTTCTGCCTGGATCTGTGGGTCCCCAGGGGTCACCCTAGTGTCTCTTAACTGCTGCAGTCTGCACCCCGAATCAATGGTACCAAAGAGGAATGGGCATGAAAGCTATAGGGCAAGGTCTGGGCTGAAGGGGGCGAGCTCCCCACTGGATTCACTGTCACCCCAGCTGGAAGCAGCATCCCCCCTCCCCCCGGACAGGCACGGGCAGAGTGACAGACAGGGAAGCCGGTTGGGAGGCACAGACGGAGTTGGGGGAGGGGGTGGGCAGAGACTTTCAAAGCCAGACCCAGCCACCCTGCCAGGCACACAAAGAGACAGCGCACTCACCGGCGGCTGCTCGAAGCCTGCGAGCTGCGCCCGTGCCCGTCCCCGCCGCCTGGGGCACGTGCTGCAGCGCACACAGGCCGAAGCCCCCGCCCGCCGCCCCTCCCACGGGAAGCCCCGGACTCCTGGACACGCCTCTACCCAGGCACACCCCGCAATGCCCAGATCGAGCCTAGCCTGCACTCGCACCCTCCTCTCCCTTCCCTTCCTTGGCCACTCTGTAATCAGATTCCTAAATTTAGAAGCAGCCCTGGCCCTAACCAGGGATCCCCGCCCCCACTCACTGGCTGTGGCCGACCGGCCGGGGTCCTGTGGTCAGGCCACGACCTGGCTGGGGCGTCCTGTTCCTAGGGGCTCCTTGCCTGCGGTCGGCAGAGACGGACCCACCCGACTTCAGCACTATCGGACCACATAGGGCCACCCAGTCAGCGGCCACGTTGCCCGCCACACCTCGGGCCAGAGTTATGGGGCCTTTTCCTCCCCTTAAATCATGAGCTGGGCACCAAGCCCCAAGATGGGGAGACCTGGAACAAAGAAAAAATGAATGAACCAGAGGCGATCTGACCTGAAAGGGTCTGTTCCAAGAGGCAAGGTGACTTCTGGTGACCCCTAGAAATGAGTGGCAGGGGGTTAGACTTGTTCCCAACACCTCTACCCTTTAGGGAGGTGTTTCTATTTCTGTGTCTTTGCCTAGCTGGTAACCATTGTGCACACGACACTCTCCTACGATGGATGGTGTCTTTCTTGCTTCTGGCGACCATTAGTCAAGGCTTCCATTGGGTCCCCCATCCTCCACTTGTCTCCTGTTCTAGAACCTAAGATCCTAGACCAAGACCCCACCCCAGACTTTAAGCATCAAGCTTGGTTTTTGTGTCCTTCCTCCGGGGCTGCCCCACGTGCCCTGGCACAAGGCCTAGCGAGGATCCCAAGCCACTGGCTTCCTTTCTGCCTCACAACCACTTCTCCCATACACTAGGACCCAATTCTGTTCTCATTTGTCCCTGGCGTCAGCCCTGAGCCCCACCCCACCCCCCACACACACACCAAAGGAAGATCCTACTCTGGGGTGGGGGCAGGGCAGGGAGGTTTTATTATTTATTTTTTGAGGTAAGGGTGCTGTCTGGAAGCCCTGTTGTGAGACTTCTGCCAAGGAGGTGAGACACAACACAGGAGGGGCATCAGGAGAGTTTAGGGACAGTCGTGGGGGCCACAGGGTGCAAAGAGGTGCCTAGTTCCAAGTGATCAATTTCATCCCCCAAGCAGCAAGGGCTCAGGGAAGGGGCAAGGCCCCACCCCTCCCACCTGCTGCAGCCGCCCCCTCCCCAGCTGGCCCCCTCTTTTGTGCGAAGGCACACAAAGGACAAGGGGCCCTGGCCGATCTGGCCATCTGCTCCTAGCAGCCTAGAGGCTCTTAAAGAGACAGCTCCCCCTCCCCGCAGCCCTAGGGCTGTGGGGTGTGGCTATGCCACAGGACCCAGTCACTGCAGTACCCCAAGTTCAACCCGCCTTTCTCTAGTTCCCCAAGTCCTAAGGTCAAGAATCTTCATCCCTCAGATGTGGGGTACAGAGGTGCCATGTGGCCTGGAATATGGGTGATAAGGGAGAGAGGCAGTCAGAGACCAACCCCTCCTCTCATGCAGCTTGAGGAAGCATAGAAACAAGCTGCAAGAACCGGGTCCCTCACCTCCCTGAGGCCACCTGCAAGCTTGGCAAGAGCTCAGGTCTCCCGGGAATGCTCCCCCGCCATTTTGACAGATGAGCTTCCACTCTTCGCCCATGAGGGGGAAGGTGAACACAACAGCGCCCTGCCTTCTTCTCAGGGATGCAAGCCAGGGCACAGGCTGCCGCACAGCAAGCCCAAGCCCACAGACAGGTACAGTTGTCCCCTGTGCTCTTCCAAATGAGGGAAGCAGGTATCTGCCTGGCTCCATACAGGCCTCTGCCTGAAGCTTGCCTCCCTTGCCTAGGTGCTGAGAGGCTCCTGGGCCCTCAGATCACCAAGAAAGCCTGCTGTGGCCCAGCCAGCCCAGAACAACTCATTAATTTACCACTCAGTTCACAGACAAGAATGTGCTCCATAGCTTGTGTTCACTGCTGTGTTCTCAGAGCCTAGCATACAGCAGGCACTCAGCATTTGCTGAAGAAACAACAGATTATCAGGAGCCCACGGTCTCTCCCCTGAGCTGGCCTCTTATGTGCTAGACCTGCTGAGCATCTTGCCTCCTCCCTCTTCAAGGTGAGGCAGAGGAACAAGGGTTGAACAGGGATGCTGGGAAAGAAAAGGAAGGGTGACCTTGGGTGAGCCACTGGGCCTCCCCTCCTCTCAAAGGCGGGGGCAGCTCCAGCCAATCCCTAATCTGCCAACCCTGCCAGACAGACTGGGACTGTCCGGAGCAGAGGCTGGAGGCTGGCTGCTGTGGTGTGGTGCCTGGGACCCTCGCCAGGCCTTCAGTGGCCACAGCCAAGGGGCTAAACTTGGGGAGGGAGGTAAGCTGGTAGGCCTAGAGTGAAGGAAGGGGGATAGCAGAACCCAGGCAGAAACCTAGTCAAGCAACTAGGGAAGGGGAAATACTCCCCTTTGGGAGGAGGCAGGTATGGGAGGTGTCCTATGGAAGGAGCACAGGATTTCTCAGTAGCCCCTTCAGTACTACAATCAGGAATGCCTCCTTCAGAGCCCTTTGTGACCCCTAGGGGCCTTGTGGCCTGCTGGGGACCCAGGGTGCTGCCTCCCCATCTCTGAGCCCTATCTGTGATCACCACTCCCTCCAGCAATACCCACCCATCCCCCACTGTGCAAAAATTGCTGAGAGGTGACAGAGGTGGCAGTCCAGTGTTTGGCACCACCTCAGCTCAGAGGCTAAAGGAGGCTCTGGGCCAAGCAGAAGTGGCTATGAAGTCTGAGCCTATGACCCTAGACTTCCTGACCCGCAGGACCAAGGAAATCTGATACCTAGAGCCAAGCATCTGGGGAGCTAGGAGGAAAGGGTTGAAAAGGCCTTGCCTGACAGACCGGAAAGCTACAGGGGCCTTCCAGACCACATAAGAGACAGTTCCCAGCTCCAGGGTTCTAGAAGCTTTGAGAAGTAGATGGCCCCTCAACCTCACCTGGGCAACAGCTGCGCCCTCTAGCGGTGTCAGACCAGAGGAGACCCACCTTGGCCAGGGCACAAGTGTCCTCTCAAGGAGGCTGAGCCTGGCTTCTGGACTGGGAACCTGGCATTTGATGCCCGCCCACCTCTCCTAGGTATTGGGAGTCACTGAACTTTAGCTCCTCCATCCGAAGTAAGTTCTACCTCACAGCTACCCAGAACCTCTCATGGAACACAATAGACCTAAGCAAGCCAGGGAGCTCCAATCCAGGGTGACCCCCAGTTCTGCTTCTTGCTTGCTATGGGGCCATATGTGAGTGACTTGCCCTCTCTGACCCTCTGCTCCTCCACTCCTAAAAGTGAATAATTTTCACTTCATCAATTATTAAGAGGCTCCAATAACTAACGTGTCAATTGGGATGCAGCAAGCATATCCTTCAACACTGGTTTCCTTTACAGCATCCAAGCTACCCAGCAGGCCTCAGCTTACTGCTGCATTGGGGTAGCTCACATACTGCAGACCAGCTTAAGGACATCACCACTGGTCTACTGGACCCAAAGAGGGACTCCTGGGTCTGACCTCTGTCCAAGAAGCTCCATCAGGCAACCTGCAGCTTCGCTTCAGACTGACCAACAACCCACATCTTTGCCTCAGTCTGATCCCATCGTAGCATAATGAACACATAGCTGGATACAGTTTTTTCAATGCTTCCATCATGACCCGTTCCTGTTTAATAACCTTCTATGGCTCCCTATTGTCTCCCGGCAAATATTGCCCAGCCTTGTACTGGAGGACTTTCTAGCCTGTCCCTTGTCCAGCCTAACAGATCTGTTCATCATCATCCTCAGAGCCTCACCTGGAGCCCCAGGTACCTCATCCATCCTGCGAACACCAGCTTGGCCCACCTATCCCTATGCCCCGGGAGCAGCCCCTCCAATCCACTACCAAAGGATGTATTCTGCCCTGCCTCCCCATTCCCAAAGCCTGACTTCACGGTGCTCAGTTCTCATCCACCTCTTCAACCCCTCAACCCAGAAATCTTCCTGGTCCTTGCTTCTGGACCCCAGGTGGACCTCTTACCTCTCTGTCCAGCCTTTGCTACAGCTTCCCCTTGCAGGTGAAGCTGCTGCTGCCCCCCTCCCCCAGGCTGGGCTTCTTGAAAGGGCTGCTCACACCTCTCCTGTTTTCACCTCACTCCCCAGTTAAAGCAGTGGCACCCCACAGAAGCTGTCTGCCAAGGTCACCAGCAATGAGCTTATCTCTAAATGCTAAAGACTTTGGAGAGGGGAGATCTCTCTGCCCTGGGCACACTGAACATCAGTCTCCAAAGCCTCAGTGGTTAGTCCTTGGGGTTCTGAGTCCCTCAACTCCCCAGGCTCTAATGCTACCATCTAGGCTATAAACAGCCCCAGCACTATCCCCAGTCCAGCCCTCTGCCCCAGGCTCTCTCAAATGGGCAAAGCTGACCATGAAGTCTTTGCCACAAGCTGCCCGCCATTCTTCCCCCCCCCCCTTTGCTTTCAGCTTCTCACTCTCCAAAACTGCCCTTGATGCCCCTCCCCCACTTCCCAGCCTCACACCCACCTCCCTGTCTCCTCCCTCTTCTAATCTGCCCCACATCCCCTTTTTTCTTTTCCTTTCTTTCTCTCTCTCTCTCTCTTTCTTTCTTTCTTTTTTTAATGTGTATGAGTGTTTTGCCTGCATGTTGGTCTGTGCATCACGTCATACAGTACCCTCTGAGGCCAGAAGAAGGCATCAGTTTTCGTGGGACTGGAGTTACAGAGAGTTGTACCCACCTGTGGGTACTGGGAATCCAATTCAGGTCCTCTGGAAGAGCGGCCAGTCCTCCAAACCACTAAGCCATCTTTCTAGACTTGTTTAACCGGCCCATTATTTCACAGCTGAATGATCTTCCTAAAATATGACCTGAGTAAGTCAGCTTCTCCTTATCCTGTCCCCAAAACAAATGAGCAAACTGGCTCAATGGGTAAGGTCTGACAATGGGTAAACCAAGTCTGACAACCTGAGTTCAGTCTCCATGGGACCCACAAGGTAAAAAAAAAAAAAAAAAAAAAAAACATCCTGAGTCTGGCAAAGATGTCCCCTCATATCCACATTCTCAATATGGCACAAACATACACACCCCCAAAAAGAGTGTCCGCTGAGCTTTTGTTTGATTGACATTTTAGCACGGAAGAAGGAACTTCAACAGAGAAAATGCCTCCATTATATTGACCTGTAGCTTGGGGGTGGGGGGGCGTTTTCTTGATTAATGATTGACAAGGGAGAGTCCAACCACTTTGAAGAGTGCCATGCCTGGGCTGGTGGTCTTGGGGGATAAACAGCAGGCTGATGGTTTCTGTTCCTGCCCTCAGGTTCCTGCCTTGAGTTCCTGCCTGACTTCTCTCACTGTTGGTTTGTGACCTGTCAGGTGAAACAAACCCTTTCCTACCCAAATTACTTGTGGCCATGGTGTCTTTATCATAACAATAGAAAGCAAACTTGGACATTATATATCCCCAGGCTGACCTCAAACTCCATATGTAGAAAAAGATGATCTTGGTTTCCTGATCCTGTTGCCTTCCTTCACCTCTGAAGTGCTGGAATTACATTCAAGTAGCACCATGCCCTTGATTCTATGCTGGCCAGGGCTTTGTACATGCTATCTAAGTAAGTACTCTCCTCTCCCAACCAAACAACATTCCCACCCCTGGTGGCTATCTTTGATCCTCAAGAAGATCCAATTAGCAGGCAGACAAGATGGTCCAAAGGATAAACGCACTTGATGCCAAGCCTGAGTTTGATCCCCAGAAAAATAACCAGTTCCTGCAAATTGTCATTTGACTGCCACAGCATGCTGTGACACATTCATGCCAACACACACACACACACACACACACACACACACACACACACACAAATAAATAAATAAATAAATAAATAAATAAATAAATAAATAAATAAATAAATAAAGCCAATGAGTTGTCAGTGAAAGCTGTCTCAGCCACTCAGGAGGCTGAAGCAGACAGCGCAGCTCAAGGTCTGCCTGGACCACAGTGGGTTCTATCACCAACACAGCAAAGAGCTGACAGATTGTAGCTGCACAACTGTAACTCTGTGTTTTGGAGGCTGAGGCAGGAGGATCCAGGATCTAAGGCCAGCCTGGGCTCCAGAGAAAAAACTGTCTTTCAAAAAGGGAGGAGGGGTTTGGAGAGGTGACTCACTTGGTGAAGTGCTGACTACATAAGCATAAGTGCCCAAGATCAATCTCTAGCGCCCACATTAAAAAAAATAAATAAATAAAATAAAATTAAAAAAAAAAAAAAAAGTAAGCAGGCTACTGTAGTCTTGGCACTGGGGAAGGAAAGACGGAAGATTCCTGAGGCTTGCTAACTAGTTCCAGGTCTCAAAATAAGCTGGAGGCTGGAGACTAGAAATGGCCCAAAAGATTAAGAGCACAGGCTGCTCTTCCAGAGGACCTGGGTTCTATTTCCACACCAACATGGCAGCTCAGAACTCCAGTTCTAGAATATTCTGTGCCCTCTTCTGGCCCCCAAGGGCACTGCATGGACGTGGTGGATAGACACACAGGCAGGCAAAACACCATATGCTTAAAATAAAAATAAATAAAAATTTAAAAAATTAATTGGAGCAATTGAGGCTGAGACACACTGTTGACCTTCACACACACACACACACACACACACACACACACACACACACACACACGTGTGTGTGTGTGTGCACAAGGAAAGGAAGGAGTAACAAGATGAAGGAGAGAATAGAATATTCAAGGGCACCCTGATGGGATGAAAAAACATTGGTTTCTTAGTGGCATTGAACCCGAGGGTCAACCTAAGAAACCAGTGACCCTCTGAACCTTTTCCTTCTCTGCCACCTGAAAGCCCAGCCTCAGATCGTGTAACTGTCCACGTCAGTTTGTGTTCTCTGTAGGCTGTGAGTGAGAAAGCACTGCTACTGCAACGCAGCTGGCTAAGGCCTTCAAATGCAGCTCAGGTGTTACCTTGCCTAGTGATCTGCACCCTCTCCATTTCTATACTCAACACTGACCTGTTCATTAGCTCTGAGAGGCTGCTGTCTTATCCACCTAAGCACCTCTGGCTCCTCATAGGTTTCCACAGAAAGTTTTCCACACAAGGTAGATTTTCCTATCCAAGTACTAACCAGGCCCAACCTTTCTTAGCTTCCAAGATCAGATAATGGTGATATAGACAAAGTAGATTCTCAACACAGGCCTGCTGGAGGCTTTGCCTCCCTGGGAAATCCCTCTGCAGCTTCTATCTGGACCGTACTCATTCCTCAGACTATATTGCCAGGTCCCTGGTCACCCCAGGGCCAAGCTTGCCCTTATCTCAGGAGCTGCTTGAAGCTAAAGACTTGCAATAATCATAGAAATAAGAATGAACCTGGAGTGCCTATTAGTTAGTTTTTCACACCCATTCCCAGACCCTAATTAGCAGAAGTACACAGCGGGCACTCAATAACTATTATTAAATAAATTAGTGGATAAATAAGCAAGTGAACCAAAAGCTTATAAATACCAACCACTGTGTGCAGTGGGCCCTACCTGAGTTATCTTACCCCCAGAAACCTTCCCACCGCTAAGAAACCCAGATCTCAGGTCACCTACAGATCATTGGCTTGACACTGGCAGAGGAGAGAGCACAGCAGAGCCCTGGGTCATTTTTCTCTCTCTGTCTTTATCTACCTCTGTATTTCCCTTCTCTGTTTTTTGCTTATTTGTTTGTTGTTTGTTTTTGAAACAGGGTCTCAAGTAGCCCAGGACAGCTTGAACTCGCTATATAGCAGAGACTCTCTGTTTGTTTTTACAGAGTTTTTCTATGTAACCCTGGCTGTCCTGGAACTTGCTATGTAGACCAGGTCGGCCTCAAACTCAGAGCTCCACCTGTGTCTGCCTCCAGAGCGCTGGGATTGAAGATGTGTGCCACCACTAAAAGTATCTGAGACTTTGCTGTCTTTTTGTTGTTTTGGGGGAAGGTATTGGTTTTTTGAGACAGGCTCTCTCTGAGTAACCTTACCTGTCCTGGAAATCCCTCTGTAGGTCAGGCTGCCCTCAAGATCATAGTGATTTGCCTGCCTCTGCTTCCCAAGTGCAGGGATCAAAGGTGTACATCACCACCACCCTGACTGAGGCTCTATTTTAGAAACAAAAACACAAACAGGACAGATGAGGTGGCTCAGTGGACAAAGCCACTTGCTGCCAAACCTGAGAACATGAATTCCATCCCCAGGACCCACATCATTAAAAGGAAGAACCAGCTCCCAAGAGTTGTCCTCTGACCACCATGTTTTGCAACATACACACTAATAATGTAATAATAATAAATTAAAACAGGGCATGCTTTTGAAAGACACAAGCTAGGCATGGTGATGCAAGCCCCAGCACTTGGGCAGAAGAGAAATGAAGATGTCTTTGAATCTGAGGCCATCTTAGTCAACATTCTAAGATAGCCAGGGCTACACAGAAAAACCCTGTCTCAAAAATCAATGATCAAATAAATAAACAAAACAAAACAGCCTATCTCTAATGTGGGCACCTTTTGAGGTACTGGGATTTATGACACTAATGCAGGAATCTTGGAGAAGACACAGTCCAGCTCACGATGCCCCTGGGTGTCCTCTTTAAAGTCACCATCTTTCTGTGCCTCATTTGTTCTGTGTCTGGCTTCTTTCCTTCCATCTGCCTCCCTGCCATCCCATTTCATGCCGGTGGCAGACATTACTAATCCCTCCTGGCAGCCTTTCTTGCTGAAGCAAGCTGCAGAGCAGAGTCCCCAACAGCAGTCTCCGGGCCCTGTGCCAGCCAATATCTGCTGGCTAAGACTGTGCCGGAGAGGAGGTAAGCCTGGAGAGGTGGTGGCTGAAAAGCATTTGTTAAGTGAATGACTGGACCACACCTATGGACATCCCACCTTCCCTCAGCTTGCTTCTAGCCTAAATGTCCCTGCAGGTTCACTACTGGATCCCTCAGGGATCTTTATTGACCTGTGGGCAAGGCTGTGGGTCCCAAGCTCAGTCCCACCAAGGAAGAAGACTGTCTCAAACATTTCCCAATCATACAGTAACAAACAGATGGACAGTATTGTAGGAAGGGTGTGGCATGTGGGACCCCCAATAACCACACTCCCTCCTGGCTATAGTTTCCATTGGTTCTCTCCAAATTTCTGGTGTTGGTACTAGTTATTTTAGCCCCCTTGATAGCTTTCCGTCTGATATACATAAAGTTCCGAGCTTGATCTCACTGCAGAAAACTAGGTATGGTGGCACACTACTGTAATCCCGGGATTTGAAGAGAGGCAGGAAAGTTAAGAATTCAAGATGGTCACAGGTGGTACACACCTTTAATCCTGAGAGGTAGAGGAGAAGGTGGATCTTTGTGAATTTGAGGCCAGCCTGGAATACAAAGTAAATTCTAGGACAGCCAGAGCTGTTATACAGAAAAACGCTGTCTCAAAAAACCAAAACCAACCAACCAGAAAGTGTTGCTGCAGCCAGGTGTGGTGGAGGATTCTTTATCCTAGCAATCAGAGGCAGAGGCAGGTGAATATCTTAGTTGGAGGCCAGCCTGGAGCATGAGTTCCAGGACAGCCAGAGTCACATAGGGAAGCCCTGTCTTGTGGTGTGTATATGTATGTGGGTGGGTGGGTGGTACTGTTCTTTTGAGACAAGGGAGTTTAGCCTTTCACTCCCAGGCCTCTGACCTTAACCTCATAAGGGTTGGAATTTATAGACATATGCTACTTCCGAGTTAGGTTCCTGTTGTGATAAAAACATGACCAGAAACCAGTCCATTTCACCATTCTCAGGTCATGCTCCACCACTGAGGAGAATCAGGGCAGGAACTCAAAGCAGGAACCTAAAGGCAGGAACTGAAACAAAGGCCTTGGAGGAACGTTGGTTATTGCCTTGTCCTGCATGGCTTGCTCAGCGTGCTTTCTTATACAACCCATGTCGACCAGCCTAGGGGCGGGACTACCATACTGGACTGGGCTCCCTCCCCATCCATAATTAATCAAAAAATTGTCCCCACAGACATCCTACAGGTCAGTTAGATATAGGACTGATATTTCCTCTTCCTAGAGGATGTTAGCCTATGTCAAGTCAACGAAAATTAATCAGCACAGCTACCATACCTATCTTGTAAGTCTGGTATTTTTAGAGGCTAAACCAATAAAATAAAGATCATTGGTAAGGGCTGCTGAGATGGCTCATCCAGCAAAGGCACTTGTCACCAAGTCTGACAACTTAAGTTCAATTTCCCAGAGCCCAAATAGTGGAAAGAGAGAACTAACATATACAAGTTGTCATCAGACCTCCAAACTTATACTGTGTCGATGCCCTCCTAACTGGAACACAGATAGATGATAGATAGATGATATATAGAGAGAGATAGATAGATAGATAGATAGATAGATAGATAGATAGATAGATGATAGATAAATGACAGACAGACTGATTAATAGATAGATAGATAGATGATAGATAATAGATGATATATATATATATATATATAGGTGATAGATAGATAGATAGATAGACAGACAGACAGATGGATATTTCTAAGGGAGATGGTGGTAGAGACTCAGCCAGACCTTTCAAGAAGCAGCCATGCTATGCCTTTTTTATGGCCCTGACTTCACAATCTGAGAACTGGAAGACAATGAACTTCTGTGGTTTAAGCCCCTGGTGTGTAATGTTTGATTTTTGCTGGCCAACCTGGCAAATCAATACAAAGAATGATAGTCTCTCATGGAGTTAACTGGACAGAGAGCTAAACAAACCTTACTAGGACTCAAGAGGGGGAGGCAGAAGCATCCTAGAGTTCAAGGTCATCCTTTGATACATAGTGAGTCTCTGTCCCCTCCATAGGTGCTTCTGAGATTGCCCAGAGGTAAAAGGTCTTGCCACATATGCCTTACAATCTGGGTTGGATCTTTGGGATCCCAGTAAAAGGAGACCTGTAGGGGGATTATGTTGTTCCATTGTAAATGATTGTGCCCCACCCCCCATGAGTTTAATAAAAAGCACTGATTGGCCAAAGGCAGACAAGAAGTGTGGGTGGGGCTACCAGACTAAGAAAACTCTGAGAACAGGCAGAACAGAGCAGAATGCCAGAGAGAAGCCAGAAGAAACAGAGGACAACTATGCTGCTCTGAGAAAAGGTACCGAGCCACATGGCTGAATAGGATGAGTCATGGGTTAGATTAAGGGTAAGACTTAGCAAGTTATATGCCAGGGCCATAGATCAGCCTAAAACTAATGTAAGCATCTGTGTGTCTCTGTGGGTCTGTGGATCTGTGGGTCTAAACCTTGAGGCTAGGCCCAAAAGTCCAGGCCAGAAACCTCCTACTACCGAGACCCAATTCCAAAGTTTCCCTATGATCTCCACATGTGTACCATGGCATATCTATACACATACCCACAGACAGTAGCCATAATAAACTGAACCTTAGCAAAAGGTACAAGAAGCTGAGTGTGGTGGTGCATATCTTTAATCCTATCTAGCACTTGGCAGAGGCCTAGTGAGTTCCAGGAAGGCCTGGGCTACAAAGTGAGATCCTGTCTCAGATATATCAGATAAATAAATAAACGAATATTTAATTTTAAAAAGTTAAAGGAGGGGCTGGCTGGAGAGGTGGCTCTGTGGTTAAGAGCACCAGCTGCTATTCCAAGGGTCCTGGGTTCAATTCCTAGCAATCACATGACAGCTCACAATTGTTTGTAACTCCAGTTCCAGGGGACCCAACACCCATGGCAAAATACCAATGCACATAAAACAAAGTTAAATTTTTTAAAAATTAAAAAGTTAAAAGGTCTCAGGCCAGGATCTCTCCCTCCTAGCTCCCCTTGGAAAGTGGCTGTCCCTCTTCCCAGCCATGGTTTTTATTCATGGAAAGGAAGTATAGACTGATGAACACTGCACGGTTGTCATAGTTATCATATATGATCCCCCCAATATAGATATATTGTATATTTAATAAAATTCGTCTGGAATTTCAGAGGACAGAATTACCAAAGGCAAGCCAGGAAGGTCAGGGAGTGGTGACTCACATCTTTAATCCCATCACTTGGGAGACAGAGGCAGGAGGATCTTCGAGGGCAGCCTGGTCTACGGAGGGAGTTCACCAGGACAGCCAGAACTGTTATATAGAAAACCAACCCTGCCTCGAAAACAAACACACAAAAAGGCTGGAAGAGATGGCTCTGTCCTCTGATATTCCAGACTATTTTGTTAATATACAGTATATCACCCCAGAAGGCTGTGTCCCAGCTGCTGGGACAGGGATGGGCGACCCCACTGATGAGTTCTCAGCTGAGCAGGGTACTAAGGGCCTAGGTTGGAGGAAGGAGGTCACTCGCATGGACTATGAGAGGCAAACTTGGTCCCTGGCTTTCATTCATTTTCATTTCCTTAATCTCTTCTTTCCTCCCCCTTCTTCCTAGCATGCGCCCCCCCCCCCCCCCCCCGCTGCCACCACGATGCTCTCACAAAAGCCTAAAAACCATGGAGCCAGCCAGCAGTGAGACCTGGGACACTGTGAGCCAGAACAAATCCTCCTTGCTTAACTTGTTTCCTCCAGGGTTTTGTTACAGTGACTAACACGTGACTCCTGACAGTGTAACATCTTCCTGCTGCCATAGAGACTGCCAGTCCTGTTAGTCAGCTACTATTCAAGAGCCAGGGACAGGGCCTGAAGAATTTAGAACAGCAGAGAATTAACTCCCCGAAGATGAAAGCCAGGGCCTTGCACAGGGTGGACAGGCTGGGGATCTATCACTGAATTTCATTCCCAGCCCTCTTTTTACTCATTAATTTGATTTACTTATTTTGTGTTTTGGGAGCTTTGCCTGCATGTACAACTGTGCAGCTAGGACATACAATAACCACAAAGGTGAGAAAAGGGCTTGAGATTCTGTGGGACTGGAGTCACAGGTGGCCATGATCCATCATGTGGGTGCTATGATCCCAACCCCAGTCCTTTGGAAGAGCTGTCGGCGCTCTTAATTGATGAGCCATCTCTCTGTCCCTGCTTTCTATATGTATTATTGACACAGAGTCTCACTATGATGTCCAGCCCGGTGTTGAACTTTTTTTTTTTTTCAAGACACAGTTTCTCTATGTAACAGCTCTGCTGTCCTGGAACTCAAAACCAGGTTGGCCTCATACTCACAGAGATCCACCTGCCTCTGCCTCCCAAGTGGTAGGATTAAAGGCATGTGCTGCCATCACCCAGAAGATTTTATTTTTAAGAGTGTGTGTGAGGAGAGAGAGAAAGAGAGAGAGAGAGAGAGAGAGAGAGAGAGAGAGAGAGAGAGAGAGAGAGAGAGAGAGAGAGCGTGCGCACAAGCTGGAGCCCTTGAAAGCTACAGGTGTCAGATTCCCTGGAACTGGAGTTACAGGTGGCTGTGCTTAGAATTGTACCTGGGCTCTCTGGAAGAGCAATATGAGGTCTTAACTACAAAATCATCTCTGCAGCTCCAGGTCTATACCAGTCATGTTGGTCGGAGTGTTAACTGTAAGAAGGTAGTCAGTGACACTTGAGAATCATCTAACCTTCCGTTGTCTCTGTACAGAGAAATTCCTGGGGGAACTTGTGAAAGCGTCACACTTCCCATGCAAGGTGACTGCCACTGTGGCTCTGCTGCTGTGCCTCATCCATGCCCTCAGAGGCAATGGCATTGTCTCAGCTTTGGGGTCTAAGAAGCTGCTGGCTGATACTGATGACTGCTATACATCAGCCAGGAGCTACACTGCCACCAGGGACAACTTCACCAAGGCCACTTATGATGTCAACTCCAAAAACTACAACTACCTGACTCTTGACTTCTGTAAAGTGACTGTGTTCCCCAAGTCTCCATGTTGAGAATTCACTCACCATCTAGTGAAAATACAAACCAGAGTCTTCATGGACAAGACCCAGGCTTAGGCAGGGGCTACCCAAGTGGTTTTTATAAGAAAAAATGCAATAAATTAAGCCTGTTTAAAAACAAAATGCTAGGTGTGGTGTCCCGCCTTTAATCCTAGCACTGGGGAGTCAGAGGCAGGAGGATGTTTGTGGGTTCAAGACCAGCCTGGTCTACAAAGAGGAATCCAGGACAGCCAGGGCTACACAGAGAAATGTTGATTTGAAAAACAAAAACAACAAAATCCAAGCTTGAACCTGGTCTGCTGGTCAGTCTGGGAGCTTCATCGCTAGTATGCTTTGCTTAACTCTTTGGCTCTTTGGAGGGGCCCTCCACTGAGCTCCCGAATAATCACATACGGAGACTTATTTTTATTTTTTATTTAACTTTATTTTATATGCATTGGTGTGAAGGTGTCAGATCTCCTGGAACTGGAGTTACAGACAGCGTGAGCTGCCATGTGTGTGCTGAGAATCGAACCCAGGTCCTCTGGAAGAGCAGCCAGTGCTCCTAACCCCTGAGCCGTCTCTCTAGCCCAATTTATTACTTATAAATGCCCGGCCTTAGCCTGGCTTGTTTCTAGCCAGCTTTTCTTCAATTATCTTTTGCCTCTGGGCTTTTACCTTTCTCCATCTCTGCATATCTTTTTTCTCCATCTTATTCCGTGTCTGGCTGTGTAGCTGGCCCCTTATTTTCTTGCTCCTTTATTCTTCTTTTTCTCCTCTTACTTATTATTTCACCTCCTATCCCCACCTATCCTTTCTCCTGACTTACTATTGGCTGTTCAGATCTTTATTAGACCAATCAGGTGTTTTAGTCAGGCAAAGTAATACAGCTTCATAGAGTTAAACAAATGCAACCTAAAAAGAGCAACATGTTTTTGCATTATTAAACAAATATTCTACAGCAGAAACAAATGAAACACCTTTAACTAATATTCTATAACAGGTATGATCCTTGAAACTTAATCCTTGAGCTGGAGAAGGGTTCATCAATGAAAAGCATTTGCAGCTCTCCCAGAGGACTTGGGTTGAATTCTCAGTACCCACGTCAAATAGCTCACAACTACCCGTAAGTCCAGTTCTAGGAGATGCAAGACTCTCTGGCTACCACAGATTACCTGCATTCATGGTGCATACAAACTCACGCAGACATAATAAATTAATGTTTATTTTATTATATTTTTAAGATTTATTTTATTTTAATTATGTGTATGTGGTGATATATTGTATATTTAATAAAATTAGTCTGGAATATCAGAGGACAGAATCACCCACAACCAAGCCATGAAGGCCAGGGAGTGATGACCCAGGCCTTTAATCCCATCACTTGAGAGACAGAGCTCCATCTGAATCTCTGTGAGTTCAAGGCCTAACAGTCAGGCAATGGTGGTGAATGCTGTTAGTTCCAGCACTTGGGAGGCAGAGGCAGGAGGATCTCTGTGAGTTTCAGGACAGCCAAGACTGTTATACAGAAAACCCTGTCTCTAAATAAATAAAGGCTGGAGAGGTGGCTCTGTTCTCTGGTATTCTAGACTATTTTTATTAAATATACAATCGATCACCACATGTACATGTGTGTTTGTAGATGCACCTGGGTGTGGGTGTCCAGAGAAGTCAGGGGCATCTGATCCTCTGGAACTGGACTTGTAGGTGGTGGTGAGCCACCTGTTGTAGGTGCTGGAAACTGAACACAGGTCCTCTGGAAGAACAGAGCTGGCTCTTAGTCACTGAGCCATCTCTCCAGCCATAAACAAAACAAATAATCTCAGATGGGGAGATCTCCAGGGTTCATGTTCTTAACCAGGTAGCCCAGCTTGGTGATAAGAATCTACTCCTTGTCTTCAGTTTTACTTCCTGAGCCCCAGGGCCTCTGCTTTGGCCCCAAATGTGACTATAAGAGGGCTCAGGAGGCACAGCTGATTCCCAGGCTTAGCCCCCAGGGCCCTTCCAATGCACCTGTGTCATCATTTTCTTAGGAAAAAGCAAAGACATATTTTATTTATTTCTTTGTTTTGTTTTTCAAGTCAGGGTTTCTCTGTATAGCCCTAGCTGTCCTGGAACTTGCTCTGCAGACCATGCTGGCCTCGAACTCACAGAGATGCCCCTGCCTTTGCCTCCCAGTGCTGGGACTAAAGGCGTGCACCACCAGCAGCAGGTATTTACTTATTTTTATTTATGTAGAAGAGAGGCGTGTCGTGGGCAGCATATGCATGTGGAGGTCAATCGAGTTAATTTTCTCCTCCTGTTGAGGGTTTTAGGATTGACCTTGGATCATTAAACTTGCTCTCCAAACACTATTGTCCTCTGAGCCACCTCACCAGTTCAACTTTTAAAGATAGGGTTTCATGCAGCCAGGCTAGCCTGAAGCTCTCTCTACACAGCAGAGAATGACTTTGAACTCCTGATTCTCCTGCCTCCACCTGCCAAGTTCTGCGATTACCTGAGTGTGTTGATGTCTTAATTGCTCTTCTGGCCCGGACTAAGGAAGTGACTCAGCAATGAAAATCACTAGTGGCTCTTCCAGGATATAGGGACCATTTCTCTGTACCCACATCTGTACAACCCCATCTATAACCCGAAGCTTTTTCTGGCCTGTCTGCACCAGGCATGGAGGTAGTGCACAGACTATACACAGATAAAACACCTTACCTCAGGGCTGGAGAGATGGCTTAGAGGTTAAGAGTATAGGCTATTCTTCCAGAGGTCTTTAGTTCAATTCCCAGCAGCCACATGGTGGCTCATAACCATCTATAATAAGATCTGGTGACCTCTTCTGGTGTGCAAACATGTAGGCAGAACACTATATATTGTATATATTTTATAAATAAAATCAATATTAAAAAAAATCTATCCACCCTACAGAAGGAAGCCTTTATTTGGGCTACAATTTCAGAGGGATAAGAGTCCATCATTGTAGAGAGTCATGGAGCAAGCAGCAGGCATAAAAGTGGGGAGTAGGGAGTTGGCAGCTGAGAATCCATGTCTTGAATGACAAGCATAAAGAGAGAAAGCAAACTGGAAGTAGAGTGAGGACTTTGGCATAAAACCTGCACCAGTGACATGCTTCTTCCAGCAAAGCCCCAACCGAAACCTCTCCTAAACAGCGCCATCTGGGAACAAGTGTTCAAACACAAAGACTGTGGAGATACTTTTCATTAAAACCACCACAGTTACCATGTTCAGCTTCCAGGAACAGTTTCAACTGAGTGGTCATGTCTTGGAATCAATCTCCCATGAGATTGGCTAGGACTTCAGTCATTGGAGAGTGTAAGGAGAGCAGACAAAGCTCTCAAGTGAAGTCCCTCAGCTGGCAAGCTGGGCTTCCTTGTAACACAGACTTCTCACCCTTCTTGAATACTCAGCACCCAGACCTACATGACCAGAGATGCTTTCTAGAGCTAGAGTGTGGAGGCTGGCTCCCCTTGAGAGCTGGCCTCAGTGACCTCATGCCATCACTTCTAGAAGATTTTACCATCCAGTGCAGGAACTGTAGACTCTGTGTGACACTGGAGCTATTTCAGTGGCTGGCGACCACAGGCTGGATGTGAGCAGAGGGGTTTCTGGAGGCCATGGATTAGGAAGGAGAATCTTACAATTGAGCTTGGGAAACAGCTCTGAAGTGTATTAGTTCCTGTGGGCACTGTGACAATGTTCCACAAACCAGACACAGTGGCAATTAATATTCTTCCAGTACTTGTAGGCCAGAAGACCAAAGTCAAGGTGTTGGCAAGGCTGTTCCTCTGGGAAGTGATGAGGAAGGGCCACCTCTGTACTTTCTCCTTGGTGTCTCATGGCTGGAAACTGTAGTTTCCAACTTGCCTTTGCCTTTTTAATGTTATGTGCTTGCAACTGTTAAGCCATGTCCATGTCCAGCACCTAAAGATTTATTTTTGTTTTTTATTTATTTATGTGTGAGTGCATGTGTATTTGTGTGTGTGTGTGTGTGTGTGTGTGTGTGTGTGTGTGTGTGTGTGTGTGTGTGTGTGTGTGTGTGTAGCTACAGAGACCAGAAGGTGTCAGATCCCCTGGAGCTGAAGTCGCAGGAGGAAGTGAGCTGCCTGATTTGGGTGCTGGGAACAGATCTTGGGTCTTCTGGGAGAACAAGTACTTTTAAAAAATATATCTTCCTTTTTCCCTTCCCTTTCTTCTTTTTCCTTTTCTCCTTCCTTCCTTCCTTTCTTTGAGACAGGATCTTTTATGTAGTTCTGGCTATTCTGGTGTTCATTACATAAATCAGGCTGGCCTCACACTTACAGAGATCTACCTGCCTTTGCCTCCTGAGGGTTAGGACTAAAAAGCATGCCTCACCATACCTGGCCAACTCAAGATTCTTTTGTTTGGTTTGTTTGTTTTTCTGGGAGAGGGTTTCTAGGTGTGAGAGTCCTGGCTGTTCTGGAACTCCTGTAGACCAGGCTGGCATGGAATTGACAGAGATCCATCTGCCTCTGCCTCCCAGGTATTAGGATTAAAGGATTGATTGCTCTGACTTCATGAAGGGATCAGATTCATATGAGGAATTGTTAGGTGGTGGACCGTGGGAGGATGCACCTAGCTGGAGGAAGTCACCACTGGGCGTGTGTCCCTGGGGAGATACCTTGTCTTGGCCTTCTCTTGTTTGCCCTTGTCTCCAAATTCTGTCTTCCAAGAGGCAAGTAAACACCACCCTCTCCACATGCCCTCACCACCGTGTTTGGATCATGCACACGGGATACAGGATCTTGTGCTACACCCTCTGAATTCATGAGCCAATAAAATGATCTTCCCTTAAGCTGTTCCAGTCAGCTGCATTGGTTACAACGGCAAAAGTTAACTAAAGAGGCTGAAAGTGCACAGTCACCAGCTCCGCCGGCTTAGCTCTGATGAGGGTCATGGAACTTGTTCCAGGAGAGTCACATGTGAAAAAGGAAGCCTGAGAGACCCACTCAGGGGTCACCCTGGCTCTTTCATAACAATACACAAGCAGCAACTAACTGCCTTAATTCCTTCTAGACAGTGCCCTCTATGGCCTAATTACCTTATACTTGGCTCTTCCCTTCAAAGTCCCACACTGGGGACCAGCTTAACTCATAAACTCAAGAGAGAAAAGCTTAAATCATGACAATCTCCAAAGACCCTGTTTCCAAACAAGGTCACATTCATGGATATCAGACGGTTAGGACTGAGACCTAAGAGAGCCCTGCTCAGGCTTCCACAAGAGGCATCACCAGGGACAGGTCAGTTGATGCCGAGACCTAACATCTCCACCTGTTTGGGCTCAGGTGTCACCTCATCTAAGGAATTTCCTCCCTCCTCTGTGACCTATGCTTGCCACCATTCTTCCTACTGACATTTACTGAGTATCTTCTGTCTGCCAGGGACCAGCTGGGTCCCGAGGTTCAGATGACCTGACAGAGGTTGCTGACCTTAGCATCTGAAATACTTCTCTGAAATTGCATTGAACTGGGTACCCCATTCAGTGGTGGTGTCGTATAAGTCATACATTGGAATTTGTGTATTGAGTCTGCTGTCCTAACAGCAATGGCAGGGAAAAAGTACAATCCCCAGCTGTAGGGAGCCAGTGGAGTGATGGATGAGGCTCGGGGAGGAGCTGAGTAGGGAAACTATTACCTAGCAAGCAGTACTGCATGATGGTGGCACACTCCTGTGATCCCAGCACTCGGGAGGCAGAGTCAGGGGGATCAAGAGTTCAAGGTTGAGGCTGGAGAGATGGGTCAGCCGTTTAGAGCACCAGCTGCTCTTCTAAAGAACCTGGGTCCAATTCCCAGCACTGACACGGTGGCTAACAATCACCTGTAACTGGTTCCAGGCTAACTGATTAATTTTCTTCCGGCTTTCTCAATCTATCTATACAGGCACAACCTCCACATACACAACAGAATAAAATCAGTCAAACAAACAAAAAGAATTAGAGCACATCGCCAGTCACATAATAGAGTTGGGGGCCACCTCGGCTATGTGAAACCCTGTCTCCAAAAAAGGGTGGAGGTGTAGGCAATAGGGAAATGGCGAATATGGTGAAAGGCCCAGCAGGGTTCCAGGTCATCCATATGGAATGAGAGAAGGGGACACCATCTAACCTGGGATCTGAATTGTTGAGAAGAGAAAAAGGGTTTTGGACAGAGTACAGCATCAAATGCAGAATTCAGGAAGAGGTCTCATGGAATATAGCTTAGTGGTAGAGTCTTTGACTAGCACGCATGAGGTCCTGAGTTCAAGTTCAAACCCTAGTACCCAAACTAAGTCAAGACAAAAAGGGGCCATGTCGCTGATCTGGGGTTTGAAGACAGGACTAAAGATTTCACTGTGCACCTCAGTGCTAGAATTCATCATTTTCTTGCCTCAGCTTCCTCAGGTCTGGGATTATAGGTGTGCACAGGCAGCTTCCCTATCAGGCTTTTAACTAGCCAGATGTTCACCTCGCAAAAACAGGGGTGTGCTGTGTTACTAAAGTGAAGGAAAAAGAGAGTGAATAATAGAGGCAGATGTTGTGGGAGGACCAGAATGATAAGAGCATCACAGATGTAGCTGATAAATCTCCAGTGGGCATGAGGAGAGGGGGAAGCTGGAAGCTCACTGGCCCTGCCTGTGTGGGAATGGGAGGGATGCAAACAGAAAGGAGGGTGGCTTTTGGGGAGGGGAGCAGAGTTGAGAAAAACTAGAGAAGGAACCCTAGTCTGTTCAGGGATGAAGTCCAGGGTGTAGGGTGAGAGGACACACACACACACCACCCTCCCTTCCCTTTCCTGGGACCAGAAGTCAACAGGAAGCAGGAGAATGAACAAGTGCCTGAGGAGGGCTTAGATGTTTGGAGGACAGGGTGCTTTAGAGGAAATGGGAAGAAGACACGGTAAGGATTTCAGGTGTTCTGGCTCACCCTGAAGTCCCAGCACCTGATAGTAGCTAGAGGCAGGAAGATCAGAGAGGTTCAAAGCCAGTCTGAG
This sequence comes from Phyllotis vaccarum, assembly GCA_033318265.1. Classification (NCBI taxonomy): domain Eukaryota; kingdom Metazoa; phylum Chordata; class Mammalia; order Rodentia; family Cricetidae; genus Phyllotis; species Phyllotis vaccarum. The sequence continues at coordinate 52,666,099 of JARWLC010000004.1, forward strand.
CTCTATAGCAAATTTGAGGCCAGTTTGGACTATGTGAGACCCTATGTTGAAAGAGACGGGGGGGGGGGGGGGCACGGACAGGGGGACGGGACAGAGATTATCTGAAGGGCAGGTGGGAAAAGCTACTAGAGACACTCCAGACAGGGAAGATCAAGGATTAACGTCCCTGTCCATGAAGCCAGAGAGAAAGAGGATGGAGAAGTGTCCCTGTATTGACTGCTTGACAGTGTGCTATTTGAACTGGACATGCAGGTTCCCTCAGAAAGTGACCTTGACTCAGTTGGGATTAAGGGTGTAGGTCACCACTCCCAGGATTCTCCCTGTGCTGGGATTAAAGGTTTGAATCACCACTCTGATTTTCCTAGACTGACTGTGGTTAGAGCTCTGGGACTTCTGGAGCTTTTACTAACCCCCCACATAGACTGTGGGTAGATTCCCTCTGATATCTCCAAAACTTCTGAAACTTTATTAAATCCCCACAGAGAAGAGCCCCTTTAGCACTAGGAATGGTTAATGAGGTGTTCTTAGAAAGCAACCTTGGAGAATGTTTGCCAAGAAAGAGGAAGAGGACCTTTCCTGGCAGCTCTTACTTAATTCTCATGACCACCAGGAAGAAGGGAACCACTTTCAGAGGTCTCACTCACAAATGAGGAAACTGAGTCTTAGAAATGATAACTGCCCGGCAGTGGTGGTACATGACTTAAATCCTAGCTCTCAAGAAGTAGAGACAGGTTAGATCTCTGGGTTGGAGGCCAGCCTGGTCTACAGAGTAATTAGGACAGCCAGGGCCACACAGAGAAACCCTGTCTCAAAAAGCAAAACAAAAAGAAACGGAATGAGAAACGTTAAATGACCAAGTGCCGGTGAGCGGCAAGAGTGGGCTTACAGACAAGCTGGTCTGACTAAAGCAAGGCCTAGAAAGCCCTAAAAAAGGAAAGGGCCACTATTTAAAGGCACCCAGGAGAATACTGCCTTGGGGACAGTAGAAGAGGACTGGGGACCGGGGAGATGGCTCGGAGGCTAAGAACTGGCTATTCTTCCAGAGGTCCTGAGTTCAATTCTCAGCAACCACATGGTGGCTCACAGCCATCTGTGATGAGATCTGGCGCCCTCTTCTGGTGTGCAGGCAGACATACAGACAAAACACTGTTTCTATAATAAATAAGTTTTTTTGTTTTTTGTTTTTTTTTAAATAATAAGGTATTGGGTCCTCTCAGGTGGCTTGGGTGGGGGAGGGTTTGTCTGGACTTCTTGTATTGCAACTGGGGACATAGCTCAAAGGCAAGTCAATAATACTCTTAAGAAAACTCCAGCAGTCTGAGGACGGAGCAAGGGTAGCAGAAGGGACAAGATGGCTCTATCAGTACAGAGAGACCAAGACAATAGTGCAGGGAAGTAGAGGGGAAAAGCAAATGGCAGCAAGTGGACTGGAGCCTCAATTTCCTCTCCCTCCAGGCTTTCCTATTGGACTCCAGCCTTGTGCTTCAAGAGTTAATCCGGGTGTCCTCTCTACCCACATCTTAGATCCCTCTCCAGTTCTGGTCCCCAGAGTGCTAGCAAGTGACCATCAGTAACACATTTTCTGACCTCCAGGTAAGGAGCCGGCTGCAGATTCATTCCTTTTACTACATCCTCTTGGTGGCTTTAAATAATATTAAAAATAGAATTCCTGGCTGGGTCATGGTGGTGCCTTTAATCCCAGCACTGAGAAGGCAGAGGCAGGTGGATCTCTAAGTTCAATGCCAACCTGCTCTATAGAGCAAGTTCCAGAGCTACACAGAGAAACCTTGTCTTGAGAAAACAATAAACAAATAAACAAACAAACAAATAAATAAATACAAAATTCCTAGCCAGGCAGTGGTGGCTCAAGCCTTTAATCTCCGCACTTGGGAGGCAGGTGGATCTTTGTGAGTTCAAAGTCAGCCTGGTCTACCTAACAAGTCACCAGATGGTAAGAGCTACATAGAGAAATCCTTTGGGGGTGGGGCATAGAACCCCTGATATTCCCATCCTGCCCCACCTGCTTCCCTTGCACCCCATATCCACTCTGCCAGCAAACCCTCCATCTTGGTCCTCAATGCACATTGCCTCCTGACCTCCCTCCTGGCTGTTGTGGGGGCATAGACTCTTTTGCCTCCTTGTCAAATCATAGCCCAATGGGCCTCTGAACACCTAAGCCAGCTGGGCAACTCCCTACCTAAATGTTCCACAGTATTCTGAGCCCTCAAGTCTTTGCAAGCCTATGAGCGCCAAAGGGAAAAACATTTCTTACCTGAGATAATACTTCATATTATCCTACGGCACGTCCCACCCACTCTGGCCATGCTATACTTAACACTAGTATGTGTTTCCACTCGAAGGTAGCTTGGAGGTAAGATGTCTTAGACTCTGATAACCCCCACTTACTGACCTGAAATGCCCTGCTCCCATGTCGCCTCATGATTTGCTCTTTTTTGTTTTGTTTTTGTTTTTTGAGACAGAGATTTACTGTGTAGCCCTGGCTGTCCTGGAATTCAATTTGTAGACCAGGCTGGCCTTGAATCCCCAGAGATCTATCTGCCTGTCTCTCCCAAGTGCTGGGACTAAAAGGTATGTACCACCACATCCAGCTATGACTTACTCTCTTAATCCTTAAAGATTTTAGCTCTACTACCACCTCAGGCTGCCCTCCCCAAGCATCCTAGTAATAACTATAAACACTGCCCTTTCCTGACATGCTTTACTCCCCTCGTGGAATCTGGGTCGCAAAATGGTCTGTGTAGATTATTTGAAGATTATTTGTAGATTGTTGGTTTATTATCTCCTTTCTAGAAATACCAACAGTGTCATTGCTATTTGGTGCTATGTCCTTCTCTCTCTTTTAAAATTTTATTTATTTTTATGTTATGCGCATATTTGCCTTATTGTCTCTATGCACCACGTGCATGCAGTGTCCATGAAGACCAGATGAGGACGTCAGATCCTGTAGCTGGAGACACAGACACCTGTGAGCCAGCACTTGGGTGCTGGGAGGCAAAGGGGTTTTCTGGAAAATCAGCCAGTGGTCTTAACTGCTGAGCTATCCCTTACACCTCATCTCTCTCTCCCTCTCTCTCTTTTTAAATTTTTCTGGGAACAGAGTTTCATTAAGTAGCTCTGGCTGGCCTGAAACTTGTTAAATAGACCAATATGGCTTTAAACTTCCAGGGATCCATCTTCCTCTGTTTCCACAGTGCTGGGATCACAGGTGTGAGCTACTTACCACAGCTGCCTTGACATTTGCTGCCTAGAACAGTGCCTAAGGTGCAGGTGCAGTAGACACTCACTGAATGTTGCCAGAGCTACAACTTCTCTGAGCAATAACTGTAATATAATTGTAGGATAATGATTAAGATCTGAAAAATCCATGAAGTTTAAGTCTGGAGCCCTGGTGCTCTAATTTTTTGTGTACCAGTGAAGACTTTTGAGTGGGGGTTGTAGCTCATTGACAAACTCTCCCAGTTCTGGATTTGACCCTTAGTACTGGGCAGCGGTGGGGGCAGAGGTGACACCCCAAACCAAGCAAAACAAAAAATCATAAGAAAGCCAAATCTCTGATTCGCCCTTACCCCAGATTTCTGAGTTAGTCCCAAGGGGTTTGCAAACTGTCCTATTTCCCCAGGTGATTCCCATGTAAGGGTATGCAGAAGTCACACTCCCCAGGTGTTTGCACAGGGTGAAATGAATATGCCCCAGGACACCTGAGGTCTTATTTCATTTTCCCTTTCAACAGCGAAGTTTAGGACTGCAGTATCTTCTGTGTCCTCTGGGACGGTGTAGGTGCACGTTAATGTTGTGGGAATGATTGAGTATAGCAGGACTGGTTAGAAAAGGCACGCAATGCTGAAGGTCAGCTTCTAGAAGGCCAGAACGCCTCCAGAAACTTAGCTGTGCTCTCGGGTCCGAAGAGGCGGCCGGCGCCACCGCCCACTGAGCCGACAAGGCGCGCTGAGCAGGCCTGCGCGCGCCCTCCTACCCCGCGTGGTCGTTTCCATAGCTACAGACGCGTACTGGTGAAGGGGCGGGGCCGGCGCGGTCACGTCATTCCTAGCGCGACATTCCGCTGTGCCTCCCGCCTTTCTGGTCTCAGGCCGTCCGCGCGCACGGCGACCGCTCCACCTGCGCGCCTTCGCGCTCGCCGCCCACCCCCCTGTCCGGTTCTGCGCCGGCGCGGGGCCCACTAGGACGCGCGGGGGATTCATAAGGCGCATGCGTAGTGCGCGGCCCGCCGCTCTGCTGTTGCCCGGCTGTCGCCGTTGCCGCCTCCATACCGGCAAGTGCGAGAAGGAGGAGCCGAGGGTCGCCGCCACCGCAACCATGGGGGTAAGAGAGGCTGGAAAAGTAATGGGAAGTTCGGAGCTGCCCTTCACCTCCCGCGTCCTCATTGTTTCTTGAACCTCCTCACGTGACCCTGACCCCCCCTCCAGCCTTATGTGACCCCCGGCCCCCACTTGGCCAGAGTCCCCGCTTGTAAGGGCCCCGGGTTGAGCGTAGCCCAGAAATCCTTTTGGAGTTCCCTTCTCCCCTGCCCATCCGCGCTCTGCGCCTCTCGTGCCCCTTCCTGCCTTTCTGACTTCCTGGTGGGCCTCTCCACTCCCGAGCTCCGTTAGGTCCTTGAGGTTAGCTCCTTTCACCTTGAAGTCATCCATCATCTGGCTGTCACTGTCCCAGCGGTTTCCTGCAACCCGGACTTGTAGGAAACTGAGGCTGGGAGGCAAGAGGGCGCACGGCCAAGGTCACACTGACAATGGCTTGGGCGCTGGACCCCATCCCGCGTCTCCGGGACCCCATCCCGCGTCTCCGAGACCCCAATGGAGTCTGCTTCCCGCTGCTCAAGTCTCAGCCCAGCCTGTTGCGCTACACTTTTGAACCATCGTTACCAGCTTCCTCCTCCTGATAAAATACAGCTTCCTTCCCACAGAGGCCTGCCCATTCAGCTCCTGGCTGCAGTAAAGTGGGTCTTAGAAGGTTGGATTGTTTATAGTCATGTCACTGCAGGTGGCTTGCCTTGGGAAAGGCTGTAGAGGTGTACAGATGAGCAGGGATGATGGAGTCTCTGGTGATCGCCCCAACCAGGGTGCATAGTAACCACCTGTTTGGCGCTGGCAGTAACAAGATGCATTTTCCTATCCTTTCCTGGAATGTGCAGATCTAGGGTTGGGCAAAAGCTGTCTCTAAAAAAACGTTAACTGGCCCTTCCTGATCTTGGCTTATTAGAGTTCACGTGGAATTTGCAGCACCTTTAGGGAGTCCTGACTTTGGAACCAGAATACTCAGTGGCAGCCCCATCTTCAGTGGCTAGCGGCCATTGACAGGAAGCTGTCAGTGATGAGGCCTTTCTTGATTTTACTCTTCGAATCTGTGTGATGCACGTGACCTCCGTTTTAGGATAGTGTCAAGATTAGACTAGATAGTGGATGTAAACAGCCCTCTAGATGCCTTGTGGCTACTGTTCTGCTTGTATTCTCAAACTCACCTCAGTGATCTAAAATGGATTGGTGCTATTTTTATCCCATTGAGTTTGTCCTTACTGTCACTAACCTAGTTTTTTTTTTTTTTCTTTTTACAAACAGCTTATTAGATGAAAATAATACAGCTTGTGTCAAAACACTTTTTGGGAATCTATGTCAAAACAAACTTTGGGGGTCTGGGGCTATATAGCTCTGTAGTAGAACGTGTGCTCAACATATGTGAGGCCCTGAGTTCAATCTCCAGCATAAAGGAAAGAAAGAAAAGAAACCTCCCAAAGTATTTGTCATAGTTCAGGCAGTAATTTTTACTGCTGTTTACTTAACATGAAGAAAATCAAGCTTAGAAACCTTGGCATATTTAACTTAGATTTTAGCAAGTGATCCTAGGCCCCAGCTGTTGTTGAATTAAATAAAATCCAAGTTTCTAGTAATAGTAACTTTTTGCCCACTGCAGACTAAACCCTTATGAGAAGGGAAACATGCTGCTGCAGGTTCTCTACTTCCTATTGGTGGCACTGAAGTAGTACCCAGATACTCTTGCAGACTTTGCTTCCTTTGGGTCCCACTCTAGTGCTCAGACTTTGGAGATGTTTCTCACAACAGCCCCCTTTCGAGTGTCTCCTGGCCTAAAGCAGCAGAGGCTTGAATTACCTTCACTGGCTCAGATCTGGAGTCCTCCCATTCTTCTCATGGCCTCCTGGGAGGCTGGAAGTTGTTAGAGCTTGTGGTCCCCACCCATTGCCATAGGAGGTAGTGCCCTGCTTCTTTACCCAGGCTAAGTGAGGGTGGCAGCAGGTGTAACGCCTCTCCAAGGTTCTTCCCCCACCCCCTTTGAGACAGGGTTTCTCTGTGTAGCTCTGGCTGACCTGGAACTCACTCTGTAGACGAGGCTGGACTTGAACTAAGAGATTCTCCTGCCTCTGCCACCCTAGTGCTGGGGTTAAAGGTGTGCGTCACTGCCTGATTTCTCCAAGGTTTTTATGTACCAGCTGCTATCCAATCGGTTTGAGTTAGACATTAGATCTCTCTTCCACTGTCAGAACCGGCTGGATAGAAACATTGACACTGAATCTAAGTGATATTGAAACTTCCAGAAGCATCTACTTGTTTGTTGTGTTTTGTTTTTTCTTATTTCTCTTTGTGATTTCTAGGCCTCTTAGAACTGTGTAGTTAGTGCTTTAACAAGAATAGTCAAGGGAGATCAGATTTGCAGTTACCCAGTGAAGGCAGTTTTTACATAGCATGAACACGAGTGTTCAAGCATAAATTTGAATCTTGGTCATCCTGTGTGTGAGCACTGGATGCACACACTGGTAAGTAAAGTAGACCCACCCTTGCATGGTGGAGCTGAGTCCAAGGGAGGGTGGTAAGACCTCTCAGAACTGTGCTGTCTCTATGACTTGAGTTAGTAACTTCTTGAGACCTCAGGTTTCTTATCACAGCTGAGCTGTCAGACAAATCCTCTTTAGGAAAGCAGTGGCAGAGAGCTAGATATTTAGCTGTTCTGTAGAGTGCCTGCCTAGCATGTATGAAGCACTGGGTTTGATCCTTAGCACTATATAAACCCAGTGAAGTGACAGAAGCCTGTAATTCTAGCACTCACGAAGTAGAGGCAGGAGGAACAGAAATTCAAGGTCATCCTTAGCTACATAGCAAGTTAGGATCCAACCTTGCCTATAGGAGGTCTTGTCCCTATCCTACTCCCCCCCCCCCAATGCACCAGCAGAGTGTCCAACACTAGTGAGTTTCTGTAAACAGAGACCATTTCTAAAGCTGGAGATCTAGCTCAGTGTAACACAGTTCCTTGCCATGAGTGAGGTTGAGTCCTAACACAGGTACAGTCAAAACCAGTTTCTATCTAATGTAATAGTACTGTTTTATTTGTATAGCAGCTCCATTCTATAGTTGAGCAAACTGAGGTTTTGACAAATTGAGTAACTTGTCAAAAGGGTTTTAAGTAACGGCCCTAAAGTCACAGCTATTAAGTGAAAGATCTGAGAATCAAATCCAGGTCTCCTGGCTCAAAATCCCACACTCTTTTATTATATAAAGCTCCCTTGGGAAAGACACTTAACCACAATGAGCTTTACTGTTCACTGTGCTTATTTCCCATTTTAATTAGGCAAGTTTTCCCTCGTCCCTGCAGGACAGCCTTACCTCCACAAGACTGCAGTGAAGCTAATTGGAACAGTGGGAGACCACTCTAACTGGTGCTTGCTGGGGTTGAGGGGAGAGTCCCTGCCTGTGTGGCCCAGCCTGCTACAGTCTGCTTCCACCCCTCACTCTGTGCTGGCAGCCAAGTGCTTAAGGGTGTTTCCATTATCTCAGTCTCTATGGTGGCAGCCTTAAGTCTCAATTTGAGGATTGCCTGGCTCACCAGTCAGCCTTCGTAACAAATCTTAGGAACTATGTGTTCTTAGGTACACAGAAATAAAGTGTTGTGGAGGGAACCCAGGTTTCGTGCTTTTGGAGGCCTGGGAGTTACATTTGCCTTCCAACACCTTTACTCCTGCCCCACACTGTGTGATGTGACAGACAGTCCAACACTCTGACAGTCTGTTGCCTTTGTGTGGTAGAGAAGGGGGCTTATATCTCCTGTGAGGGTGAAGCTACATTCCATCCCAGTCTCCGTGGAGATGTTCAAGTGGTCATTTGAGGGTAGAAGGTGGTGCATAGCCTGATGTTGTTGGAAAGATCATGTTCCTGATACTCCATCATGAAGCTTTGCAGACTTCCCTGCTTCTGCCGTAGCATGGAGGGTGGAGTAGGGGATGGCGCTGTTGGAAATTGATTTCCAGGTAGATAGGCATCAAGAAATGAGTTAACTGGGTGATTGTGGAGGATGCTTTTGATCCCAGCACTAGGGAGGCAGAGGCAGGCAGATCTCAGTGAGTTCAAGGCCAACCTGGTCTACAAAACACGTTCCAGTACAGCCAGGACTACACACAGAGAATCCCTGGGGGGGGCGGGGTGCAGAGAAAATGAGTTGCTGCATGGTTGCCTAAGAGCACTTGAGGCTTTGAACTTTATCTCTGCAGGATATGAGAAGATCTTCGTTGACTGAGTTGAAGTCTAGATGTACTTCTTACTTCTGCCCCTGGGAGACAGGTGGCCTAGTGAACAAACACTGCATCTGCCTGGCCCCTGAGGTTGTCTTTATTTGGCCACTTATTGCTTAGGAAGCTGTACATGAGCCTCAGTTTCTTAATGTGTAAAGTATGAGATAGCTTCCACTCTGAGCCTCTAATCACGTATTATTTGAAAGTGTCTTGTTAACCAATTTCAGTGTTGTCCTGAAGCCCAGATTCCCAGAGGAAAAATTAATGCTGGTGAACCTGCCTGGAAGAAGGGCCACTTGTCTTCCCTTGTGCATCTCTGTAAAGATAGCCTTGGGTTGGGGCGTGTAGCTAAGTGTTAGGTGCTGGCCTGGCATACACAAGGACCTGAGTTCCAGCCCCAGAACTGTAAAAACAAAGTCGTGCTCTACTCTATGTGCCTTTCTCAGGGGAGGGGAGACATGAGAGCTAGCCTGGCCCTTGGCATAGTACCAGGAAGCAGTAGATGGTGCTGGCATTTTGCCTGTCAGAAGAATCATGTGAGTTCCGTGTCTAATTATTTTACCTTCTGGTTGCTGAAGCAGGAGTTAAACAATGTTGTTCCTTAAAACATCCAGGCTGAAGTTATGCTTTGGAACTTACCCAGCTGTTTAACAGCTGGTTTTCAATTCATGTACATGTGGATTGTTCAGTGTCCTATCCTAGGGCCAGGCAGTGCCCCATCACATTGGCATTGGTGGTGTTTCCAGTGAGCTATAGGAGAGGTAGGGCTGGAGTCAGGAGATCTGGGCTGCCTGGTCCTCCCTGGAGGGTGACCAGGAACTGCCGTTGAGCCCTAGTCATGACAGCACCAAGCCGGTATTGAAAGCCTTACTTTCAGGCCAGGACATGAGGCTCTTGTTATAGGATCTGGCAGGCAAAGAGGAGCAAGCACCTGTGATGAGAAGCTGGGGCCATGGTTCACACCTGTAATCCTAGACCGGGGAGACTGAGGCAGGATGATTACTATTGAGTTGGAGGCCTGCCTGAGCTACAGTAGGAGACCAACCCCACTCCCACCCCCCCCAATGGAGGAGGGATTTTGAAAGACCCCACATTAGCCTTCAAATAGGATCTGGTCAAGATGCACCTAGGGACAGCTGCTTGTCCCTGCTATCGTGCACCTGCAGCTTGGTCTTGTTGACCATGTGGCCCCTCTGCCCTGAGGTGAACCCATGAAGCCCTCAGTCCAGCCTTGTCGTTAGCGTTAGCGTTAGCAGGTGCGTCTTGTGCCTGCCACTCTTGGTGTTTGCTGGGCAGAGCTTCTGGGAGTGGCTCTTTACGGTTTCTTGAAGCCAATGTGTCTTGGCCTTTATGTGCCTATGATAACTGTCTCAAGAGTCAGAAGACATAAACAGTAGTCTAGGGCCACCTCAGATCCCAGAAAGCTACCCTAAATGTTCCCGGAAAGTGGGTGCTTCCTCCTTAGGGATATGCATTACTGCTGAGCCAGCAGGCTGCAGGATAGTCCGCACTCCCCAGGACCACGCAGCTGGATGAATGCTCTTCCTGGAAGGAAGCTAAGAGGTCTAGTGATCCTTGACCTCAGGACCATGAGGGAACAGTGTTCCTGCTGGGCCACACACCCACCCAGGTTTCCTGTTGTAGGGCCAGGTCAATGCCAAGGCCCCTTGGGTTCCTCTGAGGGAGTTAGCCACAGCCCTTTTATTAGTGTTTTTTCCTTGTTGCAGAGAAAGTCAAGCAAGGCCAAGGAGAAGAAACAGAAGCGGTTGGAGGAGCGAGCCGCCATGGATGCTGTCTGTGCCAAAGTGGATGCTGCCAACAGGGTGACTTTTCCAACTGCAGCTTGGTTTTCTTATTTGACTTCTTGGCGCCACCCAGTGGCAGATATATAGCACTGCATATGCAGCCTATTCTCAGCATAGTTGGGAGAAGGGCCTGTGGTGGCTCAGGTGCTGAGGGATGTGTAAAGAGGCTTACAAGTCTTCCTGATATGAAACTTGGGGAGGTTTTTGCTAGTTTGCTTTTGGATGAGGAAATCTCCCCCATGAGACATGGTATTCTTAACCCTTCCTTCTTTCAGAGATTACTGGCTACCCTTAAGTACTGTAAGCTCTGCGTTACCCAAGACTCTGGAGGCCTGGGAGCTTTCAGGCTGAGCCTATGGGTTTGGCCTTGGTTGGCTTTCCTGCCTCATGCTATATTTCACATTGCTTTTTTCCTAATTTTGTGTGGGGGTGGGGAGTTGTGTATACATGAGTGGGTGTCTGGGGGGACAGAGGCTTTAAAGTCTCCTGGAGCTGATGTTACTGGAGGTTGTAAACTGTCCTATATGGATGCTAGGAAATGAACTCGGGCCCTCTGGAAGTGCAGCAAGCTCTCCTAACCCCTGAGCCATCTCTCCAGACCGTTATGTCACTTTATATTAACCTCTATCTTGGTAAGCAGCTTCTGAGCGGAGTGATGGACAGGTTACAGTCAGTCAGTCTTGTTCCTGCAGTGCTCAAGCAGATCAGTCACTTCCTTCCTACAACAGCCAACTCCTTGTCAGTGTCCTCCTTCATCTCTGTCTACTTTCTTTCTCTCCACAGCTTGGAGACCCTCTGGAGGCATTCCCAGTCTTTAAGAAATATGACCGCAATGGGTGAGTTGTCCTCGCCATTCCTAATAGTTGTCTCCTGGGGGTCCTTTGGCATTCACTCCTCCGGAGTCGTGCATGTTTCCCTCCATCATGAAAAAGCAACGACTGGCTGGTGTCACCTGTTGATGCATTCTCCCGGTTAAGGTGATATAGGAATTGATAGTTGTACAGAGATTGTGTGTAACTGAGGTTACACAAGTAATAGCCCTGTAGGACCTGGAATCAGACAGCCAGGCAGTAGAGGCACAAACCTCTAATCCCAGCACGTGGGAGGCAGGGGCAGATCTGAGTTCCAGGACAGCCAGGGCTACACAGAGAAACCCGTCTCAAACAAACAAAACAAGGAATAAGATGAAACGTGGACACTTTGACCTACTGTCAGATTTTATGATTGGGAAACTGAGGCTCAGAAAGTTCGAATGCGGTATCTGAGTTTATGGAGCATGCCCTCACATCCAAAGGAGCTTTCCGTTTCCAATTAAGTGTTTTTCCTTGAGTACACAGTATATTATTACTTAGCCTGTCTTCCTTGTAATCAGAAATGGGTCTAAGAACTTGGCTTGGAGAGTCAAAAGGATCATGAGTTTCAGACTAGTCTGGGCTATATGGTAAGGAAGAAAAAGACTGGGGTCTAATGTTCCCTTTTTAGGAGTTGAAGGGGTTAGGTTCAACGCTTTGATCCATAGAGCCTGCTGATAAAAATACGGCTGTTGTGACTGCTGTACCAGCTAACATTCGGGTCTGGGAGGTGTTTTTGAACTGTGCTGGCTTGTGTCAGGAAGGTCAGAGGTTACAGTTTTTCTATTATGGTGAAGAGTGGCTGAGCTTTGTCCCTAAAATAAGCCTTGGTTTCTTACCTGTCAGACAGGATAATGCCAGAAAGTAAGAAGTATACTGAGAAGATTAGCAAATACCAGGTAGAGAGGAGAGAAGGACCAGCTGTGTAGATTCCAAAGCCCTGTGACCTTTTATAGCTATGCAGCAATCATAGAATCAGTTCACTTACATCTTCCTATCTGGGATCTGGCATAGGACTTGTAGCAGCTTTGTTATTCTGTTTCTGGGACATTATGGCATGCTGTAGGGATCTCTTCTGTGGCTTTTCTTAGTGTTTCATATGCTATGTTTCTATTGCCTTGCAGAAGTCTGTGCCTGCACTGAGCAGGCCACAGCAGCAGGCTCTGCTGTGTTAGTGTCTTGATTTTCGTATGGTCCCTCCAACATGCCTGTGACAGTACTTGAGAAGCTGACACAGGAGGACTTTCCATGAATTTGAGAGTTGCATACTGATTCAAGGTCAGCCTACACTTCATGGAGAGACCCTGTCTCATTAAACCAAAAAAATAAAAGAATGCACATTATTGTAAGATGGACTTTGAGTATTTTTTAGCCAATAGCCAACAGGTACAGAGATGGATTTGGATGTTTCTAAGATGTTGGTACTTGTGAAGACAGGCTCTTCTAAAACAGGAGGTTGAGATTTTGCCAGTCTGTAGATTTCAGTAGTTACTTTCCATTGTGAAGATTGTGTCAAAGGCTCCTTGAGAGGTGCTGGTGTGGAAGCTCTTAAAGGCTTAATTTTAGACAGGAGTCTGTATCATTTTAGTAGTTGGGAGGCTGAAACAGAAGACTCATGAGGCCAAGGCTAGTCTGAGGTACATAGTGAGACCCTGTGTCCAAGAAAAGAAAATTGCTAGCTGGTGATGGCTCAGGCCTCTAATCTGGGTACTCAGGAGGCAGTGGTAAGCTGATAGCCTAAGTTCCAGGCCAGTCTGGTCTGTAGTAACTTCCAGAACAGCCAGAGCTACACAGAGAAGCCCTGTTTCTTGTTTTCAAGTGAACAAAAGGGCTCATGACACAAGCCCCAAATAACCTGTGGTCGAAGAAGAAAAAAACCTGTTTTCTAGAACTGTCCTTTAGCCTCGTGTGAATCTTCACTCATACATGCACACATACATTTTCTGTGTATGTTTCTGGCTGGCCTAGAACTAGCTTGCTATGTAGACCAGGCTGATTTCTAACTGTCAGAGATCTGTCTGTCTCTGCCTCTTGAGTGCTTGTGACTAAAGGTGTACCCCCACCACACTCAGTGTAAAATAGTGTGGGGATATTTTCAAATATAATAAAAATAGTGGGATGTCAGAGGGATCTACCCACAGTCAGTCTAGGAGGATCAGACAGTGGTAACTCACACCTTTAATCCCAGTGCAGGGTGACCTATGCCCTTAATCCAATCTGAGTTCAGGTCATTTTAGTTTCTGAAGGAGTTCCAGGCTCCCAGGCAGGCAGTGGTGGTGCCATGCTTTAACTGAGCAAAGAAAGTATCTAAGGCAGATATAGAAAGACAGAGCAGGCAGAAGCCAGGAGTGAAGGCTGAGGAAGCTGGAAGACAGCTGAGTGAGATCTGACTCTCTGATATCTCCACTTGTTTTTATTGTATTTGAAAATATCCCCACAAAATAGTTAAATAAGTATTTGTTTCATTTCATTTTTAATTGTATATATGCATGTGGAAATGTATGCAAGCGTCCTGAGATCAGGTGCATCAAATTGACTCTGGAGCTCCAGTTACAGGCCATTGTGAGTGGCCTGATATGGGTGCTGATGCCAAACGCAGGTCACTGGAAAAGCAAAAAGTGGCCTTAACTGCTGAGCTATTGCTCCAGCCTCTCCCCAATCTTCTTCCTTAAAAGCCTGAGTTTCAGATGAATTCCTTTCAATAACATTGGCAAGAGGGACCTTACTGCCTAGAGCATTGGTGTATACCTTGTTCCTCCTGTGTAATCAGCTCCTAGTCCCTATTGGGTGTCACGGAAGAGGCAGGTAGGACTGGACTGGAGGAAGGGTGTTGCTGTAGTCTTCTTGAAAGGCCAGGTCACCCAACTGCTTCAAAGGGGTAATAGGTAGCTAAGAGAGACCTGCTCTAGTGAGAGTCCAGTGAGTGGAGGGAGAGGTACAGTTAGCAAGATGAGTGCTAACAAACAGCTAGGGAGCAGAGTGTTTTTGTTAATTATTAGAAACTGAAGAGATTGAACATGTAGGGGAAAGCAGAGAGGTAGCCAAGGAGAGCACTTGACATGGAGTCTGAGTCTGATAAAGACATTACAGGTGAGGCAGGAAATGGACCCTGTGGCAGGATGCTGGCCATGTGAGGACAGCTGTTAAACCTAGGTCTGGAAAACATGACTTTTCCCTGTAGGGTGCCTGAGACTGGTATGCATCCCTGGCAGACATTTAGGGAAGAATAGCAGTGTCCTGGTGAGAACCCTAGGCCTGATGCTTCCCTGTCTACTTCTCAGATTGAATGTCTCCATTGAATGTAAGCGAGTATCTGGATTGGAGCCAGCCACTGTGGATTGGGCCTTCGACCTCACCAAAACCAATATGCAGACGATGTAAGCACAACTCCACCAAGGGCGGCCCTGCACCCCAGTGGTTTTCTTCCAAGGTTCCTTGTCCTGATTGCCCCAACTCCTCAGGTATGAGCAAAGTGAGTGGGGCTGGAAGGACCGAGAGAAACGGGAGGAGATGACTGATGACCGAGCCTGGTACCTCATTGCTTGGGAAGACAGTTCCATTCCTGTTGCCTTTTCTCACTTCCGATTTGATGTGGAGTGTGGGGATGAAGTCCTGTACTGGTAGGAGCTGAAACTTAACATGGAGTGGATGTGGAGGGGGAGACAAGTGGCAGAGCCCAGTGAACCTCTGAAGGATTGATTCCTGGGGTGGCAGGCTCCTCCTGGGGACCTGGACCCTCTCTTTGGTACTGTTGTATGCACTCACTCCTCTGCTTTGTCAGCTATGAAGTGCAGTTGGAAAGCAAGGTACGGCGGAAAGGCCTGGGGAAGTTCCTCATTCAGATCCTGCAGCTCATGGCCAACAGGTAAGGCTGCTGTACCAAGGAGGCCACTCTCTTGGGCTTTCTCAGAGGACCCTGCTTTACTGTGGCTCAGGTTAGATGGCAAGTGGGGCACATCCCTGACACTGGGGCACTCTGGCCAACCTACTTTGTTGGGAGGGACTCGGTGCCAAGGTGCCCAAGATCTCTGCAGGCTGAAGGAGGGACTGGAGGCCTTTTGAGGCACCTGGAAGGAAGAGAGAGGATGATTGACTTTAGTCTCTGCTCTGTATTTTGTTGATGCGCTTTGTTGTTGGGTGGATGGGGAGAGTTGTTTGAGATGGGGTTTCTCTGTAGGCCTGGCTGTCCTGGAACTTACTCTGTAGACCAGGCTGACATCAGATTCACAGAGATCCGCCTGCCTCTGCCCCCCCCCCCCCCCCCCCCCCCGAGTGCTGTGATCAAAGACAGCACCACTCTCACATGGCTTTTGTTATTTCTATAAGTGTAAGGATGTTTTTCCTGTGTGTATGTATATGTACCATGTTTGTGGCCTGAAGAGGGCATTAGATTCCTTGGAGCTAAAGTTACAGATGGCTATACACCACTATGTCAGGGCTAAAGATTAAACCCCAGGTCCTCCTCAAGAATACTGGTGTTCCTAACCCCTCAAACATTTCTCTAAACCTTTTGGTGGTTTTTTTTTTTTTTTTTTTTTTTTTTTTTTTTTTAAAAAAAGATATATCTTGGGGGCTGGGGTTAAGAGCACTGACTGCTCTTCCAGAGGTTCTGAGTTCAATTCCCAGCACCCACATGGAAGCTTGCAACCCTCTCTAGTGGGATTCGATGCCCTCTTCTGGCATAAAGGCATACGTGCAGATAGAGCACTTAGACGTTTATATATATATATATAAAGTTTTACAGATCTCTGTCTGTGTGCATGCCTGCCATATGAGTGCAGTGTCTACAGAGGCCAGAAGGGTGTGGGGTACTCTCGGTATTATGTTACAGGCAGGAAAATGAAATTCACTCCTGGAAGAACAGAAGTGTTCTTGATTCTGTTTCTAGAAGGTACTCTGCTCTCTTCCAGCACACAGATGAAGAAGGTGATGCTAACTGTATTTAAACACAATCATGGCGCCTATCAGTTCTTCCGAGAGGCATTGCAGTAAGGAGCGAGGCTCTGGTGTGGTCCTTCTGGGTGGTTAGGGCGCTTTCTCTGCTGGCTCCCAGATGCCTGCTTGTTCTCATCCTGATCCTGTCCGTGGTCTGTGGGGATTGGGGTTCGTGAGGCAGTGTGCCAGTACCTTCTGACTGCTGGTACCTACGAGGTTTCAGAACTGCTGCAGAAGTTCCCAACTCAGGAGCAAAGCCAGCAGCCAACTCTTTCTCTTGTCTGTCTTGCAGGTTTGAAATTGATGACTCTTCCCCCAGTATGTCTGGTTGCTGTGGAGAGGACTGCTCCTATGAGATACTGAGCCGCAGGACCAAGTTTGGGGACAGTCAGCATTCCCACACAGGCGGGCATTGTGGTGGCTGTTGCCACTGAACTCCCAGAACCACTTGCAAGTGAAGTCACTCTCCTTAGGCTTGTCCTCTTCCCTGGCCTTAAGCCACTTGCCAGGTACCCCTGGAGCTGTGGGTGCCTTAGCCCTGCATGAGTCAGGCATACCCTGAGAGCACAGAATCCTGGGGAGCAGTGACCCCAGCTGCCTTTCCACCCCCTCCTGGAAAAGCAGAGTGCTTAGAGGGAACACAGGAAGCGGGTGCTGTGAGAAGGATGGCAGGTTGACCACTGAGTCCATCCTTGTGCAGCGACTGCCTCCTTGCTTAGCTCTTGGGCCCCTAAAATGGAAGGTTCCCCACTTGCCTACACCTGGATTTCTGACAGGGCTCCAAGACATGTTCCATGTGGACAAATGGAATGATTATACTCACCTTTGTGAAAGACTTGGAGCCTGTTGGTCCCCATAAAGAATTGGATGCAGATCTGGGCACACAACAGCCCTTGGACATTTTTACTCTGGGGACCAAATGCTTTCCTGGAAACCATGTGGCTTTTTGATGCAGGGGTTTGTGCCGTGTTCTTCTAGATCCACAGGGTGGAGTCTCGGGACCAGCCAACTTCGGGAGAGACTGTCTCCATCACTGTCACAAGGCAGAGAAGACGAGGAAGAGCTGTCAGTCTTTATGTGCTCGCTGAAGGGATGCAGCATCTCTGGCCTTTGGATTGTGCTGCGTTTCTCATGATCTTGACTCAGTCTTTTTGCTCAAGAAGGAAGTCACAGTCCTGCCTGCTCTCACACCTCTCACTTCAGTCCGGATACCTCTGTTTTTAGTCTCAAAGGAAGTAACTTCAGGGAGCCCTTCCTCCCCAGAAGGACCCCTCCTTTCTGGTATATTTGATGCCATTTCCTCCTACTCTTGGTGCTGATAGCTCTCTGAAGGTGGGATTGCCCACCACTCTCCCTGTCTGAGGAGCCCCAGCCAGCAGCAGGCCCCTTTGCCTGTTTTCCCCAGCCCCAACCCTCACTGCCTCAATGAGGCACTTGTACCACTGTCCTGGCCCCAGTGGGATACATCAGGAATGCCCTTCAGTGGGTCACTGCTGCTTTTTCTGTCACTGGTGTCACCCTACAGTGGCAGACCAGAGCCAGGAGAAGACCTTCCTCTTCAGAGGATGAAGAGAATGCAGGCTCAGAACTTGAACTCATCCTGACCTCTGGGTCATGTTCTTCCAAGGAAGCAAAACCAAATCCTCACCTAGGAAAACACACTTGCCACTTCCCTGTTGCCATCCCTGAGTTCTGCGTTGAGACACGGCAAAGAGCTTACCTTTGTGCAGTTGCTCTCTTGAGACTTCCTGACCTCAGAGTCTGCTCACCTCACCCCCTTCCTGACTCTGGCTCTCTGTCCTGGCAAGTCTCCCCAGATTTTTGATTGTGTGGTAGCCTGGGCATAGAGGGTCCTTTCTTACTATAGTGTGTCCTCCATTGAGCACTCTGCTGTTCTTAGCCCTGTCAATCTTGCCTTGGCCTTGGGGCTTTACACTGGAAAAGGTCTACCTTTGCCTGACCTATATTCCCCTGGTGAGAATTGAAGCTGCCCAGAGGGGATTGGTAGGCTCCTTCCAAGAATCATGAAATAGGAACATGCTTGGAGGAGTCTCTCCCTATCCTCATCTGTCTTAGATCATGATTTCTGATACCTCCCACTTAGGGGGACCAAAAGGAACCCCCAGTATAAACTCCATGTGAGGTGAATTGAGTGTCTTGTCTCCAGTCACTGGACCTGGCACCAGGACTCTCATGGTGCTTAGTGCCTGGCCTCCCCACCCTCTGCAGGCCACATTCCAAAGGGCCCTTCAGGATCTCACTGGACCAGAGGGATAGTGGCCAGGACCAGAAGATCCTGTGGGTATTGAGACCATGGTTTGTCAGGCATACATTATCTTCCACCTCATGATTTTGAGAAACAAGGTCTAGCCTGCTGTATCAGGCTCTTTTTTTTTTTTTTTTGTTCAGAACCTGTTAAAATGTTCTTAAAGGTTTTTGTTTTAGTGAATCTATCCCATTTCAGATTATTTTTGTTGCTGTTAAATGTATATGGTTCTTTTTTTTAACACTTCTGGAGGGTTTGTTTTTTAGAGGAAAGTTGGAAGATAAATTTCTTGTTTTATATATTTTTTCCTAGCAAATTGTTATCACTGGAATCAAAGGGGGAAAACATCTCTCTTTGTATGGGTTTTATTTGTATGTCATTAATAAACAACACTTTGTTCAGATGCTGGATGCCATGGGCAGCGAGTGTCAAGCATTGACTTTGGGAGGCACATGGTTGTGCTGGCCCCACCCTCTCCCTGAAAAGGAAGCCTTTGGTAAGTGGAACCTAAGTGCATGTATTTGTGCCATTTTGCAGAAGTTTTGGGTGAGGTCAGGGATGTTCAAAATATGGTCTGTTTGGCATCCTGGAGCAGGACCTGAGCCAGGCACTGAGGTTTTGGGCATTGACAACGCAGATGTGAGTTCAGTCTCCTATGTGAGTTGAAGGGTGAATTTTGTCCCTGTGTTTATGCTATACTGTGCATTCCTCAGAGTCTTCAACAAGGACTTTGAAGTCTCTCCTCATAGACAAAAAGGCCCAAAGGATGGTTAAGCCCTCTATGAGTTTCACAGCTGGTTCCCTCAGCTGGGTTCCTGCCAAGCACAGGCTCAGAAGCAGAAAGTGGACCTAGGAACTGGAGCTCAGAACTTCCAGTGGACAGAGGAAGGACCATCCTCACCATATTAGTCATGTGTGGTAGGTGAAGGACAAGTCACTGGGGTCCCTGACATGTTTGAAGTCTAAGGGCCCAGTGGATACTGGGTACACCTGACATACCAGAGGGAGGGGATGGCTGGGGTCCAGCTCACAATGAAGAGAACTGTAGTGCCAGCCCTGTAGTTGCTCTCAAAGCTGGAAGCTGTTCCATGTGAGGATGGTGATTTTCATCACCATTACAGACCTAAAGGGGTTAACTATCAGGGTCCCCTGCTTCCAAGTCCTAGGTGGCTTACACCAGCATCTTGAGGCTTTTGGATCCTTAGGTGCTAGGCTAGACAACTGTACCTTCATGAGTGGAAGCAGACCCTGTTACCCCACCCCACCCCCTTCACTGACACCTCTACCCAGTAGCTGTGTCCAGCCATTTGAGGTTATCTGGTACCTGGTGACAACTGTGACCCAGGAAGAGCAAATATTTCCAGGACCCTGTCACTGTCCCTCCCCCCACTCTGCCCTCTTGTTTGCCTGCTTAGGCTCCTTCAAGCAGCTCTTTTCTAACAGTGAGCCCAACACTGCTGTCCTTTACCTCTTAGCTTTTGCCAAGATATTGTTTGGCCTCATGATGGGAACATCCTGAGACTGTCCTAGCATCTCCTGCTGCCAGCACCCGAGGGTCAGTTTCCTGTGGATTTAGAGTGACCCAGCTACCCTCATCAGTAAGAACCACACAGTAGGATTCTAAAGTCCAGTCCAGGTCCTTTCTGCCAGCCTCCTGCAGGCAGCCTCCCTGCTGGCCTTAGGGTTCAGTATCTGTTTACCATTCAATAGACTGAGGAGCCAGAGTTGAGTTCCTTAGCAGCTTCAGGTCTGGTGCTTTGGGGGGTGGCTGAGGGCAGGAATGACAAAGGCACTTTTACATAACATTGGCCTCATCATCTGCAGGGCCCCCCGTGCCTTCAGTAAACGAATAAAGGACACCTGGTATTTCACATATTGTCCAATGGTATCTAGAGCCAGCTGAAATGACTATCCAGCAGACATGGACAGCTGGAGTGTGAAGTGGATATCAGAGCCCGGGACCAGATCCCCTGCCTGTTCTCAAGGCCTGGCATCTCTTCCTAGTGCCCTGTATAGGGAAGGGGGAGTGGTAGAAACAGCTTGGGCCTTTGAGCCTTGCCACAGTGTAGAAGGGCCCCGGCAAGGAATGGTGCAAATTATCCAGAGTACTAGAGGGTGTGATGTCCCCACAGATTGTCAAGTTTGAATGCTTGCTTCCTGTTGATCTGTTTGGGTACATTAGGAGGTGTGGCCTTGCTGGAAAAACTGGGGCAGGGGATAGGCTTTTGAGTTTTCAGAGGCAGCGCCACTCCCACCTGTGGCGCTCTGCGTGGGAATCAAGATGTAAGCTCTTAGCTTTTTGCTCCAGCCATCATCCCTGCCACCTGCTACCTACCATCGTAGTTGTGGTGTTCCAGGCTAGCCAGGGCTACGAGAGTGAGATCCTGTGATAAGTAAATAAAAATTAACAGTGACAAAGTCTCATGTGTGTATTCCTGTCACCTCCTGTCACTTGAGTGGCAGAGGCAGAAGGATTGCTGTAAATTAGATACCAGCTTAGTTCACATAGCAAATACCAGACCAGCCAGGCCCACATGACTGTGTCAAAAACAAAACTTAAAAAAATATAGTAGTGTGGCAAAGACAGGTAGATCTCTAAATTTGAGGCCAGCCTTGACTACAAGTTCCAAGATAGGACTGTTAGAGAAACATTGGTGGGGGGCACTTCAGAAATTAACAAGGATACCTATTCAATGCCCATATTCAGTTGGAATTTGATATATAGGCGAGTATGAGCTTAAATTTCTAATTCTCCTGACTCTGCCTCCCAAAGCTGGGATTACAGGGCTGGGCCACCAGTCAGGTTTATGTAATGCTGAGGAATCAAATCCAGGGTTGCCTCTGTGCCAGCTATGCAGTCCTTCTGATTTACAGCCCCAGCTCCTTGTCTTCCACCAATGCTAAGACTATATGAATGCTCAAGATTGTTACCAGTCTTATTTGGGACAGGTTCTCACTACATAGCTCTTCCTGGTCTAGAACTCACTGTAGCCCAAGCTGGCCTCAAATTTGAGATCTGCCTTCTAAATGTTGGGATTAAAGGTGTGCTATCCACACTAGGCAAGGTTACTTTTAACTCTCATTTTGAGACAGACTTTCATGCTAGTATTATGCATGCACTGCCCACCTTACATGGATGCTGAGAATCTGGATTCAGGTCTTCACATTTAACTACTAAGCCATTTCCCTAGTCCTTATTTTGGGGTGGAGAGCAATCTTATTATATAGCCAAGCCTGTCCTGTAACTTGAAGCAGTCTTTCTGGCTTGGTCTCATTTGCAAGGACTTTAGTCCTATGCCAGCACTATACCTTGCAGTCTGTGCTTTTATGCCAAGCTTTTCCCTCCATACTACACTCATGAGACCTATTAGTGCTTTTTGAGATAGCAGGGTTTTACTATGCACTCTTCAGTCTGGTTTGGAACTCACTATGTAGTCCAAGCTTGCTTTTTATTCATAGAGATCCACCTGCCTCTGCCTCCTGAGTACTGGGATTAAAGGCGTGTGCTATTGTGCTTGTTCTTTAAAAACAAAAACCTTCCTTGTGTCAGTGTCTTGCCTGTATTTGTGCACAATATGTATGCAGTGCTCTCAGAAGCCAGAAGATGTCAGATTCTCTGGAACTGGAGTTACAGATGCTTGTGAGCTACCATGTCTGTGCTGGGAATTGAACCTGGGTCCTATGGAGGAGCAGCCAGTACCCCTAGCCACTCAGCCCTTGTCTTAGGGTTTCTATTGCTGTGAGGAGACACCATGACCAGGGCAACTCTTATAAAGGGAAACATTTAATTGAGGTGGCAGCTTATAGTTTTAGAGACAGTCTTTTATCACGGTGGGGAGTATGGCAGCATGCTGGCAGGCATGGTGCTGGAGAAGGAGCTGAGAGCTCTACATCTTGCCAACAGGAAGTTGACTGAGACACTGGGAAATATCCTGACCATAGGATACCTCAACACTTGCCCCATGCTGACAATACTTCCTCAAAGAAGGCTACACATCCTAATAATTCCAGTCCCCATGTTGGGGGCCAATTACATCCAAACTACCTCACCCTCTCTCTACCCTTGATCACTGGGGGCTGAACCCCGAATATTGTGCATTTTAGGTAAGTGTGCTGCCATTAACCTAAGTGCTAGACTCTTTTAGGATATGTTATATACACAGATGTGTGTGGGTAAATATGCCTGTGCACACACATTTAGAGGTCAGAGGAAGGGAGACAAGATCCCTCACTGGGTGCTGGAGAGACAGCTCAGAGGTTCTAAATTCAGTTCCTACCAACCAACCACATGGTAACAACTGTAAGATCTGGTGCCCTCTTCTGGCCATCAGGTACACATGCAGACAACACTTTTTCTTAACAAAAAAACAAAAACAACAACAAACCCAACTCACTGATTTTCTATACATTTCCATTTATGCTAGACTGCCTGTATGTCATCCCAGTGCTAGGCTTATGGGCACATGTGGCTATGCCTAGCTTTTTATTTGCAGGTGGTGTGGGGTGGGAGACAACTTTTAGGAGTCTTTTTTACTTGTGCTGTGGTTCTGAAGATCAAAATAGGTAGTTGGGGCTCGTATCTTTTTCCACTGAGTAGCCTCCCTCACCTTAGACTTTTTAAGATGAATCTTAGGAATTTGAACTCAGGTCTTCCTGATTTCACAAGCCTTATCCACTGAGCCATTTCCCACCCCCACCCCCGTTTGTATTTTCACTTCAAGACAGTCTAAGTTGCACAGACAGGCCTTGAACTTGATTCTCCTACCTCAGCTTTCTGAATAGCTGGGATTACAGGCCAGTGCCACCAAGATCTGGTTTTTCTGTGTTCCAAATATGTTTACTCCTCATAGGTTTTCTAATCCATATGCTCTTTGTTGCCTATCCCTACTCCTATAGGACTCTCTCTAGTATACTTTGCAAGAGGGATAAAGAAGGCAAAAATGTTGGTACTACTTTAGCAGAAAGGTCTGGGGCAAGCTTAATACTGCTTTCTTACCTCTCTGATGGGGACAAACTTGGTCACAGATCCCTGAGGACACCTTGGGACAGAGCCCAAGCTTTCCTTCTTATCCCAAAGTGCCGTTCTCCAAGGAAACATTCCTGGAGTGTCTCCAGGCCCTTCTCATGGCTATGCTCACACCTACACATTCTTTCCTTGTTTCCTAGAACCAAAGAAGCCAATAGGAATGTCCTTGCTCCAGCCTCTTCCCTGGTGATAGCAGCTCCAACTGTATCCCTAAGGATAGAGCTGAAGAATTTAGAATTATCCATCCTACGCTGTTTTCCAGGGCCCAGAGAAAAAGTAAGGCAGAGCCAGCTAGTAACTGGGGATATATCTAGAGCAGGAAACACATCCAGAGGAGGCGTAAGGCAGCTTTCCCTCTAAGCCTGAGTCCATTGTCACCTATCACTCCCCTGCCACCTCATCCAAGGAGCTGAGGTTCTCCACAAAGCTCCTCTTTTGCTGTCTGTCTCCCTGTGCTCTCATCTCTTGCCACAGCCTTTGATGCTATTGACCTTGGATGTAAAATGAACTTTTGAAGTTGAGGTTGGTGATAGATGCCTATAATCCCAGAACCTAGGAGGTTGAGACAGGGAGAGTAGCAATGTGAAGGCAGCCTGGGGCACAGGGCCAGGTCCTGCCTCAGCACACCAGACAACAAACAAGCAAATAAAAACCCTCATGTCTAGGGCTGAGGTTGCAGTTCACTTAGTCAAATTTTTGCTTACAATATAAGTCCCTGGGTTTGATCAGCAGCACTGTAGAAACTGGTACGCTGGTCTAGGCATGTAGAGGGTGGCAGGAAGATCAAAAAGTTCAGGGTTATCTGGTAAGACATGGGATTCAAGCCAGGGATACATAAGACCGAAACAGACAAACCCCTCTGAAGCGTCAGAAACTCCTTTCTCTGCAGCAAATGGTAGGCAGTTCAAGTGTGGCCGCAGAGCACAAGCCTACCTTGGGATCCTGCTTGGTAGCCTCTTAGCTGCACATTTTGAACAGCCTGTTTCCTTAGTGGTGGAACATCACAGAGAGACAGACTAGTAGCTCCCTTCAAGGCACTATGAAGAAGACAACAGTGTGCAGCTGGGCTTGGTTCTAAGGCTCACCCTACTCCCCTTTTGCTTTGCCTTTTACCTACTTGAATACAATACATTCTTACAGGGTCTGAGGATTATCAGGACATTGGGAGACAGTTTGGGTAGTCAGCCTCTGCCTAGCCTTGGGGTAGAAACACTCTCCATACCTCCCCAGCCTTGTGGCCACTAGTGTTTCCATAGCTTCTATAGGATGAGGAGGAGGTAAAGGTGTGACCTGCTCAGCAGGTTTCTGGAGACAGTGGTATCCAAAGACATCACCTAATAGGTAGCAGTTTTTGTTTATTTTAATACAGCATCTATGTAGTCCCTGTTGTCTTGGGGCTATGTAAACCAGGCTGGCCTTGAACTCACAGAGGTCTTCCTGCCTTTGCTGGAATTAAAGGTATACCCTACCATGACTTGTAATACATGGCTGATATATTTTCACCATAGTTTTAAAGTTTGCTTATTGTGGGCTGGAGAGATGACTTAGCAGTTAAGAGCACTGGCTGCTCTTCAGAGGACCCAGGTTCAATTCCCAGCATCTACACGGCAGGCAGTTCACAACTATTTGTAATTCCAGTTCTAGGGGAATCTGGCACTCTCACACAGACAAAACACCATACAGGCAAAACACCAATGCAATAATATAAAAATAAATCATTTTTGAAAGTTTTCTTATTGTTATATTTTCTGATGATAAATCTGTCTTGCCTCTCTGCTCTTGCAGAGGACCAGGTCAGTTTAGTTCCCAGCCGCCACATGACTGCTCACTATCGCCTGTAATTTCAGTTCCAGAAGACCCACCACTGCCTTTTGGTCTCTGTGCACTCTTCATGAACGTGGTGTACAAATGCACATACAAACAAAACTTATTTGCACAAAATAAAAATAAATAACAATGCTTTGTGTGTGTGTTTTAAAGAGACAGGGTTTCTCTGTGTAGCCCTGGCTGTCCAGGAGCTCACTCTGTAGACCAGATGGTGGCTATTAGCAAGGTTTTTAAAAGTAGAGGCGACTGGTTAGGCGGCTCAAGTCACTAGCTCAGGCCTAGCAGAGAAAAAATACTAAAAGGCTATATGAATGGAGGGGAGGAGTCAAGAATTTAGTTATCTCTTCTCGCTTGTGATTGGGTGGCTCTTGATGTTACTCTGGAAGATAAAGGAGGTGGGACAAAAGATGTTTCATTTCTCCGCCCATGTGTGGTAGGATGGTGTCGATTGGTTGTTTCTAGGAGAGCGCCAGAAAAAGCCCAGACCGGGAGGGACAATTCCCGGCATCATTTCCTAGTAGTTCCGGTTTCCGCCCTCAGCGTCGGAACTTCCGGTTGGTGTGGCCATCTTGACTTCCTGACCTTGGGCTCCCGCAGATCCTTGTCGTTGGCCGTTCAGCACCATCATGTCGGTCCTGACGCCGCTGCTGCTGAGGGGCCTGACGGGCTCGGCCCGGCGGCTGATGGTGCCGCGCGCTCAAGTCCACTCGAAGCCGCCGCGGGAGCAGCTCGGGGTCGTGGTGAGCGGGCCGACAGGGTGCTGGGGGCGGTCTGCAGCGCAGGCTCCGGCCGTCTGCAGGGCGAGGAGGGACAATTAAGCCCTAGGACTTTCTCCCTATTCCCTGGATCTCGTTCGTGTGTGTGTGTGTGTGTTGCCCGATAACTGGCAGCGACGGTAATGGTTGTTGCCGCTATTTTTTTTTTTTTAATTAAGGAGTGGTGTAGAGGATCTCAGGGTTTTGGGGATTCTCAGAAATGTAGGATAGCAATGTGGACAATTTTCACCTTTTAAACATTTTTTTTTAAAAAAATTGAGGCAGGGTCTCACGTAGCTCAGATTGGCCTCAAACTTCGTAGCTATATTTGACCTTGAACTGATAGTAGTCATGTTTGCAGCTCTTTAGTGCTGGGATTACAGGCATGTGCCACCACTTTCGGTTTATGTGGTGCAGGAGAGCAAACCCAGGACTTTCTCAGAAGCTATTTACTGACGCTGTGTCCCTCTTTTTTTTTTTTTTTTTTTTTTTTTAAGATTTCCTATTTTAAGTGAGACCCGGTCCAGAGGTCCAGAATCCAAGCTCAGAATTAGGGCCAGAACCAAAACTGAGGAAACGGTGACAATTACGTCATCCCCACTTGTAGCCCGTTACTAGGAAGGTTGATGCAGGAAGGCTGAGCTCACAAATTCAGCCCTGACTCAAAATAAGGGCCTGGGAGCTGGAGAGGAGGGTGGTTCAGCGCTTAAGAACATTTGGTGCATGATTTCATGAAGACTGGGGCTTGGGTCCTGGCAACCCCGTATAACAAACCAAGATGCTTATACCTCCAACTCCAAGGGATCTGACACCTCTCCTGGCCCTTGGGTAAGCACAGGAACACACACCTGAGTTCACACTTCCAGCGCACACACCACACAAATGTAGATACAACAAATCTTTAAAAGTTATTTTAAAACACTCAGAGCAGTGGTGGTTCCTGTCTTTAGTCCCAACACCCATGAGGCAGAGGCACATGGATCTCTGAGTTCAAGGCTATCCTGGTCTACCAAGTGAGTTCCAGGACAGCCAGAGCTATATAGAGAAACCCTGTCTAAAAACAACCACCACCAAAAAAATAAAATAAAATCCACAAAAACAAACACCTAGGGAGATGGCCTATTTGGTAAAATACTTGCCTCACAAGCCTGAGGATCTGAGTTTGTTTGGATACCCAGCAACCAGCTAGCCTTTAACCTCGGTGCTAGTAGGGGGCATGGGCAAGGAACTCCCTGAAGCCCACTGCTTAGCTTGACCTGCCAATCAGTTCCAGGTTCAGTGAGAGGCCCTGTTTCAAAAAATTAGGTGAAGAGCAATTATAGGACATGTTAGACATCAAGCTCTCCTCCACCCACAAATGGGCACATTAAAAACAATACACAGAGCCACACATACCCCAGTAGGCATGGTGGCACAAAAGTATAATTCTAGCTCTAGGGTTTAGAGCAGAAAGATTTCAAGGTCAAGTTGAGTCCTGCCTGTGCAACTTCCCTTCCATGCAGATTTAAAAAAAAAAAAAAAAAAAAGCCTTTATATCAAGGCTGAGAATAGGCATCTGAACAATGTCCCTTCCTTGGAGTCCCCCTGTGTCTGTCTGTCTCTCCCTTACATATGTGGGGACTGAACTTGGGCCCAAGTTGCTTTCTTTAATGTGGGTCTGCTGGGCCTAACCTTAGTCTGTCTCCCTGAAGGGTTGTCCCATGCCTAAGGATTACCAAAATTTGGGAGTACCTGCAGAATCCTTTCCCTGAGGGATCCTTCTTTCTTGTGCTCTGTGTAGGATCTCACCGTTGCGCTCACTTCCTGCTTCATCTGTTGCCTCCTGCCTGCGGGCTGGGTCCTGTCACACCTGGACAGCTACAAGAAGAGGGAGTGAAGGGGGCCGTCCTCCCTCCTCCTGTGACTAGACCACTCTTGCCAGCCCACCTTGATCATGTTTCCTGCATTCCTGGCTGGCCTTCCCTGGGATCATGCATTCAATTCCAGTCACCTCTTCTGCAATCATGACTTCTCAATGTCTCTGTGGTGACAACTGGGACCACATATATTGCTTCTGCTTGGTGGGGTCCCCCTTGTAACAATAAAGTCTACTCAAACCTTGCTCCAGAAATACATCGTGCTCTCCTGCCTGGGGAACTGAGAGTGGTGTTAGATTGTGGAGGACGCCTGGTTGGGGCTGGTCCCAGTACTGTCTAGAGGTGTTTTAGATGTGTGCCAGCTGTACTTCATTTATTTAAATGGTTTGCAGCTCCTGGAAAACGCCTGTTGTTACTGAGCACTCCACCTTGCTGCTAATCCCTTCTCTTGCCTGTGCCAAGTGCATGTGTGCATGCATACAGCTCCATCTTTAAGGCCAGGTCTGTAGTTGTGATTCTTTATCAAGCGTCTTTCCTGGCTTGGATGTCCAGGTGCAGTACCTTGCAAGTAATGGATGTGGTGGAGTCCAAGGCATTTTATGCTGGACATTACTTCACTTTCTGTCAAATTCAGGGCCCCTTTTGGCACTCTGTAAATGCTTTTCAGCTGAGTGGGCTTCCTTATTATACCTCCTTAATATTTTCAGGAGGAGCCGGGGGAGGGGCTGGGGAGCTGAAGATGGCCTCTCTAGCCATGTGATGCTTTGGAAGCAGCACCTACCAAACTGAAATTCTGTCAGGATCTGGGAGGAGCAAGCACTTAACCTCCACTCCACTCCCAGAGGGTGAAATGGCTTTGCCTTACTTTTCATGCTTTGTTCGATGACTTGGCTAACTTCCAGATAGACACAGGGACAGTATTCCCTGTGGACCTGAGGTTGGAACAGTGGACAGAAATGACAGGTTAGAGCTGAGAGCTGTAGTTAATTTTAGGGCTCAGATGTAGGAACACACCTTTCTAGTGCTCTTCTGAAGGCTTGCTTTCTGAAAGCTTCAGTGGAGTTGGCTTCCTCTGTCCCCTTTACTCCTGGCTTTTCTGCATGGTATTGCAAGATACCTATACACCCAAGGCTTCCTAAGGGTAGGAAAGGACTCCCTGCCTCCTCAAGGAGCTGTTGCCTTCAACGCAAACCAACTTCAGTGTCTTAAGATTGAAGGAATTATATGGACCAACTACCTGAACCTGTTACCACAAGGTGGGCACAGCTTGGGACACTGGCCAGGAGGAGTATGCTGCTGCTGGATCTCAAGGGCCCAGTGTGGTGACCCATACCTGTGACCCCAGCTGAGGTTGGAGGATCCTTATTTCCAGGCCAGCCTGAGCTACAGAGTAACAATTTTCATTCATTCTTTTTTTTTTTTTTTTTTTTTTTGAGATGGGATTTCTCTGTCTAATTAGCCTTGTCTGTCCTGGAACTGACTGTGTAGACCAAGCTCACTTCCAATTCAGCGATGTACCTGCCTCTGCCTTTCAAGTGCTGGGATCCAAGGTGTGCACCATCACTGACCCAGCAAGGACACTCTCTCTTAAATGGATAAAATAGAAGAATGACCTCAAAAGCCTTGGCCAGTGGCCTCATAGCTGTACCTACCTTCACAATAGCACATTGGGAACACATTCTGTTCACAGCAGTTCAGGGTGGGTTGAAAGCTGGGTGTCAATCAGCTTTCTCACCTTGGAAGTGATGGAGGTGGGTGGGGTAGCAGGGCCTTCCTTGCCAAGCCTCTGCTGCCAGAAGAGGTTGACCTTCATGGCCCTGTTGGCCATGGGCACAGATTATATCTTGATCTCAGAGCCATGGGCTGTCTTGAAATGTGGATGCAGTACCAATTTTGTTCCAGTTTCTATGGTAACATCACTGTTCTGCCAAGGATTAGTTATCTTCTATTTCTGTGCTCAAGGAACTCAAGGAATAATGAGACGCCCTGTCACAAAAGAACTCCAAACCAAAGTTCTGTCTTGATTCAGTTCAGGCTGGAAGGAAGCCAAATGGCTGTAAGTTCCCAGACCGTGGTCTGAGTCCTTAAGCAGGGAAGTGGGGTGGGCTAGGCAGTTTAGGGACCTGAAGGAGGGCTTAAGACCTCCATGTATATGGAAATATCAACTTTCACCAAGTCTGGGATCCTTAAATTACGTCCACAGAGTGAGGCTTTGTGCTCTCAGCCATATCTTGAGTTCTGCCTGGTGTGTGATGGGGGTGGGCTGAGAGTCTGGTGACTCCAGGGTGACCCTAGCAAGTCATCCAGTCTACTTTCCGTTTGAGGGATTACAAAATAAAGATAATACGCTAGGCAGGGTAATGTCACTTCTCTGATCCCAGGAATCCATGAAGTCATTTCAAATGGTTAAGGCAATTTTGCAGATGTGATTAAGGTGGGCCTTGAGCTGGGAGATCACCCTGGATTACCTGGGTGGTCTAATGTGATCACCTGACCTGACATGCGCTGCAAACAGGCCCATCCTTGCTGCTGTCACAGAAGAAAGTGGGCTAGGGCTAAGGAATACTATAAACCAGAAGTTGCAAATAGCCCTCAGTTTATTGCCGGAAGTATTGGGAGGATCTGGATTTTGCTAGCCAAGGGGGGCTTGGGGGGGAGGAAGAGATGGATTCTTAGCCTTTGGAGAGGCCATAGCCTAAGGGCATTCTCCTTGACTTTAGTTCTGTGATCTCCAGAGATGAGTTCTTGGGGCATGGGCCATCAGGACTGCTATACCAGCTGATTAGACCTCTGGGTGACAAAGTGAACTCCTGTATGACATTTCCAAATGAGTCCCCAACTAGGAGTGTGGGTAGAACTCTCCCTGTGCCCTCTTGCTCTGCTCCCTACTGTCTTGTGCTTCAGTGTAGTAAGGTTTCTGGCCCAGACTTTCGGGCCCTAGCCTCAAGGCTTGGACTGCAGACCCACAGAGACACAGACAGACAGACAGACAGACAGACAGACAGACAGACAGACACACACACACACACACACACACTTACATTAATTTTATTTAGGCTGATCGTCCTAAGGCCCAGGCATATAACTCTTTACCCTTAATCTAACCCATGATTCTTATCCTGTTCAGCCATGTGGCTCAGTACCTTTTCTCAGAGCAGCATAGTTGTCCTCTGCTTCTTCTGGCTCCTCCCTGGCATCTCTGCTCTGTCCTTCCTGTTCCCAGAGTTTTCTCAGTCTGGTAGCCCCACCCAAACTTCCTGTCTGCCTTTGGCCAATCAGCACTTTTTATTAAACTCATAGGCTGAATAATTATTTACAATATAACATCATAAATCCACTACATATCCCCTTTTCTCTCTTTAAAACAAGAACCCCAAATCTAATTCCCTTTGTATAATTTTTTCACTGTTATCTATAACAACTTGTAACCAACACTGTAAACAAACACAAACATCCATAATCCATGATTTGGGAATGTGGGTGTCGTTCTCTAGGCTACTTCCTGTTGAATGGGGGTGCTGGCAATCCCATGGGAATCCAAAGAAAAATGTAGGATTATGCACAAGTCTTTAGTGGAGTACTCTGTAAGGCTGGGTCATCTCAGCCAGTCTCCTTGCAAGTATTCTGGATACAGAGCTCGGGAAAACAGAGGTGCTCTGAAATGCTGAATCATCTGGGCCATCCATTTCTATTGGAGATTTTTCAGGGGGTTTTCCTCTATCAAACTTTATGTTCTTTATCCAGGAATAAATCCACAGCCTCTCATTTTCTGTGAAAATAAAAAGAAAACCTCTTCTCCAAAGTAGCGTATCTTTGGATTTCAATTTTAAAGTAAACTCATTTACAAAATATATAGGTTGAATTAATCCAACAGCATTTATAATCAACTGTCTTTTAGCAGCTTTTACTATTTCATTTTCAATCAAGCTTAAAGATAAGGCAGTAATATACAGTCTCCAGACACTTTGTATTTTCCATCTTTACGTGGCTTTTTTTTTACTTACTTTCTTAAGGGCTTTCTCTACTTTTTTTTCTCTCTCTCTAAACCTATGTATATATATTTTCAACACACTCTAAACCATTTAGATTCTTTTAAAATTGTCATTACTGTATATTTATTTCTTAACTTTTTCTGTCTCTGACCACACCTTTGCTTGGCAAGGGTGATTGACTCCACCCAGATTCTTCTATTTCTTTCTGTTTCTTACTGCACCTTTAATCTGCCAAGGTCCTTGGTAGGATGGATGGATGGCTCCACCCAGCTCCTAGTCTAACTTCATAGAATTTAGCTTTTTAGCCCAGGTACTCTGGGGAATTTTAGGGTCCATATAATCACCAAGTAAAGCTTTAACATCTGCTGCTCATTAACTCTATTTAAGTATTTGGCAGCAGGGCCTCTTAAAAGACTCACAAGTATTTTTGCTTCTAAGGCTGAATCAGGAAACGTCTCTTAAAAAAGTCAAGCCTCTGCTTGCCTCCAGCAAACAGAGCTTATCCAAGAAAATATCAACACTAAGAAGCCATCTTTGACTCTATTCTCTTTTTGTCATTATTAACAGAAATCTTAAATCCACCATATAGAGCTCCTTGATTACATCTAGGCTCAGGAACTGGCCTTGTTCACCTTAAGTTGCATGCAACAAACACACCATTTTATAATTTAATCCCATACACCACTCTGTCTCTTTACCACTTCAGAGACACAACTCGGAAGCTGCTTTGGGCTTCATTTTTGTGCTCTAGACTGTGTTTTTAAGCTTTCTATGGCTTTATGTGGGTGTATATCACCCATGTTGGGCTGCCATTTGTAGTAAGTGGTTTCTGGCCTGGACTTTCGGGCCTAGCCTCAAGGTTTAGACCCACAGACCTGCAGACACACACAAATGCTTCCATTAATTTTAGGCTGATCAGCCTAAGGCCCAGGCATATAACTTGCTAACTCTTTACCCTTAAATTAACCTACGACACTTATCCTGTCCAGCCATGCGGCTCGGTACCTTTTCTCAGAGCAGCATAGTTGTCCTCTGCTTCTTTTGGTTTCTCTCTGGCATTCTGCTCTGTTCTTCCTGTTCCCAGAGTTTTCTTAGTCTGGTAGCCCCGCCCACACTTTCTGTCTGCCTTTGGCCAATCAGTGCTTTTTATTAAACTCATAGGTGGGACAATTATTTACAATGTAACATCATAAATGCACTACACTTCAGTGGTCTGGATCCTACAGGTGACTATTACAACTTACTTAATTGCCCCAAAGACCAGCTCCTGTTCAACTCTGCTGACCTGGCCTTTCCTGTACTCATTGCATCCCTAGACAATGGCAGGCACAGTAGTACAACTCCAGGGTTGTAGTGTATGGGGAGGAGGGGTGGCCTTAGACATTTCTCTCAGTCACTCTTCTTATTTTTTGGAGCATGGTTTCTCCCTGAACTTGAAGCTTGCTGTTCTGGCTAGATTGGCAGGACAAGACCCCAGGATCCACCAACATCCACTGCTCCAGTGCTGGCGTTACAGGTGCATGCCCCATCACACCCAGATTTTAAGTGGTGCTGGGTATCTAAACTCAAGTCCCTCATGGTTTTGCAGCAAACACTTTACCTACCAAGCTCTCGTCCCAACCCTTATACCAATTTTTTTTTTTTTTTTTTTTTTTAATCGAGGATCTCATATTGCAGGCTGACTTAGAACTCAGGAATGCTCTTGCCTTAGCCTCTTGATGTTGGAACTACAGATCTGAGCCTATTTTTGTCACTGGCCTTGGACGTTTGTGGAATGGTGAATTGGGAGGTAGGCATAGGTGTGTAGAGCTGTACCAGGGATTGTTGGCAAATTTGCAAGTGAGGTTTAGATACTTCAGGATAATTAGAAGCCAGAAAATGGTGAAAGGTACAGGACAGACGGTATGGAGTAAGGGAAGAGCTACAAAGGGTTGAGCAAGCCCAGAATGATTGTCCACACCTGTGATATCAGCACCCAAGAGCTGGAGGCCAGTGGGCTGGAAATGTCTCACATATATATAAAATATAAAATTAAAGCAAGGACTTCATTGGTAGTGTCACTCAGCAGCAGAACATGAGCTTAGTATATGAGAAGACCCGGGTTCAGTCCTCAGCTCTTAAGTAAAGCAAGCTAACAAGGGTTTAATGGAAAACATGAAAGGTTGGAAGGGTTCAGGAAGGGCCCTGTGGTGAAGCAGATACCCCTTATCTTTACTATGTCGAGATTAATTCCTGCTGTGTGCTCACCACCACTGGGAAAACTGAGTGAATGCTATATAAGATCTATATTGTTTCAAATAATAAAAGGCTGGAGAGATGGCTTAGTGTTTGAAAGCATGTACTGCTCTTAAAGAGGACCTCATTCTGGTTTTCAGCACCCACCTGTCACACGGTTCACACTCACGTCTAACTCCACCATGCGGACCCCAATACCTACCAAAATGAAAACAAAGACCTAATCCATTTTAGTTCACAGTTCTAGTAAAGTCCCTAAATATACTAATCTTACTTTCATGGCTTCTATAGCTCTGCTTATGCTAGAATGAAGAGAATCAATTCCTCTGACCTCTACACATGGGCCATGCACAGCCCCCCCCCCCCCCGTGTAATAAGAATATATATATATATATATATATATACATATATATATTTTTTTTTCTTAGCTAGGTGATGGTAGTGCATGCCTTTAATCCCAGCACTTGGGAGGCAGAGGCAGGTGGACAGCCAAAGCTACACAGGGAAACCCTGTCCCCCAAAAAACCAACCAATCAAAAAAAATTTTTTTAAAGGTTATAATCTGAGGCTCTGGTCCCCACCTCCTAGGAAGCCCTTCCCTGTGACTACAGTCCATCTACACTCATGGAAACTGCCAGGTTGGATAGTTTACATCTATTATACTCCAGCTCCACCCACCCCTGGATGCTCTATTCTGGCCTCTCCAGGGAACGAGGCATGTATGTACTACATATACATTCACATAAATAAATCTTCAGAAAATATATAAATAAAAGCTGGCTGGTGAGATGGCTCAGTGGGTAATGTGTTTGCCACACAAACCGACAAGCAGAGCTCTACTTCCAGAATCCACCTTTATATGTGGACAGGAGGATGAGTTCATAGAGTTGTACACTCTGACTTTTACACAAGCACCTTGCTACATATAGCCTCCCATACTATTAGACACAATACAATTTTTAACGAAAGATAGCTGATAACAAAAGACATGATTTCCATTTGGCTTTTCTTTTAATTTTTGTTTTGTGAGTCTCATTCAGAGCCCTTACTAGGCTAGAACTTTTGTAGACCAGTCTGGCTTCTGTCTTGTAGAGACATGCCTCTGCCTACTGGGTGCTGGGATTAATGGTGTGTACCATGCCCAACCTGTACTTAGTTTTTCTTAATTTTGAAGAGAGATACAAAATAATACCACCCTGGCCTCTGTTACCTGGACTAGGGTTGGGACAGCTCAGGACAGAGAACTGCTACTCTGGAGGCTCTTTGTGGCTCAGTGCTGGCTGTAGCCAGGTTACCAACCAAGTAAATGTCTTCCTCCTATAAATTCAATCTGGTGCTTGCATGTCAGGGTACACAGGGCCTGCAAATGGGAATGTTCCTTTTTTCCTACTGTTCAGCTCCCATTTGTCCGAAAGAAGAAATAAAATCCAAAGAAAATGGGAAGCTCTGGCAAAGATTAGCATGGCCGGTTAGTGTTGGGCCCCGTTGTTAAGAGTCAGAGTCTCATGAAGCCCAACCTAGCCTGAAACTCAAGGATTACCTTGAACTCTCTGGTCTTCCTTGTCTTCACTTTCTACGTGCTCGGGTTATGGATTTAAGTCCACGCTTTTAAATGGTCCGGTTTTCCCAATCAGAAGGACATAGAGCCCAAAGTTAGGTCGAGGTTTTTGGTTTGAAATCAAGGAAAGAAAGTGCTCTCTTGCCGGAAACAGGACTCCAAAGGCTGTAGAGAGCAGGTTCAGTAGTGAGAGGCGAAAGGCCGCGATTTAGGGGCTCTGAAGGGCACAGGATGTTGGCAATACTTCCTGTCTCGCTGTGGCTCCGCGTCCCGCACTGCAGCTACGGTCGCGGTCGCATACCGCGAGGGCACGCGCAGCAGGGACGCTGCCTTCAGTGACTTTAATTCCATCTTGCTTCTTATCGCAGTTACACAACCTGCGATTCAAACTCCAATAAACCGAAAACAGAAGTCACTCGAGGAGGCCCTTAGCACGTCATGACCATCGGGAGAGTGGAGATGTGGAGGTGCATGCGGGGTCACTCGCCTCTTCTGGGGCTTTGGGCCCCCAGGCTCTCCAGGGCCGCCGGAACTGCCCAACCCCTGACAACCGCCAAGGGAGCCTGTTGCTAGGGGCGTTGCGAAGGAGGGGCCAAGAGGAGGGGCTCCCTTCCGGGAGGAGGGCAATTAATAACCCGGAAGCGGTCGGCAGTGCGGCGCTGTTTAAAGATGGCGGCGGAGGAGCCTCAGCAGCAGAAGCAGGAGCCGCTGGGCAGCGACTCTGAAGGTACGAACCAAGGGAAGGATGTCCTGCCCGGGCTGGCGGGGGCGAGGCTCGGTCGGCCGTTCCCTAGGAGCTCCGGGAGGCAGGGCCGCCGGGGACCGAGCGCAGCGTGCCACGGAGCCCTCCGCCGCCTCTTATCCCCTCCCCCTCACAATGGAAGCAGGGCCGCAGCGACCCCCGGCCGGGCGGGGTCCCGCTCGGCCTCACGCGCACGCCTGGGGCGGGGCCTGGGCCGCCCCGCCTCCGTCCGTCCCGCGGCCTCGGCGGGCTCTCAAAGTCGGCCAGACCTCACAGTCAAGCCGCCGAGGCCTAGGCCCGGACCCAGTCGCGCGCCCTCGCTTACCCGAGCTGCCGAAAGGCATTGAGTGACGCCGGACAGCTAAGCACGAAGTCCCTAGCGGGGCGTCCGGGATGCTGCCGGCAGCCCTCTTCCTCAAAGCTCGTACTGGTCTTCCAGGCCTCTTGAGCAGATCCAGGCATTGTTTTTCTAGTTCTCTAGTCCTTAAAAGAATAACAGCAACAAAACTGATCACGTCCTCTCCATGTCAACCATAAACTTGGGCTCTGGGGATTAAGTTTCTCTAGTGGAAGGAACAACCCTGTTGTAGGACATAGGCTCTGCCGAGAACCTGGGATAACCATGCTCCAAAAAGGATTGATTTTTTTTCTTTTTTTAGAAAATCAGTCATTACATGTACACCCTACTCTAGCACTCCAAACTAAGGCTGAAGTCTAGGAAACCCAGGTACACAGAAAGAAATTGTTTTCTCTCACACATCTTAAGAAGGATCTGGGACTAGAATTAGTGTCTCCTGACCTCTATCCAGTAGTTGGTTAGGGTATAGTCCATAGGATGAACCTCCCAAATCCATGAATGACTCAAGTGGGTTCTTAGGTGCTGTCAGAATCACAGTGTATTTTGATGATGGGAGCCGGTGATGGCACTAATTCATTCTACAGATAAGGAGAGAGGGCTTTGCAATGCAGTGGCAAGTGACATTGCCAGGAGTTCAGACTGGAATTGTACAAATGTGCACTTGCTCACAGCTCTTCATTGGTTTTGACCTTGGGCAAGATGGAGTCACCTCTTTGCATTTGTTATTTGGAAAATGAGCACCATTAACCATACACAGGACCACAGAAGGATAAAGGGTGTGTCCCAGTAAAGTGCATGCTCACAAGATGCTCTCATTCCTCCTAGGGCTCCACCCTAACCCGCCCATTTTGCTTTCCCCCCGAGACTCCCTTCCCCAGAACATTCCCAGGATGCTACAGAGTGATGTTAGAAAGCAGGAAAGAAGGGATATCAAAGCTGTAAGAGTACCTTGACAGTGATCTTCGTTCCGTCACTTGATTTTTGGGGGGCTTCACACCTGCAGGACAAATATGTCTTCTACCACAGAGCCTCAACCCCAGCCCTTGTCTTCCAACATAAGGCCCTGCTGTACTTCCAGGGCTGATCTCTTACCTCCTGGGTTTCTTGATCCTCCTGATCTGGTCTCTACTGGGACTTACAGCTGTACAAAATGATGCCCCCCTTTTTTATTTGTATTTAATTTTTTTTGGAGACTGGCTCTGGTAGTCTTCCTGCCATAGACTTTCAAATAACACTCACCCAGCTGCCATCTCCAAAGAGAGAAAGTGAAAGTCTAAAGAGGAAGGACTTTGCCAAGATTACACAGTGGAGTAAAAGACATGGGCTCTAGATTCCAAACCAGTTCTGCCAGAGCTGCCTGCCATAGAGGTAGTCAGGCCCCACAGTAACCCTTGCTTGACACTTCTTTTTCTTTTCTTTCTTTCTTTTTCTTCTAGGTGTTAACTGTCTGGCCTATGATGAAGCAATTATGGCTCAGCAGGATCGAATTCAGCAAGAGGTGAGGGCTGGAGAAAGTTGGGGGGGGGGCAGGAGCTAAGGACTTCACGGTGGGGATGTATAGTCAGGGCCTGAGGCCTAGTGTCTGTTTTAAAGCCCTGCCCCTCCAGTCTGTGCTAGGCATTCCATGCTTTTATGGGGTTGCTGTGCTACTGAATGACCAGTCTAGAACCCCTTTTGTGGGTGTTAGGCATTGGGTTACTCAGCCTCCTTGCCAGAGCATAATGGATCCCTGCCTCCTTTAGATTGCTGTGCAGAACCCTCTGGTGTCAGAGCGGCTGGAACTCTCAGTCCTGTACAAGGAGTATGCTGAGGATGATAACATCTATCAACAGAAGATCAAGGTGGGATCCTGGCCAAGGGGCAGGAGGAAGCCCTATTTCAGGCCTATCCTTTTCAAGGGTCCGGTGCTGGGGGGGATGGAACACACCTCTCATTGCTAGTTCTTGAAGTGTGCAGCCTCTGGACTGAGACCTCCATTCACATCAGATTGCCACTCAGCAGCTGTCTTCTTGACAGGTCCTTCAGTGTCTCTGAGCCCTGGGTGTCCTCATCTGTAACATAGGGACAGTGAAAGCACCTGCCCTGTAGGGTGGCTGTAAGGTTGAGGTGGGTGATAGTGGGTGGTGCTCAGGTGGGACCAGGTCCACACTTGCTGGTGTTGGGATGGGTAGAGGTTACACAGAGACCTGTCCTAACTGTGATCTTTGTGGTGGACAGGCTCTCTATGTGTGTCCCTGTTGCAGCACTCAAACTGAAGCAAGTTTCTTCACCAGCCACCCCAAAGGCTAGGGGAATGGAGGTTAAATTGTGACCCTGGTATGAAAACAGTATTTAGCAGACAGCCTGAGGAGTTGGGAAATGCTATACTTTCATCTTCCTCCAAAGAGCATGGTTGTTTATATCCTCTGCTTAGATCTGGAGCCTTCAGGTGGCCAAGCAGGCAACTCAGTGAATGAAGCTGCCTGAGAAGTTAACTGGGAAGGCACCATAGCACAAAAACAGGCATGGGAGAGTATCTGCAGTCACTCCCCTGTTGTCAGGGAAACCAGAATTTATGAGCTTTCCTGACTGAACATTTGGTATCTAATGAGAACTTAAAATGTTGTATGGTTGGGGCACAGCTAGCTCATGCAAGGCACCTGAGAAGAATGTATCTGTAAATCATCCCTCTTCAGCCTAGGTCAGCTTTACCTAGTTTGTGATCTGCTCAAACCCACTGCTCAGGGCTTTGGATTTCTTCAAAATACATGTGAGGACATAAAGGCCTGAGTCTTTAGGTCTTTGCTTTTGTGTGACCTCAGCCTATGGGACAAGTGTAGGAACAGTGTTGAACTCAACTTCTAATGCTACTTGGCAAGTGTTTAGAAAGCAGAAGGCTTTTCCTCGCCCTTGTGGCCATGTAGTAGCCAGTTAGCAAAATGTTTGAATGCTTGGAGAGAGCTGTGGCAGCAATGTACTTCAGAACCTCTAGAGTTCTCTTCTGTTTACTATGCCCAAGCCATCCTGTTCTTCCTGGGTGATAATGCAGAGCCAGGCTGGGTATGTACTTGTGTCCTGTGAAATAGACTCTGAGGATGTGAGGCAGTGAGCATGAGCATTCCAAGGGTACCTGACTGTATATGCCCAGGGAGCTTACAGCAGCAGAGTGGCTGGACTCTGTGAAGCCTTGTGTGAGGTATGATGTGTTCACCAGGCGGGCGCTCTGGAGATACTGCAGATACTAAAACACAGTCCTGCTTCTGTGATGCCTATAGGGACAGTGCAGCAGAGGTAGAAACCTAAAGGTGTATGTGGTGGTGCCTGTCTTTAATCCCAGAAGAAAATGAGGCAGGATTGAGGCCAGCCTGGTCTACATACCACAAAACATTTTCTCAACGCTGTAACGCCTCCCTTCCCCTATACACAGTTTGTTTGTGGAGTTGTTTAGTGCTGTGGAGAGAAATAAAGGAATAGAAGAGTTTGCATTTTATACAGGTGTGATGGTTAAGAACTTACCTAAAAAGATGTATTTGCTGGACAGACAGAAGCAAAGTGACAAGTGACAGGGCATAAAAGGTTTAAGAAGGGGACATCTGGGCAGGTGGAGGCCATTATAAAAGTCAGTTTGGCCTAGGAGTGTCTGAGTGCTTGCAAAGATGCAGGGAGGAAAGGCTTGTTTGTAAGGTCACTGTTGTCTCGGGGTGAGAGTAGGCTTTAGAGGTGAGGTGGAAGCAGAGGGGGTAGTGAGGGGCTTGGACAGGAGGTCAGGAAAGATGGGAGTTGTGTTATAGCAGTAGTGGGCTACGTAATGATACATTTGGGTACTGGGTGTGTTGAAGGAAGAACTTAAGGGATGTACTATTTGTTGGATATGTTGGGGGAGAAATGAGCCATCTGTGAGGTTGTGGTTGGAAGCCTGATATAGAACAGGTTGTCGTAACCCAGATGTGGCAGTGGAGCTATCTGGGACAGTGAAGAGGTGTGTAGGAGGCAGAGCATCAAAGGTAGAACTTTTTTTTTTTTTCTTTTGAGGCAGAGTTTCTCTATAGCTGTGGCTGTCCTGAAACTCACTCTGTAGACCAGGGTGGCTTCGAACTCAGGAACTCAGAGATCTGCCTGCCTCTGCTTCCCAGCACTGATATCTAAGGCGTTCACCACCACTGCTTCAAAGGTAGAGCTTTATCTAGTTTGGTGGCCTGGAATTTCAGCACTCAGAAGTCTAGGCCAGAAGATTACTGCAAGTTCAAGCCAGCTTTGGCTGCAAAATGATAGCCTGTCTCAAAACCAAAATGAAAGGGCAAGCCATCTGTGCACTAAGGACTCCCTGTGTTGAGGAAGGAAGATGTGGGGTAGCCTGGGAGAGAGCAGGTAAAGGAAAAGTTGGGTGTAGTGTTGTTACTCTCCTGAGGTTGGGTTGGGAGAGCTGCCCCTGCTATAGTAACTCTAGGTTGTTTTTGACATTGGTCAGACAAAAGCCTCCTGAAGGAGTTTCTGTTTTTATTGGGAGACCTACCTGGATCTTATGTGCCTGTGGGGTCTATATGCTAGACTCTATAAACTAGAATGCCCTTGAATCTGAAGGAGGACATGAGTTGTGGTGAGTGTTGGGGTAGCTAAGTGGCAGATTTCAGGACCATATTCTCAGTGTGAAGGGACTCTCATTACTGAGTGTTGCCTGAGGGTTGTCATCTGGCAGGTGTCTTGAAAAAGGATACTCTGTGGTCTGTTGGGAGCTCTGGCCTTTAGAATGGAGAAAGATGAGGGTAGCCGGGGAGAGAGCAGGTAAAGGAGAAAGGGGCAGTCCGAAGAGCAGTGGTAGGTGGGTGAGTGAGGCCTGCTTACCAAGTATCTCTAGGAGCAACTGCCATGGAAATGTGTTTCATCTGGAGAAAGTGAAAAAGGCTGAAGGATATGGTCCCTGCTGTGGGCGGCACGATGTGGATGGGGGAACTGGTTTAGCCTCAGAGTGTACGGAGAGATGCTCTGTTATGGCTGAAGCCCTGATGGGCAAAGGAACCTCAGACATCCAGGCAGCTGGTAGTAAAGCCCGTCCTTTACCCCTGCTTTGCCTTGCTTGGATTGAAAGACCTGAAAAGCTGCTTTAGTCAAGGTCATTTGGTCATTTGATTTTGTAAGTAAACAGCTCTGTAGCCAGTAGCACCCTCATGGCAAGCAGCTGGTGACCGTCCAT
Organism: Phyllotis vaccarum; assembly: GCA_033318265.1. NCBI lineage: Eukaryota > Metazoa > Chordata > Mammalia > Rodentia > Cricetidae > Phyllotis > Phyllotis vaccarum. Next base: position 52,708,023 of record JARWLC010000004.1, read on the forward strand.
ACAGCCCACTGACACATAAGTGCAGTTTCCAGGAGCTTCCAGGGAAGGGTTCTGTTCCAGTGGTGACTTGGTGTTCCTCATTCAGCAGCTGGAGGTGAGAACCTGGAGCTCACTTGCCACCTGCTGCTATGGTTATTTCTTTCCTGGCCCTGGCCTGGCTGAATGTCAAACTGGGCTGTTTTTCTGCAGGACCTCCACAAAAAGTACTCATACATCCGGAAGACCAGGCCTGATGGCAACTGTTTCTACCGAGCCTTTGGCTTCTCCCACTTGGAGGCTCTACTGGATGACAGCAAGGAACTGCAGCGGTGAGGAGGGCAATGGGCCTGGGGCTTAGGCCAGCCCTCAGATGGGTTGTTGGGGGCTTCCTCTTGAACTTGGTAGGTGGTCTTATCTAGGCAAGACTGGGCTGGCTAGGCTGGCTAGGCCCTTGCTTTGCTGGCTGAGAAGCCCATGCTGGCCTCCCATTCCTTTCTACCTATAGGTTCAAGGCTGTGTCTGCCAAGAGTAAAGAGGACCTAGTCTCCCAGGGCTTCACTGAGTTCACAATCGAGGACTTCCACAACACGGTGAGCCTAGTTGTCTCAGGCTGGCCTCCAGGGAGGGTGTGGCTCAGAAGGCTGTGCTGAGGGTGGCCTCCCCTCACTCATCTCATCTTACCTCCTGTCCCTGGGTGAGGCAGTTCATGGACCTCATCGAGCAGGTAGAGAAGCAGACTTCAGTAGCTGACCTGCTGGCCTCCTTCAATGACCAGAGCACCTCAGACTACCTGGTAGTCTACCTGCGGCTGCTCACCTCAGGCTACCTGCAGCGGGAGAGCAAGTTCTTCGAGCACTTCATTGAGGGTGGCCGGACTGTTAAGGAGTTCTGCCAGCAGGTGCCACCTCTTCTTCTCTTGTTTAAGGGTGGGGCATGTGGGGCATGCCAGGGTGAGTAGTGGAATCTCGGGGAGAGGTTTGGGGACAGGCCTGACCTGCCCCTATGCCACAGGAGGTGGAACCCATGTGCAAGGAGAGTGACCATATCCACATCATCGCCCTGGCCCAGGCCCTCAGCGTGTCCATCCAAGTAGAGTACATGGACCGTGGTGAGGGCGGCACCACCAACCCACATGTCTTCCCTGAGGGCTCCGAGCCCAAGGTCTACCTTCTCTACCGGCCTGGACACTACGATATCCTCTACAAATAGGGCCGGCTGGCCTGCTGCGCCCTGCCTGCCTCCCCCTGCCAGGCGCTAGACATGTACAGAGGGTTTTTGGTTTGGGGTTTTTTTTTGTTTTTTTTTTGTTTTGTGTGTGGTTGTAAATGGTCCTATTTCACTCCTCCCTTTTCCTGTCACAACAACCTTCCATGTTTTATTAAAGGGGATGCTAGTGGTGAGCCCGAGTGTGTGTTTCCCTGCTCTGCTGCTCCCTACCTGCCCACTGGCTGCTGTGTGTCTGGCTGTCCCTTCCCCCAGGGTGGGTCTCCCAGCTTTCCACCTATCTACCCCCGAGCATTTCTGCCAGGACAAGTTTGAGGGGGCTAGGCCTCCAGGTTCCTTGAAGTTCTGCTTTCTGCCCTCTCATAAGACCTACCCCCTTTCCTCTTAGATCTTTCAGAGGGTTCAGGGGAATTTGGCTGGAGTCACCAATACCGAAAGCTGCCCCTTAAGAGTTATAGACTTGCTGTTCTGGCCAGGGCCCCCAGATCACAGCTTTCTGCCCACCTCCAGGGGTCTGCATGATTGAGAGGTTTATGGGAGGAGGCTGGCCCAGGGAGGTGGAAGAGTGTGCATCCTCAGTGGGCCACAGAAGCAGCTGACCTAGTAGGAATACAGGACCTCATGTCTAGGTAGGGCTTGCCTGTTACCTGTTCCCCAGAGCCCCCTGCCTGTGCTTGCTCTGCACCCTCTCTGCTTGGGCCATATCTGCATTACCTGCCTCTTTGCCTTCTCTTCCACACCCCCAGCACATGTGGGGTCTCAGCCCAGGCTGTGAGCTCCTTGGGGGCAGGCCCTCAATAAATGTGAAGTGCTGCCGCCGCCGCCTCTGCTGTCTGGCCAATGCCTCACTCACCCGCCTACTAACCCAGGGCTCTTGTAGCCTCTTGAAGGAAAAACAGTGCTCAAGACACCATCTCCACCAAGGACTACCTTCCTCCCAGATCCCCCCAGGCCCCAGCCATACCCAGACCCCAGCACTCAAGACAAGTGAGGCTGACTCAGACAGCTTTATTAGGTTTCTGAAAGGCAGGGCAGGACGCGCTGAGGGGAAGGACAGAACTCCATGGTGGCCAGGCTGGAATAAGCTTTCAGCTTCTGAGATCTTTCAGAGTTGAGATCGAGGTCCCACAGGCCCAGGTGGGTCTGAGGGTAGAGCACATATGTCAAAGGGAGATCAGGACTTCTGAAAGCCCCTGGGCCCCCTCCCTAGCTTAACCACCCCACTGCATGGAGGTGGGCATCAGCAGGTGGAACAGGTGTTAGAAGGCCAGGTTAGTGTAGGGTGGCCACACCACACTGGGCCAGGCCCTGCTTACCAATCCCATTCAGGGCGGGCTTCAGGAGCCTTAGGATGGAAGGCAGAGGACAGTGAGAGGGGCCATGGGGGAGGGGTAGGCTGACTTGGGGGGGGGGGCACTGTAGGGAAACAAGGGCACATACCTACTGGGAAGTAATGGGGCAGGCGCTCTCTGTAGATGCCCTCATCCTTTTCGAGGAACACACAGATGATGAGCCGATCCACCTGTGTCAGGGATTGTTCAGCCTGGGCGAGGCCTCCACTGGCCCCTCAATCCGAGTACTATGTGCTCCCCAAACCCACCCACTGTGGCAGAGTTTGAACTGCCTACTGTGGGTGCACAGTCCACGGGGATCTGAGAATTAACAGTACTCAGCATAGAAGGTTCTAGCTGCACACTTGCCCCTTTCCATCACTGTCCCACAACAAATTAAGTCCCATGAAGGGAGTGGGCCAGGTACCAACTGCAGGTACCCCTGCCTCGCTGCCACCCATTCTCTGGTCTCACCTTGTCCTTGTGCTGCTCCAGCCACTCCCGCAGTGCAGCCAGCACTATCTCTGCTGCCTCCTCATTAGGATATCCTGAGGGCAGGGTCTGCTGAGTCCAGATCTGGCCCCATCCCACCCACCTCGATGGGTGGGGCCCTCACTGCCCACTCCAGGTCTTCCTTTTCCATACTTACCAAAGACACCTGTGGAGATGCACGGAAAAGCCTGGGGAAGGGAAGGCCAGATGATAGGAGGATTTGATCACTAAGTGCCTCCCCGGCCACCCTCCCCCCACCACCCCTTTGCGATTCTTACCACGGAGCGCAACCTGTGTTCCAGTAGCAGGTCCAGACTGCTTAGGTAGCAGCTGCGGAGCTCGGCTGCCTGGCTGGCACTGGGCTGGCCCACAGCGATGGGCCCCACTGTGTGGATGACGTCTAGGGTAGGGTAAGCTTCAGTCAGAGGGCCTAGGTTTCCCCTGCCATCTTGCTAGAAGGACTCCACCCTTGCAGTACACACTTGTGCCCGCCCACTTGCATGCCACTGCTAAGTGGTGGGAGACAGTAACACTGTCCCCTCGCTTTCCTGCCTGCTGCAAGCTCCAGCCCCTACACTTAGTTAAGACGCCCCCTTGCAGTTGTGGGGAGTTGCCCTAATGCACTCACACTTGGCTGGCAGCCGATAGCCGCAGGTGATCTTGGCTTTGCCCGTCTCACAGTTCTGCAGTGTGCGGCACTCGTCCGTGAGCAGGGGTCCTGCGGCCCGGTGGATACAGCCGTCCACTGCGGGGGTGGGGGCGGGGGAGAAATGAACAGTTGGGTTCCTCTCATCCCTGAAGGAACAGACATGGCACTCCAATCCCGAGAAGCTCCAAGGCGATCTGTTATCCCGCCACCCTTGGTTTCACTCCTTGTTTCACTTTTAGGGAGACAGGCTCTAAGGAGCAGCAGTTGGCCCTGGAGCGAAGAGGCATGGGGCGACCGGCAGGGGGCGCGCCTGGCCCACCCTCTCGGTGGTTTCTGTCCTGGACGTGCCCTCCTGAGGTCCTCTGTCATTTCTACTCTTAAAGAATCGAGTGGGATCCTAAATTGCACCTTTTGACAAGACCGAGCCAAAATGTAGGCCTCATTTAATCCCATTTGAGGAACCCAGGCCATCTTGTTGCAAATGGCAGATTCAAGCCAGGGCCTGAGCCTTCCAGCTCCTTCCCATTGGACCAGGCCTCGCAGGAGTCTCTAGACTCTCAAACGCCCATGAGGCAACTAGCATCCTGCTTAACTGAGACCAGGCTTGAGCTTGTCATCCAAGACGAGCCCTTGGGGCCCTCTGACCGTGGGGACCTAGGCCCAGATAAACAACTCTCACTGCTTGGATATCCCAGAGTCAGCAGAGGCCCAGAGGCAACTCTGCTACTGAATCACCCAGGCACCATATAGTTTTGCCCAAGCAGGCTGAGGCAAGTACTGGTTTGCCCTGCCTGCTATAGATTTTCTCTTGCTTTATCTCTCTCTCAATTGCAAAATGGGGACAGTGGCTCCTGAGATGGCAGTGCTGATGAAGCCGAGACCTACTCCTGAGCAGCTCCACTTGGTACCTGGCTACACTAGCATCAGGCAAAACCCATCTTACAGGTTTCTAATGTGAGATCCTTTCTCATTCCTGCATCCCTCCAACTTCTTGGCGCAGGCCTGGGCACGACAAATGAATACCACCTCTTCTGCTGTTTTCTCTTGGGCTCTGAGGGACCCAATTAAACCTCATTTTCAACTTTCCTCAGAACTTTCACTGATGGTTCACTCAGAGTTGGGGGACCCTGGGAGTGGCCAGAGCAGAGTCTCTCAGCCCCCTACCTTCCTCTTCCGGAGGCTGCAGAGCCTGAGCTGAGAGTCCATGCTCGAGTGAGTCTGTGGTGGGATATCACAGAATATCCAGCACTTTATAGAACATCAAAGGGAGCTGAACAGCCTGAGTGATCCCAGACACATCACTGGACTCTGGGTCTAGTGCCCACCTCATAGAATGTTGGAAAAATGAATTTGGGGGGATAAAGTAGCGGTGGAGATAGAACCCAGGGCAAACAGTCCTCTGCTGAGCTATGCCTCAGAGCTAAGTAAGTTGACCATTTTACTTTTCCTCTTTTTTTCCCCTCTGTGTAGCCAAGGCTATCCTAGAACTCACTCTGTAGACCAGGCTGACTTCAAACTCAGACAGAGATCGAGCTTCCTCTGTCTCCCGGCACTGGGATTAGAGCTGCTGCCGCCTGGTTCTTTTTCCTCTTTTATCTGTTGTGTTTTTTATTTGTACCACATCAGCTCACCTCAAGCAGGCCTCAGTTTTGCTATGGTGCCAAGGATGGCCTTACACTCCCTGCCTTTACTCTGAGTACTGGGGTGAATGGGGTACACATCTATGCCAGGCTCTTTTTATTATTTTTTTATGTTTAATTTACTTTATGTATATGAGTGCTTTGCCCATATGCATGTATGTGTTTACACAATCCTCTGGAACTGTGATTACAGATAGTTATGAGCCACCATGCGGATTTTGGGGATTGAACATGGATTCTCTCCAAAAGCAACAAGTGTTCTCCATCCCTAAAGTCAGGTTCAAATTCTTTTTTTGGTTTTTTTTTCAAGACAGAGTTTCTCTGTGTAACAGCCTTCGGTGTCCTGGAACTAGATCTGCAGACCAGACTGGCCTTGAATTCACAAAGATCTACCTGTCTTTGCCTCTGCCTCTGCCTCTGGGATTAAAGGTGTGCACCACCATGCCAATAATTCTTGTTACTTACTTAAGTTGTATTGAACTTGAGCAGATACAAAATGATTTAGCCTTTATTATAACAGGACAGCATCAGGCTCACAGTGTGCACAGGGAGTCCATGGAGGTTGGCGTGAGCACAGAAATTTGTATAGGATTCCTGGAGCCTAGAGCGGCCTGCAGTCTTACCTTCCTGGAACTCTACTATCTGCTACTCCAGTGAGAAGCATCCTGCAGGTGACCTTGGCTGGCTGCCGGTCATGTGGAAGTACAGCTTGGGAGTGTACTGGGCACAGAAAAGTGGCACAGGAGCTGCCTACCAGCTTTTAGCATAGGTCTCGGACCACATGACTGTGATGCTCTGTGAGTGCATAGGGTAGGGGTTCCCTAAAAGCAAAGATGAGAGACAGGCCTGGCCACCACATCTGTGTTACCTTCCCCCAAACAGACTTGTCTTGAAATCTTAGTCTCAGTTGCTTGGTCCCCACAGCCCACCCAGTCCTCCCACCCACAGTTTGCTGACTCATGGGAAGCACAGGCCCGTTAGACTAAATAATAAAATTTTGTCTCTCAACAGACAAACAATAATAACAACAACAAACCTAGGCCTGTAGTTCAGTCCCCAGGTCAGCAGACAGCCTGGGTCTTCCCTGGTCATCCTTCTGTGCCCACTTCCTATCTATTAGGTTCGAGATGAACATTCCTCCCCTGTGTGGAGCCAGCCAATCTGCCTCTCTTCCTCCCCATTGGACCACCTTGTAGCAAGCACTTCGGGGCACTGAACCAGTCCCATTGATTGTCTTGTTGGAGCCTTAAACCCCCACCCAGGAGGTGCTACTAACCCCTTCTTTATAGAAGAAAGTGAGGCACAGATAGCAAAACCTGGTTCATGTCACACACTGGAAACTGAAGGTTCGGGAGCTCTGCTGGACCACAATATAGCTGCCTTTGCCACCCCACCCCCCCAGCCTTCCTACCCTCAGTGGGACACTGTCTGCTTCTCCCAAACCCTTTCTGCCATCTTTTGTCCTCTGCCTCTGCTCCTCTTCACCCCTGCAGTCTGGCACCTATCTTCTCTTCCTGAATTAATCACCTCAGCAGAGTGTCTGCCTCGGAGACCCTCCTCTCTGGACAGTTCCGCTCACCCAGAGGGCTGTCTGCTCCTGCCACCCACCAAGGCTTTCTCAGAGACACCAGCTATTTCCTCCCTGTCCACTCTGAGTTGTTCCAGGCCTCTCCTCTGGTGCAGTCCTCCCTAATCCCTCCTACATCTCACTGGACCCTAGCCCCTGCCCCTCCTGTCTAGTCAGTCTCCCAAAGCCCAGGAGATGCTGAGGGACATCCTCCAGGCCTCAGTAACAATGTGGTAACAATGTGGGCAGACCCCTCACCCTAACATTCAGCTTGGGACTTTCAAAAGACACCTTCCTCCCTGTCCCAGTACAATTCTCTACAGCCAGGAGGGGGACAGAGCAGGGCTTGTAGGAGCTGTCCCATGCCAGGGTCAGGGGCTAGAGCCTGACCCTCTCCAGACCAGCCAGAGCAGACTCCAATGGGACCACTCCGCTAAGGCACTGAGGACCTCAGGCTGCTATTTAGGGTGCTGTAATATTCATGAAGGGAAGATTAGATATTTAAATTTATTCAGCAATAAATGTGTCTCAGTGGGGGAGCATTCCTCATGCTAAACAAACAAGAGAGCAGGGGCTAATTAATTATTTACAGGAACAAGAGGATCCTGTGGCCTAGGGACACAGAGGGCAGCTATGCCCCTGCCAGGGGTCAGATATCCCCATTCCTTTCTGCCAGTCTGTGGAGCTGGCCCTTTTACATTCTCTTCTGGGATTTCTCTTTCTGGAAATTCAAACCAAAGATTGTTGATAGCTTTGGGCTAGTTATTCAACCTCTGAATCTCAGAGTCTAGGTGTCCAGAGATTTATAGGAACATTGACTTAGGCTGGGGTGGGGGGTGGTAGCCAGCAGGTGGGCAACCAAAAGCCAGAGGAATCAATGAAAGTGGAGCAGAAACCAAGATTCCTAGGGCCCTGTTTTACAAGAAGTGGAGGTAAAGGTTTAGAGAGGCATAGTCATTTTGTTAGAGTCACAGAGCAAAAGAGAATTCTGGTAGTTCTCACCCCTACCCGGCCTATCCTGGGCTCCTGTGGGCTCCCCATCAGAAAGAGAGCAAAGGAGAGCCTGGAATGGGGGCCAGTTTGTAGTGACAGCCAGTGCAGCCTAGGAGTCACAGGCAAGGAGCATTCTAAAGCCGAGTTTCTCTTCCCGAGCGTTTCCACTGTTTCCAGGGTACAGTCTTGTCTCTGTGCCTCAGTTTCCTCAGCAGTCAGCACAGCCCTCTTGCTTTGTGTGGGAGAGTCTACACCTTTGTTCATCATTTATCACACTGTCAGTGTTCACAGATAGATGGCTCGGGTTCAGGTTCAGCTGTGGACCTCAAGGGCAGAAGCCTTTTCCCAAGCCTAGATCAGGGCTTTGGGGCAGCAGCTCTAGGCTAGACAGGGCTATGGAAGAGTGGGTCTCTCTGTCCAAGAAGGCATGGGGACATCTCTCCATCTGGGCATCCAGACATGCTTGGGCTCTAGCCTGGGGACACGGCAGCCACACCTGGGTGCAGCACACTGCTACCAGCTGGACCCTGTGTACTCATCCTTTTTTACTTCCTTCTCAGACGGAAAGTTTGGCTGAGCAGATGGCAGCCGAGTCTACCAGGAGTCCTAGCTAAGGCAGGTTCCTGAGCTTCTGACCTTTGGGCTAACACCACAAAGAGAGCTATGAAGACCCACCGGGGGCCTTGAGCTTGCCCCTTCCCTGGCTTGCCCCACATTTTCTCATTTCTTCTGAACAGACCTTAGGGACCAAGACTCTGATTTCACTCAGTCAGAACCCATAGTGCCTCTGCTTGTCCTCACTGGTCCTTCATTCGGCGGCATAGCCCCATGGCCACCAATGCTGGGCCTAGGGAAGGACACAGAGCCCAACCTCCTGAGATGGCATCCTGGAGGTGCTCAGGCAGGTGGGTGCCCCAGAGAGAAGACGGATGGACGACATCATTGCAATGTGATCTGAAATTCATTATGGGGTGAGATCAGCTCCTTAAATGGAGATTTGAAAACATTAGGGCTTCATTATGTACACAACCACGGTGCCTCATTCATCATGCAAAAATCACTCGCATTATTAAAGATCTGTGGCAGCCATGTGCAGGGCCTGGTGGCATCTTGCCTGTTGGGGGAAGGGCATGAGTGCAATGGCCATGTGTCAGGAGCCAGAGTTGCTGAAGGACAACTAATTCACATACTCACTCTTATTCACAGAAGGCCAACTGCTAGTTAGGCTAGGGAGCCTCAGTTTCCCCACCTACAGAATGACCTCACTCCAGATAGTATTCTGTACTCTGGAGTAGGAACTTCCAGATAACCTATGAACACACAAATGTTTGGCTTCCTAGGTCACTGTCCTCCCACTGATGGTCAGGAAAGGGCAGCGGGTGGACCCCCGACCTCTGCTTGGTGAAGGACCCAACACACTCTATTCATGAAAACTCTTGAGGCTCTTGACAGTCCACAATATGAAAACTTCCACTCTGACAGAACAAATCAGAACTCTCTGGGCCCTGGAAAGCTATACATTGTGTCCCATAACAAAAATATAATGGGGCTGCCACAGGCCAGTCCTGTGTGTCATGGTGCCAGAGAAGAAACAGCAGATGCTAACATGAGACTCTAGAACAGGGCAGGAGGTGGGGAGGGGTGGGAACATGCCCACTCAGCCATTCAAAATGTTCCTCTAGCATGAGACACTGTAGTGGAGCCCTGGGTAATAGAATCTACTAGAACAGACAAAAGAGGAGACCCTCAACTCATAAGTCGAGGGCAGGAGCCCAGGACTGCAGCCCTGGGAGACAGACTGTGGCTAAGGCATCTAAGGACCACCCTAACACAGCGAGCAGAAGATTCTTAGCTGCACCTAGCCACTTTCCAGGTTCCCTTCTGTGACTCACACTTCTCAGTGCCGAAGCCTCCTCAGCCATGCTCTTGCAGATAGCTCCAGGCCTAGGCCTGTGTGTCCACCAAGCTTCCTGGATCTTGGAAGCCCTCAGGCTAGGGTACTGCTCTGAGTCCCACAGGTGGTTGAGGGGCAGGACCTCCAGCAGTGGTCGCCAGAGCACCTCCGGCAGCCCACAGGCTATGAAGGTCACATTAGCCACTGAGCCGGGCAGCAGCCAGCTTTTCCAGAGGCCGTGGAAACAATTACAGTTCAGCAGCAGTGATGGCAGCTAGCAGCTCTGAAAAGCATCTACAGGAAGGCCACTCTGATGCTCAGAGGCCTTGCTCATCTTTGCAGGGGACAAAGAAAACCAAGGAGGTGGGTGAGATAAAGGAGGAACAGAAGAAAGAGCAATAAAAACATGGTGAGCCAAAGGGAGCCAGAAGTTAGAGAGACACATCCAGTGCCCAGGAGGGCCACTGAGAGGGAGCCACTGAGAGGGAGCCACTGAGAGGGAGCCACTGAGAGGGAGCCACTGAGAGGGAGCCACTGAGGGCTGGGGACTGTGAGGAGACAAAGGACCTAGTTGCATTCACAAGTACGAGGCTGCGGCTATGCACAGCAGGCCATTGACGAGTCTGCACCCAGAACATGCTGTCCACCTTGTTCCTGTCCCTTCAGTGGTCGCGCATGAAGGCAGACAGATCTTGAATAATCATCAAGGACAATATGAAAACTTCTACTCTGACAGAACAAATACCAAGCAGTTTGAAAACAGCCCACACGAAGCGGACCCTCTTCCTAGACGTGGGGGCGTGGCCAACAGGAGAGCCCGTGCTCAGATAGGAAGTCAGAGGAGGAGGAGAGAGAAGCAGCAGCAGGTGCAAAGGCCCCATGCCAGGGGATGGCTGTGAGGGATGCTCCACCCTCCTGGCCTCTCGCAGCATATGGTGGCTGAGGTGTGGATAGATGGGTGGATGAAGTCCTGTGGGCCCAGGCAGGGGGTGGAGGGTGAGAGCAAAGGCTTTCTCCTCCTTCTACCTTGTCTTGCCCTCCCGCCGGGGACCTGCTTGACCTCAACTATTGGCTCCTAGAGCTGGCCTTTTGGGTGGCACGGGGCAGAGATGGCGGCCATGCTGGCAGAGGAGGCAGCCCTGAATTAATCTGTCACTGAGACTTGGCCATGGCAGGCACAGTCATGATTTAGATGAATAATTGAAACGCTCTGATACATTTATTATCCCTTTAGTGCAAAAGTGGCAGAGAAAGACGAGGGGTAATTGAAAAAGAACGCACAAATCTCCCCGAGAAAGCGGCTTCTCGTCGCCAAGTAAACATCTCAGAGCTAATAAACAGTTGAGGCACTGGGCCTCGGTGATTTCCATCCTGATTTAGGACCCGCCTCTCTCCTTACCATACAATAGAAGAGTGTCTGAGACATATTTTATTGAGCCAACAACTGGCTTTCCAAAGGGAGGTAAGGCAGAGGCATACAAGAAGCATAGACCTGGTGGCCACCAGCTTCTTCAGGAGACTAGGCCTCCCTAAGCCATCAAGCCATCTTGTCTCCTATCTCTCCATCCTGCCAGCCTGTTAAATTCCTGTTCAACCTTCAAGGTCCAAGTCCAACATCCCTTGCTTGAGAAACCTACTTCTAAACTGAGTCACTTGAGGGCGGAGCCAAGTCCTGAGTCCCCGCAGACAATGGGTTCCCACAGATACTGTTTGCCCCTCAGCCCTGGGGCAGGCACATACACACATGGAGAGTAGAGTGTCTGCTTTGCCCCTGCTGGCTGAGCAGAGGCCACAGTGAGGGACACCCAGAGCTCAGTGTCCTGGCCCTGACCCTCACAGGAAGGACCTTATGGTCTCAGAGTGAATAGTACAAGTATCTGGGGGCAAAAGCAATGCAACAGGAGGCTTGGCAGGGTGTCTGCTGGCCGGTGGCTTATCCAGGATCATCATAAGCAAAGGACAGATGGGGGCAAGTAGAGACCTTGGTGGAGGAACTTGAGACCCCCATGGGAGGCTTTAGCATCGTCCTGGGGTCAGGGTTGGTGATGGTGTAGATGTGTTTGAAGGGGAAGGGACATGTCAAGGTATCTGGCTTTGCTCCATTTCAACTTCAGATGCCAGGTCTCACCGATCCCTGCTTCGTCCCTCCACAGACCTCACCCTGCACCTCCACCTGTTCCAATCTTATTAGCAGAATGTCAGCCCCAGCTGCAGAAGACCCATAAATCTTAGCTGCATTGTGATGAAAGGCTGTCCTCGGCCTGTTTCCCCCAGGGTCATGGCCACCCATCTCCTTATCAGTCAGCCTCCCTGCACTCCTAAGGCTGAAAGGGGAGCCGGAGTGATCTGTGGTCTAGGACAGTCATCGGGATGCCCGCAAACCTTCCCTTTGCTCAACCTATTTCTGCAGGCTACCTTCAGGAGCAAGTCCCTTCCTTCACGGAGAAGGCTGCCCAGACATGCTCGCATCCCAGTGACTCCTTTCCTTCTGGGACGACAGAAGGCATTAGGCAGTGTTGAGGAAGTCACACTGGTAAAGGGAGTTAGGGTCTCAGATGAACAACCACAGTGGAAGGTATAGTCAGTTCAGTGCTGGTCCTGTCCACAGTCAGTACAAAGCCCTGAGGAATGGGTGGCTCTCTCCAGAGCAAGGAGGCAGGTGGGGCGGTAGCCTGGTGGGGAAGGCCTGGAGTTCAGAAGTGAGTCTGAGAGGTGCTTGGCAGCTTCCTGATCCATCACAAAGGCCTTGTCTGTGACTCTGAAGGAGGTGAGGATTTTGAGGGGACAAAAGTGACAAGCTGAAAGGCCCACCACATGTTTTCCTCATCTTTTACCTTCCTCAGAGGAACTGCTAAAGTCCCAGCTTTCCCACAAGGCTTCCCATGCTCCTGGGACTTCCCTAGCCTCCTGACGGAATCTGAGGCCTCTGATCAGCTGACGCTCCCCAATGCCCTCTTCTCCTTCATCTTCAGGCTTTGACCTGTCTGTTCCCTCCACCCACCTTTCCTCACCGGTCCAGACCCTACCTTCCTTCCTCAAATCTCCCTGATGTCCAAGCTGAGCAGGTGCTTCTGCCTGAGCTCCGATGTACCTGAGACATCCTACTACCCTGTTATGGCTGGCACTCTCATATACCCAGAGGTTGGATAGATAGACATCAGGCCTGACTCCCAAGCAAGATCTGTCAGCGTCCAGCTCACAGTCCTACAGGTGATAGGTGCTGAATACTGGGTGGTGGGTACTGTAAGTGGGGCATTGTGGCTGGGGATAGTGTCACCAACCATGGAGGGCCCAGGTCCTCTCAAAGGGCGGGCTTGGGAAGAGACCCCCCAAAGGCCTACCCATGGGCACCCAATTCCCATCCCAGGAAGCAGTGACCTCCACGGGGACAGCTAGAGGAGAGTGGGGAGGGAGAGAAAGCATCTTTAGCCACAAACAGCCCCCTGCATCCTGGCTGGTCACCGACAGCTCTTAGTGTTGCGCTTATTTATTCCTGACCTTCGCTGCCCCTTTTTATTTTTCCTCCTTTTAAAACCTGGCCTGGGCCCCGCCACCACTGCCGTAAACACGGCCCCCGGGATTTATCCGACGGCGCATTAACCCCTGGCCCCTGGCTCACCAATCATCCTGCCTCTGTGCAGACAGTGACTGCCTGGCAGCTGGGGGCTGAGGTGCTGAGTGGGTGGTGGGAGGCAGTTGAGGCAGATGTGGGGCCACAGGGATATCCCTCTAAAGGCACCCGCTGCATTGGACTCTATGCCTAATGGGTCTGCCACCCTTTTCTCTACCAGAGAGGTTTCAGCATCGTGGTGAATGTTACTACAGCACAGGGAGGTGCCCCTGAATCCCCTGCCACTCACCCATTCCCCATCTGGTGTTGTCCCACCACAGAGCTTGCCCTGTGCAGGTCTGGGATACTGCCTGGCAGAAGTATCTGGGAGTTGTTAGTGTAGAAAATGGATAACGTGTAGACTTGAGAGTGGGAAAGCTGAGGACAATTAGCAGCGAGCTTCCAAAGGCCCATCAGGCACAGAGTGAGGCTTTGCCTACCATCCTGCAGCCCCACAATTACAAGCCAGAAGGCTTGAGTTCAGATGTCGGCCACCCAACAAAATAGCATCAATGGGCTTTATCAGAGGCCTGACTGAAATAGAAGGGTCCTGAAGGATGAAACTGGAGATATAAATCCCACCCCATCCCGCCCTGTCCGAGACTCAGGTCTGTGTACTTACCCCCTCCACCTCCGAGCAGGGAGTTGTTGGCTGTAAGACAGAGAGACAAAAGCAAGTTAGTATGGGAGAGCTGAAGAAGGGGCTATACGGGACAGAGGGGCAATCGTGAGACTCAGGGCATAGGGTTCCCAGCCCTTTGTGCAAGAGCCAATGATGAGGGTTTGGGGAGTTCCCAATAGGCCTGGGCTTATAGGGGCATCAAGGAGTGGGGGCATAGGAAGGCCACCAAGACCACCTGACCACCTGGAAGTAGCAGTACGTGGGGTTATGGCAGGCATGTGCAGGTCAGGGGACAACCAGCAGGAGCTGGCTCTTTCCACAATAAAGAGCCCCGGTTCAAATTTAAGCTGTCAAGTTTAGTAGCAGATGCCTTTACTCACAGAGCCATCTTGATGCCCTGCCAACCTAAAGACCCAGTTTCCTGTATTTCAGACCAGCTTCAATTCACAGTATAGCAAAGGACGGCTCTATGGTGCCGATCATCTACTCCCAGCTTTATGGCCAAGCCTGACTGCCCTGTGTCCTGCTCATTCTCTCTGACTCTATACTGCTATTTCCCAGCAGTGCCCAGCCTTACACGTAGGTACAAAGAGGCCAGGACTGTTGTGGAATATTATTTGAACTAGTCAAAGATGGAATGTTACATTTGTTCATTCTGGACATTTGGTTCACTTTGCCTGCCTAAGGCACCTGATTGGTCTAATAAAAAGCTGCACAGCCAATAGCTGAATGGCTGGAGAAAGGATGGCGGACAGAGAAAATAAGTAGGAGGCGCTGTCCAGGCTCAAAAAGAATAAGGAAGAACAAGAGAAGGTGAAAACAAGAAACACAGCCAGGGCAAGAAGCCAGGCAGATGCCCTCCAGCCATAAAACACCAGGCTGGGCAGTGGTGGTGCACTTGAGAGGCAGAGGCAGGTTGATCTCGGTGAGTTTGAGGCCAGAGTGAGTTTCAGGAAGCTAAGGCTGTTACACAGAAAAACTCTGTCTTAAAAAAACAAAATAAAATTTAACAAACAAACAAATAAAAAGGAAAAAAGCCTAAGGCAAAAGGTAGATTAAAAAAAAAAATAGGTGAATTAAGTTAAAAGAGCTAGCCAGAAACAGTGCCTAGGTTAGGGTGAGCATTCACAGGTAATAAGTCTCTGTGTTGTGATTTGGGACCTGTTTGGTGCCCCAAAAGAAAAGCCTGGTACACAGGACAGTGTGGTCCTTACCCTCATGACCCACAAGCTACCTAGGCTACCTAGTAACACAGTTGGAGGCCACCAAGAAGGAAGTGCACGAACTATGTAGAGATGCGAGAGAGAGAGAGAGAGAGAGAGAGAGAGAGAGAGAGAGAGAGAGAGAGAGAGAGAGAGAGAGAGAGAGAGAGAGAGAAACTTCACAACTTCATTAGGCAGGGTAAGTGCTGTTAGGAAGGTAACAGGAGGCCACAGGCCTGCACCTATAAGGTTCCAGTGCCAACTAGACAAAGAGCTGGGGAGGCCACCAGTCCCCCAAGACCTCGGTGCTGCCCAGGGGGCCTAGGTAGCAGGGGCCTGGCTCCCAGGCTGGGCCTTCAGCTTCTTGAAGGGCTGAATCTTACCCCACCTTCCAGGGCTTTCTGCTTTTAGGGTTAGGGATGTGACTGGCCCAGGGCTTTGTATGGAAGCTGCAGATGCTGCTAAGTGGTGTCGGGTGACTCGCAGTGGCTGGTCTCCCAGACCTGACAGCTCTTCGCTTGGGGAATAATTAATTCCACAGCCTGAAAACCCAGGGCTGCAAGTTGCCACGTTGCTTTCGAGATTAATACAAGCAGCTAATTAAGATGGAGAGTCGAGGAGCGGCCAGGCGCTCCTAGAACCAAGCGACCATGGGGACTAAGAAGCAGGCAGCTGAGCATGTAGGCAAGGTAGCTGGAGACCTACAGGGTAAGAGCTGATGTTAGCCACCAAGAGAACCTAAGGAGGAAGGGGCAGGGTGCAGAGGTCCCACTGTGGTCACCAGAAGCTCTCCAGGACACAATTCTATGGAAGGAACAGATCCTTAGCAAGAGACAGGCTACTGCCCTCTCAAATGACCCCATTTGTCATCACAGCAAAGTCACCAGGGAGAGGTTTCTGTTCCCATTTTACAGAGAAGGAAAATGAAGGGGGGGAGAGAGAGAGAAATAAAGAGAGAGGGGGGAAAGAGAGAGGATGGGGCAGTACAGGTTTCGGGTAGGGTGGAACCTGGGAATATAGCTCATTTCAAGAGCTGATGTGTGCTGGAAACCCTGGGTTAGATTTCCAGCATTGTATATACCAGATATGGTAGCTGATGCCTGTTATCACTCTGGGAGGTGGAGGCAGGAGAATCAGAAGGTCAAGGTCATCTTCTACTGTAAACCAACCTGAACTACAAGAGACCTTGGTTCAAAATATATAAAGACTAAATCTGTCGCAATTGCTCCATGCCCAGCAGACTTGGTTACAAACATTAGGGACCATACACTTGGCAGTCCTGTATAGGAACCAGCAGTGGAGCGTGAGGCACCTCAGATGGGCCCAGGCCTGACTCCCAGGCCCCTGCGCCCCTGGGCAGTGCTGGTGGCTGTCGGAAGCTGCCCTCCACAGCCCTTCCCACCTCCCCCCATCACCTCTCTCTTAATTAACACCGGCTGCAAACAAGCTGTCTCCTGCCCAAAGCGGGCACAGTGCCAAATGGGCTGGCAGGGAGCCTTGCTGGGGCAGGAGAGGAGGGGCAGGGACCTGGGCTGGATGTAAAAGACCCCAGGCAGAGAGAATGTCAACCCCACCTACCTGGCACTCCAAACCACCCCTCTGTGTGGTCTTGGGGAGGGGTAAATGGGATGGATGACTGGTGTTCACCCAGCCAAAGTCTGAGAGAGGAACAGTCCTGGGACAGGCCGGATGTTGGAAGGGCAGGTTAATCTTTGGCACCTTCTTGGCCTGGGTAGAGAATCCATGATCAGCTGACCTGCCCATAAAAGTAGTCTGTTTCTATCTGTCTTTAAGACAGTCTTACATAGACTAGGCTGGCCACAAACTTACTGTACAGCTGAGGATGACCTTTGGATCCTCCTGTCTCTGGCGTTCTGGGTTACAGGCATGAACTACCATGCTTAGTGTTTTCCATGCTAGAGGAGGAACCCAGGGCTCTGTGCATGGTAGGGAGCATTTTGCCAACTGAATGACACCCTTAGACCTCTGTTTATCTTGAGATAAACAGGGTCTCATAATGTTGCCCAATCTGCCAGAACTCCTGTCTCAGATAATCTTCCTGCATCAGATGAGAATATAGGCACATACCACAGTATCCAGCTTTTAACTTTTTTTTGTTTTTTTTATTTATTATTTATTTATTTTGGTTTTTTGAGAGAGGATTTCCCTATATGGCTATGGCTATCCTGGAACTTACTCTGTAGATCAGGCTGGCCTCAAACTCATAGAGATCACTTGTGCTGGGACTAAAGGCGTGTGCCACGCCCCCCCCCCCCCCCACTTAGCTTCCTAGGAGGGAGGAGATGGCTGTGATCTCACCCCATTCCACTGGACTTACCCAGCTGGCTTTCAGCCCTGTGACCTTGAAGTGCCCCCTCAGGTCACTCACTGCCAAGTCCTCTGACCACTGAAAGCTGAGATTTTGGGGGTGCCTCACTCCAAGCCTCCCACATGTTCTGCAGGCCCTGTCTCTGCCCTGCCTACTGCCCCTGCTCCCCTCTCTTCCACCTTCTGAGGCCCTGGCCCCTACTCTGTGTTGTCACTGCCATCCCTGAGGGTGGCAGAATAGGGACTCCACAATTTGTGCCCAGGCTCTTGGCCTAGTTAGGCATTGGCAGGCGGCCACTGCCCAGTGGGAGGGAGAGGAACTAGCCCCCCAAGAGTTTGGCAAGTGCCACAAGCCTAGGGACAAAGGTGACACCTACCCTGCTTCACTTTATACAAGGAACCATTTATTTATTTATTTAGAGGTGCTCATATAACCTATGAACTCATACATAGATGAGGAAGAATGACCCTGAAGTCTTGATCCTCCTGCCTCAGGATTCTGGGTGCTGGGATTTACAGGCACAGAGTCTCCATGTCTAGCTTTAGGAGGTGTTTAAAAATTTTGTAATATTAATATATTTCTGGGAAAAAGTAATGTGATAGCATTTTAAATGTTTTTATGGGAGGGAGGAAGGGAGGAAGGGAGAGAGGGGACCAAGGCACAGAGCCTACAAAGCAGCTGTGAGCTGGGTTGGACAGGGTTACCTCTCTGGGGAGATGCTGCCACCATTTTCCAGAGGAGGCCCCTGAGCCACAGGGCAAGTATCCTCACAGTGTACATTGAACCAATTCTCTTTTTACCACAGTTTCCCAATTAAAGGCTTCCCAAGGCTGGGAGTATAGTTCAGAGGCAGAAGCTAGTTCAATACGCAAGAAGGTCACAGCTTCCGTCCCCAGCATTACCACCACCAAAAAGGAAAGCTGCTCCTAACCTCTCACTGGGGAGCCCATGGAACCTCAGTCAGAAAAGAGTCCCTTTGCTCTTGGGATATAGCATGAGTTCCAAGCAAGGCCTGGAGGCCGTGAGTCCCACTCCCAACGGCCCTCTGCCACGCTCCAGGTCAAGTCTAGTAGCTTTGCCGGAAGAGAGCATCACCCCGCCCCCTTCTAAACACCCTTTTGGTGTGTCCCTGGCTCCCACCTGGGCCTGAGGAGTTCACCCGATCCTCCAGCATCCCTATTTTGGGCAGCCTTCAGAATACAGTCACTGGGAACGCCACAAAACAGCTTCCAGCAGAGCTCTGGTGCACAGTGCACAGCTGTCTAGGGACTTAACTATCGGGGACTGACTCTTGAGTGTCTTACATGCAAGACAAGTGCTTTCTTGCTGAACCACATCCCCAGTATGTTGTTGTTTTTAGAGAGGGCTCACTGTGTCCTGTCGTCCAGGCTGGTTCTGAACATACTATATATCCCAGGTTGACCTGGTACTTTTGATCCCCCTGCCTCAGCTCCTGAGTGCTGGGATTATGGGTGTGCCACCAGGCCCAACCTTAAAGAATGATTATTGAAAGAATTGAACAGTTAGAAACTGTACTCGCTCAAGTCATTCGGCCCCTTATGTTACTATGTGGGTTGAACATGGACAAGACCTGGCTGGGTCTACCCAATGCCCCGGGTGAGGCTCCCCACCAGACAGCCCAGCTTAGAAAGCCTGAGGGTAGGGAATGGTATCGCAATAAGCACTGATCTGAGGCCAGTGGCCAAGGGACCTTCTGGCTCTTCCTGACAGGGACTATGTCCTTCATGCCTGGGAGGAGGGGGGGTGGCCCTCTGAGGGAGATGGGAGAGGGGGATGCAGAGAGGAAAGTCAGTTACTAGTGACCCGAGGAAAGCGCTGAGCAGGTGCCTGGACCAGGAGGATGCTGGCCAGGCAGGCACAGCGGTGACTTTGAAGCTGGCACAGCCCCTGCACATACCCCAGGAGGCTACTGCCTTCACATGTCTGTTTCAGCTCCCATACCCTTTGTCCTGGCATCCTGGCTTTACCTGCCTGGAGCAGCTGGAGATCTGGGCACTGTTCCCTTAACCCTTGAACCCTTGCTGGTTCTGTTTTCTCCTGAGTGAGCCAGACCTTAGCTTTGGCAAAGATACTTTCTACTGGTACCGTGTGCTGAGCACTGGGATGAGGGTGGACTCCACTCCCACAAAGTTCACCGTCTCCAGGGTGACAGTCATACAGAGGCATAAACTTGAACCAGAATTAGTTGGCACCAGAGGTCATGAAGGTGACTGAAGAGAAGTCTGAGGTCTGACAAGTTGTCTTTCATGTGTGGCTAGGGCTTGCTGAATGAGGCAGCTGTCCCGGAGAAGCAGGCAAAGAATGGTTGTGCTAAGGCCCCAAGGCAGAAGCCTAGCTTGGAGGTATAGCACAGGGCCCTGTGGCAGAGGGAAGGGAGGAGGCCAGGGGCCTTTGGAGCTGGTTAGCCCTGAAGGTGTGCCTCTGGGTGCTGCAGTGTCAGAAAGGCACTGGGGGGGCAGGCTGCCCACGGGGTCTTGCTCCCCTCCCGAAATGTGCCCCTCCCCGTCAGATGCAAGGCTGCCACCGACAAGGACAGCTCTGTGAAGGCTTTGTCCCACTGACACACAGATTGACAGCTGGGCCCATGGAGCTTAGAGGGCAGGCTCTGTTCCAGGGAAGTCACTGTTACCTCCCCTGCTCATATAGGTGGTGGAGATCCGTGTTCCAACAGGCGAGTCCTTTAAAACATGTTTTAGATTAGAAACATCCATAGACGGAATAAGATGTAAGATGTGCTGAATTTTGAAGATAAAACAAGGGACTTCAAAGGCACTTCAACCTGAGAGAGCAGTCACCATGTTGGACAAGCTCTGTTCCCCCAGGCCAAGGTCACTGTCCTCCAAGGTGTGAGGTGTGGCTGCTAAGGTAGAAATCAGGTGTCAACTTGGACCTGGCAGCAAAGGGAGGCCCCGTGGGGACACAGGGCTGCCATTTATCCATCAAATCCATGCCACCAAATCTATCCCCAGCCAGCTGCCACTTAGGCCTTCAATAGCCACCCTAACATGGACACATCCATCCTGCCCCATTTACAAGGTGCAGAAACATAAGTGACCTGCTCCAGGGCAGAGCTCTGAGTAGGAGGAGACACACTCTTGCCCTTTGCCAGAGCCCCCAGCTGTGACCTGTGGTGGGGCTCCCACTCCCCGGAATTGATGACGGGATCATTTAGTCAGGTTCTCATGGGCCTAGATGTTAAAGATACAACTGTCTGAATAAAATTCCTTCAGGTTCAGTGGCCCACACCTGTAATCTCAGCACTTTAGGAGGTAGAGGCAGAAGTTTCAGAAATTCAAGTCCAGCCTTGGCTATATAGTGAAGCTAGCCTGAGATACATGTAATCTTGACTTTAAAAAGGTTACTAACCCCATGATGGGCCCCACTCTCATGACCCCATCTAACCGACTCAGCTTTCAAAGGCCTTGCCTCCAAGTTACCATCACTGTGTGAATTGGGGCTTAGGATTCCAACTCACAATCCTTGAGAGGACCCACAGATACAATAGCCTGGCTTCAGACAGGCAGGGGAGTTGGGGTGCTGGGCGCCAAGGGTCCTCAGAGAAGGTGAACAGCAGCAGAAGCTTCCACCTATTAAGGCTGGTTCACCAACTCCCAGCTAGAGAGGGTGGTGCGGCCACCACGTTGGAGGTACATCTCTATCTTACAGATGGGGAAACTGAGTTTCAGATATGTGCTGACCCGAGGTCACTACAGTAGCATGGTACCAAGCCTCAGAATTTTGCTTGTCTGCTCCCAGGGCTGAGCCCCTCACAACCTTACTCAAGAAATGCTTCACACTGCTCAAATCTTAGCCTGCTCTTCTTGAATGAGGCTCTCATCCTCAAGACACCCTCACTGCTTGGTCACCCTCACTGTCCTGTTTGTAGTCTCTATTCTTGTACCCCAGGATCAGTCCCATGCCAGTCCCAACAAAAGCTGCCTAGTCAGACATTTAGAGATGGAAGGAGGTTATCTGGCCGCTGTTCCTGCCTGCCTGGGCCTTCCTGCCTGGGTTCCATGGGTGAGCTCCTGGGGACCCCACATCAGCACTAGCTCAGGGGATACTTAGTACCTACTCTCCAGGTTGGATCTAGAGGCAGGTTTCACATTCTGGCTTTTGTTAGGGACAATATAAGCAACAGGAGGGATAAGTCGCCCTCAACCTCAGGCCCAGCAGAGCCTTGTTCATTCATAAACCAGAAGGGGCCTGGTAGGTATTAACACAACCAAAGAATAGTTACACGCCTTGACCAAGCCAGTCCTGTATGTGGCTTGGGCTAGGTATTTCCAGTGAATTTTCCCTTTGCCGGTCCCGGGAACCCAGCATGGCGTCCTGCTATTTTTGCTATTTTTAACACATCTTAACACATGTGCATATAAGGAGTTCAAAGGTTAAGGGACTAGTCCAGGGTCATGAGGCTGGGAAGCCAGGGGCTGGGGTTGAATCCAGATGCGTGACTTGCCCAGTGGAATCCAGGAGGGCTGCAGACCCCCAGCTGCAGCAGGCTTCCCCTCCCCCAGGAGCCCCGCCAGCACTTTTGCTCTGCCATTAGCATATCCAAGAGCATCCCTGAAACCCAATTACCAGGAGATGGCTTGGGCCCCAGCCAGCCGGGTGTCGGCTCCAGCTCAGGAATCCAGATCTGCAGGAATGAGGGGCTGGGACCTAGGGCAGCCAGCTGGGGAGAGCAGGGAATCAGAGCACGTGAATGGGGGCGGGGCAAAGGCTTGTGGCAGGCTCTGGATCCCCAAGGCAATGTGGAGCCCATTTGGGCAGCCCCTACCAAGGCCAATGACAGGTGACCTCCAGTCGCCCTCTGCCCTCTGAACTTCAGCTTTCTTTTAAAAAGAGAAAACCTGGCCCTTTTTTTTTTTTTTTTTTTTTTTTTTTTTTTTTTTTTTTGTGGTGGTGGTTTTAGTTCTTGAGACAGGGCCTCAAGTGGCCCACACTGGCCTCAAACTCTCAAAATAGGTATGTAGATGAGGCCTTAAGTGCTAGTGGCTCCATGGGGAGGGTCTTTTTTTTTTTTTTTTTTTTTTGAGATAGAGTTTCTCTGTGAGTTCCTGGAACTCACTCTGTAGGTCAGGCTGGCCTCGAGCTCACAGAGATCCTCCTGCCTCTGCCTCTGCCTCCTGAGTGCTGGGTGTTACTACTGTCCAACCATAGCTTTGAATTTCTGATCCTCCTGCCTGCACCTCCTAAATGCCGGAGTTGTAGGTGTGTGCCACCATACTCAATGACATGAATGGCTTTCTAAAAGAGTGACTGAAGCTGTAACCTTGCTTTGTCTTGCCAAGGAATCCTGTGGGCCACATAAGGACACAGCACACAGCTTTAATTCAATGCTGGTGCCCATACTCTGGAGTTCCCAGGCTGCAGAACTGTAATGGAAGCAAATCTCTGTTCCTTATAAACCACCCAGGCTCTGGTATTCAATTATAGCAATAGAACAGACCTTCTACCGAGCCCAGCAAGCTCCTCACATGCAGCTCAGTTGGTAGCATGCTTGCCTAGCATGTGCAAGGGTCCAGGGTTCAGTTGCCAGAATTGTGTAAACCAGGCATGGTGGCACAGGCTTGTGATCCCAGTACTTGGGAAACGAGGGCCGGAGGATCAGGAGTTCAAGGCCAGCCTGGGAAAGGGACCCAGTCTCAACAAACAAACCTTTACTGTCACAGAACAGTGAGGTGCCTCCTTCATAGAAACACCAGTTCCCTGAAATAGCACATGCTTCCTTTTTGTAGATAGAGTTTTGCTGTATAACCCAGGCTGGTCCACTGCCTCAGCCTCCTTGGTGCTGGGGTGACAGATTATTGTGGGTTTTTTATTTTGTGTTTCAAAACACAGTTTCTCTATGTAGCCCTAGCTGTCCTGGAACTCACTTTGTAGACCAGACTGGCCTTGAACTTGGAAATCCTCATGCCTTTGCCTCCTGAGTGCTGGGACTAAAGGAATGGGCCACCACCACCTGGATAACGAATGATTGTTGTATCTAGTTTTGCTGTGCGTGCCCTGGGACTGGTGAGTATATCACTGTCCTGTATATAAACAATGACATTCCAGGTGGGCTTGCACTGTGGAGAGGCATGTTCCCAGGGAGCTACCCCTCTATACAACATCCATTCTCTACTCAGGCAGATGAGTGGCCTAGCCTGGCCTCTTGCAGACATGACAGGGGCATCTTTGCCCACCCCATTTGTGTGCCAGTGCTTCTGCAGGCAGGCTGGCATCTTTAACTTCACTAGTTATTGCCAAATTGCTCTCCAAAGTGGTTGTTTGGATGATCGTTTTAAAATATAAATTAGATCATGTCACTTCCCTGCCTAAACCTCTCAAATAGCTTCCTATTATACTTAGAATAAAATCCATATTCTCTCCCATGAAGGCTCGGCTGCATCCCACACTCGCTCCCCCTAATTTCCTGTCTCCCTTTCTCTTCCTCAAATAGGTCTGGCATGCTCATGCCCCAGGGCCTTTGCACACACTGCTTCCAGTGTCTTGCTTTTCTGTCTCTGTCTTATCATCAGATCTCAATGGACCTGTCATCTCTTTCATTCAAGGGGCCTCCCCTGACCACCCACTAAAATATCCTTTGAATATTCCTTTTATCTGTCTGCTTATGTCCTTTGGAGAAGATACCGTGGGCCCATAAAGACCTCACTTTCTTATTTGCCTGGTGGGTTATTACCAGTCTATGGCAGCCTTTTTCATGTGTGGCCCTCAAAGGTTGACATGAGCATGTAGTGATGGGACATTTGCCTAGAGTGTTTGAGGCCACAGATGCCATCCTCAGAGCTATAAGACCAAGCCTCCCGTGTTAGTATTAACTAATTAACGAATGTGTGCAGGTGCATGCTGAGGCTGGAGGACATCCAGTGTCCTGTTCCACCATGCTTTGTCTTAGTTCCTTGATACAGCATCTCTCACTGAACTGGAAGTGGCCAGCACCTTCTTGTCTCCATCCTTCACAGTGCATGGTTACAGGAGTGCATACAGCCACGCCTGCCATTTTCTGTGAGTACTATGGATTTGAACTCAGTGCCTTATACTTACGTAGGCAAATGATCTTGTACCTGCTGAATCATTTCCTCACTATTAAACAAAGCATCCCTTTGCAGACCAAGTAGGCCATGGCTTACCCATTCAACAGACTCTGTGTGGGGGGTGAAAGGTGGGGATGGGGTGGAGAATGAGGCCCTGGGTCTTAGATGGTGGAGCTTTGGAGAGAGTACTGTGGCTGAGTTGAGGGCAGGAGCAGCAGCAGGTGTCCAGGTATGACCAAGAGAGCCATGGAAGGTGCTGGAGCTGGGAATCCAGCAGGAAGGCTGTGCTGACACCATATAAAGCAGAGCTGGAAGGCGGCCATGGAAACAGAGGGCTAAAGTTGGAAAGTGTCCCCGTACCCATCTAGTGCTAAGGCTCTCTGCACCTTGGGGTCCCCACAGGACTCCTGTGTCCCAGGGACAACTCTGGACTCTTGTCCAGATGCCACCCATAAACACAAAACACTATGACTTGGGAGGACAGACATACTTGGCTCCCCTGGATGGCTGGGAAAGGGGTCCCTAGAAGAAAGAGACAAGTAGCCACCTGGCTGAGTCCCTACTGCTGTCGCCTCTGAAGCCAGGGAAGCAGTAAAGACAAGATGAAAGCAGAGACCACTTTCTACAAGGGAAATTTAAGTTAGACGACAAGAAGGACTTCCTCTGCCACTAGACACGCTGTCAAGAACCCACTTCTTCTGCCGGGCTGGTGACTCTTGGCACAGAAACTGCTCAAGGTTGTTCAGTCAGGAAGAGATGAAACCTTTACGTCTGACTCTCATAATGTCTCTTCAGTTTGAGCATGCCCAGCAGGCCTAGTTCCCTTCCACCCTTGACTTTAGGACCTATGAGGAGTCTTGGAGTCAAGGGTGTCACTTGCCATATGGGTCTTAAGGTGGCCACCTGACACCATGTCCCTTCTCTGTAAGGACAAAGAACTCAATCTGGTCTTTGCCTCAACAGGCCCAGGGTCCCTTGACATTGGTGCTCTTCCTCTCTGCCTTCCCAGTCTCCCTGCTTTAGCTGCTCTACTTTGTGGAGGGAGGAGGAGGGAGGAGGGAAGAAGGAAGGAGGAGGGGAGGAGACTGTGGCTGCCATTGGTATGCGAGGCCCAGCCTCAGCCCTCAGTGGCCCAGCCTCTCTGCTCAGCTCTTTAAGAATCCCTCCTTGGTGGCAGCCGCGTGGTGGTTGCCTGGCAACACCATCCCACCCTGCCCCATGGCTGGCACTGGCCCTCTTCCCCTCCCCCTCCTCCTATGGCTCCTCACATGCCCAGCCTCAAGAGTATTCTGAGCTCAAAACCTGCCAGGCCCAGCTAGCTGCTTGGGGCCCCTGTGCCTTGTAGGTGAGAACATTTGAGTTAGCCCACCTGTCGAGCCCTAACTCTGAGGCCGAGGCCCCGGCTGGCATCTCCTTTCCCTACTCTTTTGCCCCTGTAGCTCCTAGGCAGGTAGCTGAGGGTTCTGGAATATCAGAGCTCAGGGAGGAGACCCTAGGCTCCCAACAGGAATCCTCAGACTCCCAGTCCCTCCCAGGCCTCCTCTTGTAGTTGGCTTGTGGGACCGAGGGTTAGCCTCTGTAGTTCTGAGCTACAAGTCTGTTGTGGTCCCCAATAGGTTAGCTAAGTACTGGTGCCTCAGGGAGCCCACAAAGCCGCTACGACAGGAGGAAGAGAGGGCATGTAAGGAGGAGCAGGAGAGCACCAAACCTCCCCCACAGAGGCTAGAAAGACACTGTGACAGGGAAGGACAGGCTGGAGTCCCAACAGAAGTCTTTGGAGTGCAGAGCCTAAACACTCACATCATTAACCTACTACGATCTCTTCTCTCCCTGAGGTGATCCAAGGCAGCCCTCAGGCTCCATCTATCTTAGGAGGGGTCCTACCCTCATCCCTCCCACATGAGAGGCCCTCCCCCACCCCTTTAGCCAACTACTTACCCTCTTCCCCATGGCCACTGATGAGGCCTACACCCCAGGTTTCACCTCCTCCTTGTTATCCTGCCCCAGTCCCTGTCCACCAGCCCCAGCACTGTCTAGCTCTGATTCTTACACTCTGCTGTCTGAGCTACAGCTCTGATCTCTGTGCTGGACTCCGATGTGTAACAGGTGAATGATGGCAGGTTTAAGTCACCATAAAAAGCATGTCCTTTGCTGGGAATAATGGCTGGGAAGAGGAAGCAGAGCCCTGAGTGAAAGACTTAGATGAGAATAATGTCACTCAGGGGGAGAGAAAGAGGCTCCCTGGGGAGGGCGGTGAGAGGCTCTGTGCAGGGTGTGTGTGTGTGTGTGTGTGTGAGAGAGAGAGAGAGAGAGAGAGAGAGAGAGAGAGAGAGAGAGAGAGAGAGAGAGAGAGAGAGAGGCTTGAGAACAGCAGCCTCAATCCTGGTCCTTCTGGAGAGACAGGCTGTCAGGGCGAACTCTGTCTTCATCTCAAGCCTGGTTACTGACACTTTCTGGAATTTTATTTTTTCTCACCCACATCCTTGGTGTGTGACACACCAAGTCCCCACCCTGCACGCTCCCTGCTATGAGCTGGGGCCTGGACAATTCTGTCCTTGGAATGGTCATTCTAAGTAATTCCCAGTTTTATGATTACAGTTGGCCTTGGAACATCATTGTCCCTGCTGCTTGGATTTGCTCAGCCTGATGACCACCCATTCATTCAACATAAGCAGACAGTGCTGTTTCTATGGGCAGGCCTGTAAACCTGTGGAACTACATCAGGCCCCTAGCTCTGCCTTCAAAAGGCTCATGGCCAGGGGGAACGGGGGCAAGTACTCTCAAGACACCCATCTCGGAATCCAGAGGTCCTGAACCTAATCCACCTTGTCATCTGCAGATAATTTACTATGATCCAGGAAGAAGGCGTGTCTATGACATCATCAGCTATTGAGCTTCTAATAGGTGAGAGTGCTGTTGAAAAGCTGAAAAATGGGGTCATGAATGGCAGTCACAGAGCGTGTCTCAAAGAGAAAGACAAGAACAGACTGCAGGAACCAGCAAGATGACCCAGTGGGTAAGGGCATATGCCACTAAACCTGATGACCTGGCTCAACCCCGGAACCCACATGGTGGAAGGGACAGAACTAACCCTGGGAAGTTGTCCTCTGATCCCCCCCAACACACACACATAATGAATAGACAGGACCGAGGAGCACTTTCCTCTACGACTTTGTGGAGGGCTCAGGATGTGGCTCAGGTGGGCATGATGACACACCTGCAATTCCAGGGGTCAGGAGGTGGAGGCAGAGTTCCGGAAGTTCAAGGCCAGCCTCAGTTTGATCTTTATTTAAATTTGTTATATGCATTGGTATGAAGGTGTCAGATCTCCTGGAACTGGAGTTACGGCTTCCAGCTGCCATGTGGGTGCTGGGAATTGAACCCGGGTCCTCTGGAAGAGCAGCCAATGCTCTTAACCACTGAGCCCTATCTCCAGCCTCCTAGTTTGATCTTAAGGCAAAGCCAAGGGCCCTGGTTTAACTATAACTCTGTGATAGAACGTCCGGAGCCGGTGCTGGCCTAGCACCTACAGGGCCCTAGATTTCATCTCCAGCATAAGGAAAAAAAACAACAAATCTTAATCTCTAAAGTGGCATTTAAATATATTGGTCTCTGGGCTATAATTAGAGAGAGAGGAGGTCATGGTACCCTTATGATGGAATCAGTGTTTCTCCTTTTGGGGGAAGTCAGGATAGAACTCAAGGCTTTGCACATGCTAAGCCAGTGCTCTACTTCAGCCCCAACATTAGTGGCTTTTTATTTATTTATATTTTGGTTTTGTAAGACAGAGTTTCTCTGTGTAGCTCTGGCTGTCCTGGATCTTGCTCTGTAGACTAGGCTGGCCTTGAACTCAGAGATCTGCCTGCCTCTGCCTCCCAAGTGCTGGGATTAAAGGCTTGTGCCACCACTGCCTGGTGCTATTGATGGCTCTTTAAGAAGATAAATAGCCAGATGTGGTAAGGGAGGTGAAGACAGGATCAGGGGTTCAGTCATCCTTGGCTACACTGCTAGTCTGAGACCAGCAAGGCCTTCATGAGGGTCTGTCTCAAAAGCAAAACACACACAAACAAAAACAGGAAGAAAGGGGAGAAGAGAGACATATTACGGGCTCCTTGCTCTATCTTGCCACATAATATTGGGGGACTCTGCAGAACCATAAGTAAGGAAACCTATACCAGATGTGACCCTTCACACTAAGTAAGCCTTTTTCTTTAAAATTACCCAGGCCATGGCATTCACTTACAGTCCCAACAAGGAAGGAGAAAGGGGCGGGATGGACAGGAGAACCAGGCTCTGGTCTGCTAGTGAGTCACTTAGGCAGGGAAGAGAGACATGAGTGTGTAGAAGGGGGGTCCGTCCTTGTCTCAGGGGACAGGAGGGCTTGGACAGGCCAGCACTGGAGCCAGTTCAGTAGGTTCTGAACTACCCCTTTCTGACCCTTCCTCAAGGTCTCCTTGCCTCCAGTCCCTGTCTTCGAGAGCTGATTGCCTCAGCCCACCAGGCTTTGCCCCTTTTCTGGCTGCTCCTGGATCTCTCTCTAGGGCCTTACCTTAGGCTGAAGGTCTTGCTTCCTGAGACTCTGACCTGAGATTCATGTGCTACCCTGTCTCTGTGAGAGTCTTCAACCCTCTGTGTCCTGCCTACAGGAACTCTCAGTGCAGAATGGTAGTAAGGAGAAAGCACAGTTGAGCTGGGACTTGGACCAGAAGTGTTACTTGAACTTGAAGGCTGGTCTGCCAGCCAAGTGTTCCTGAAGCAGTGTGCACAATCCCATACTCACAAACACATGGAAATGTCCCAGAATGCCCAGGGCATTACTGGAGTTCAGAGGGGGCAAGTAGTTGGTGACCATGAGTCTGGATTTCCCAGAGTGAAGGTCCCTAGTGATGTAGGGTGAAATGTGCAGTTGGGGAGATCCTATCCTTTCCCACCCCAGAACCTGTGTGAGGCTAAGACTGGTCCAACCTTAGCTGACAAGATCTAATATAACCAACTCCAGTTATCTCTACAATTCACAGTATAGAAAGCATCCCAGGATCTTTCCAGACTGTCACATTAGCCATAGGAGGTCTGTGATGGCTCCGTTAGCATAGGGCATAGCGTAAGAAACTGAGGGTTTAGCTGGGAGAATGGGACAGTGCTGAGGGTCACTGGCTGTTGAACAAAACAGAAACCACATCCCCTTGAGAGAGTAGGTGGTAGCTGGGAGCCTGGGTGGGCTGGGGGGTGGGCGTGTGGAGGAGGCAGCAGGCAGGGCCAGGCTGACCTTGCTGCCCAGTGGGAGGGCCCCCTCTGAGCTGCAGGACATTGTTCTGGTTATTGCCTCCCTCCGAGTGGAGGAGCTGGGGCTTGGCAAACTCAAGGTTGAAGTCACAAAGTGTTACTGGGTGACTTGTGCTGTCCTCAATGCTGAGAGCCTCCCACTGGGGCCAAGTTCACAGGGCTAACTCTATCCCTGGTTATTATCCTGTATTCTCACGTAGCCTATAGCGTGCCTTGGCTCAGCCAGTGTTTGTTGACTAAACTAACTGTATTTCCTGACCTCGGCTGACAGTGTCTTTAGCTGAGGCCCTACTTCTCTCAGAGTGAAGTTCCTGCATGGTCCCTAAGTCCAAGCCCCTGGGCACTGGCTGCCACTATCAACCTCTTCATCACAGTCCCCCTGACTGGGATCCCCAGCTCCAGCCAAGAGCTTGCTCAGTGGCACCCAGGCACTCCCAGCATGGCATTCATGGCTGCAATGGGCTCCGGCTGCACCTCATCTGGAACCTTTCTCCTGCCCCCCCCAAAACCCCAAAACCCCTAAGACAACAACCATTGTCCTAGGAAGTCGCTTAGTGTCCCAGCTGGCTTAGCCCTGGTTTCTGGGGTCACATGGAGAGGCCTGTTTCAGATAGCTTTTGCCCAGCCGTGACTAATGTGCTAGGTAGCCTTTCCAGAATCCCAGATTTTCATCCAGTGCAACCTAGTTCATCACGGTGTCCCTGGTGTCCCAGATGGTACCAGCGAGGTGGACTTGCCCCAGTGTTCCCTGAATAGTTGTGCAGGAGATACTGCTAAGCGAGTTACGGGTTTGTCAGCTGGGAGGAACGTCACATAGCCATTAACGCCATAATTATGACGGTGATATTTTGATATCTACGTAGGATGTGTCAAGTCAAGCTCTGTCCATACTCTCCACCCCGGTACAAGGCCAAGCGCTTGCTTGGTGCCAGCCTGGTGCCAGAACACAGAGTTCCTGAGCCACATGCTAAGCGATGGAGAGATGATGGAGCCCTGGGGTCCCCCAGTCCATCTGGGGGGACCTGGGGAGGCAGAACGGGCACCACAGCTCTGTGAACATTATAGCCAGCTTTGCGCCTGGACAAGCCTGGAAGGTAGCGGAAGAGGGGAGGCTGTTGACACCACAGGGAGGTGGTATTATGGGTGACCCCCCCTTCCTTTACTGTTCGTATAACGTTGTCTGGAAGATAAATAAAAATTGAGAGGAAAAAAAAAATAGCTGCTCAGTGAATTGAGTAGAGAAGGAGGAAGAGGAGCTGGGAGATGAAGAGGAGAGGTGGGAAGGGCAAACAGTACTGAGGGGGAGGGCTCAGAGGTGGCAGTCCTCCATCAGGCACCATGCAGCTAAGAGGCAGAAAGCAAACCCTTCCTTCCTCGGTGGTGATGGTGGGCATCCTGAGGGAAGGTGGCCTGGGAAGCCCTGAAAGGTAACCAAGTGCAGGTTGGGCTGGACTTGTGGAAGGTTCTAGTGTTGGGGTGGTGGGGTAGAAGACGTTGGAGTGGGTCTGCTGGGAGGGACAACAGACAGATTGTGGAGGTATAGGGATGGGTCTGGGAGCTGGGGAGACTCATATGTGATCTCTAAGCAGAGTTAGGAACTCACTTGGAGTAGATAGCACCAAGGGCCGAAATTAAGTCTGGAAGGGATCACCCATTTCTGTCAGGGTGACAAGGTCTGCACCAGGTAGGTGAGGCTGGTCAATGAGAGAGGGATGATAGTATTTTCACTGCTGCATCTGGGTATTTCCCCTGATAAATAATCTTCTGGTCCATCCGCCCCATTCCCCACTATAACTTTCTCTGAGATCCTAATATGGGTCAGCTCTGTCCCCATTGCAGGTCTCCTAAACCCTCCAGGAGCCCAGTGGCTAAGGCTCCCATTTAACATTCAGGTTTAGAGAGGTTTCCTGGGTTGTTCAAAGATCAGCCTTTGAGGAGGGGACGAGAGGGCTGGTGTCTGACCCAACCTGCCCTCCTACATATGAGGGTGGGGTCCTCGGAGAAAAGAAAGGGCCTATGCTGGTGGGGCTGCAGGGGAGGGGGTTCTGAGCCCTGAAAGGGCACCTGGCAGGGAGGAATAGGGTTACCTGGGCACGCAGAGTAGGCGGAGGGTTATGTTTGTGAATGAATGCTCGAGCGAATATAAGAATGAATGACTATGGATAGATAGATGAGTGGGTGCTGAGAGGATCAATGTAGAGGGAGGAGGTACCACAACCAGAACCCCTTTTACTAGCCACCCTCTCTCCCGCCCTGGAGATTGGTGTTGGGAGCCTCCCTCCCCCTTGTCCCTGGGGCCACCAGCTCCCCAACTCGTCTTCCCCCGCCCCCCACCCCAGACATTTTAACGAAGGCTAGGAGGAGGGGAACGCGCGGACGCCGTTTCTCCCGGGCTGGGCCAGAGTCCCCGCGCGGCGGCGCAGCCTCCCGCGCCGGGTCCCGCCGGCCAGTGCGCAGCGCGGCGCCCCCGCCCCCGCCGCCTCCTCCCCGCCCGCCGCCTCCCTCTCCGCTCCTGCCCTCCCCGCTCCGCGCTGCACGCACAGCCCCGCCGCCGCCGCCGCCGCCGCCGCCGCGAGGGGAGAGGCGGCCGCACAGCCTGCTTCCCCGCGCCCCGCTCGCCGTCACCGCCGTCACTGCCCTCGCCCTGCCGAGCGCACCCGCCCGGGTACACGCACCCCGCCGCCGGGCGCCACCCCGCGCACTCCTCCCGCCGCTCCGCCGGGCAGATGCGCCGCCGCGCGCCCCGCGCCCCGGGCCCGCCACAGAGCAACGTCGCGCACC
Source organism: Phyllotis vaccarum (assembly GCA_033318265.1). Taxonomy (NCBI): domain Eukaryota; kingdom Metazoa; phylum Chordata; class Mammalia; order Rodentia; family Cricetidae; genus Phyllotis; species Phyllotis vaccarum. Next base: position 52,740,683 of record JARWLC010000004.1, read on the forward strand.
GGGGGCTCCTCTCCCAGGCCCCCCTGGGTGCCCTCCAGCTAGGGCTCCCGCCCGCTCCTTGGAATAACCCCTGAGGCTCCAGCCGTCGCCGCAAAGTTTCCCGAGGAGACCCGCCTCCCCGGCCGCTGCGCAGGTAAGGCAAGCTGCGCGGGCCGGGGGTCGGGACGGGGCGCTGGGGCGCGCGGGGCGGGGGCCGCGCTGCACGCATCGGGCCGGATCGCGCCGCCCGAGTCGGTCCGGTGTGGCGGGAGACATGCAGCCTTCGGGATTTGGGGTGTGTGTGGGGGTCGGGAGTCGACAGCCTAGCGCGGGTGGTGCTGGCCCCGCCGCGGGGAGGCGCGGGGTTCGCGGCCCGAGGCTCCGCTCCCCGGAGTGGAGGCTGGAAAGGGCGGGGACTTGCTTGCAGCCGAGAGCCGAGCCCTGGCTGAGCCCGGGGGATGACGGCCGGGCCCGCGGGGGGCTCCGGACTGAGCAGGTCAGTTCCAGCTCCTGCCCCGCACCCGGGAAAAGGAGGGTGAGGGGCGCGTGCGACGAGGGCAGTCGGCCGGCCCCGGCGCCGTGTTCCCGTCCCCACTAGCTGCGTGAGTCACGGTTAGAGCGAGGTTTTATTTTTAAAACGACTTCAAGGGGGGCATAGGCAGCCTCCAACTTCCCTCCCTGCGCGCGCTGTGGACAGGCAGCCTGGTGCCGGCGGGGGCTGAGGCTGTGCACCTGGCGGCTGCAAAGGTGGAACGGAGGGACTAATGGACTGGGGGCACACGCAGGGTCTCCCACCCCCAAGCTCCCTAGACAAGGAGCCAACAGACCGCGAGCACGCCCCTCCTCGTGGGGATCCGAGGCCCAGGGGCGGAAGGCTGAGGAGCGTTGTTGCCCAGCTGCAGGGAGCCGTGGTAGATCAGAGCTCTCTGAGGAGGACAAAGTTGTGAAGCGGCGACATCAGGGAGCTGCCCCAGGCTTCCTGGGGCCCCGGGAGGACTCCCAGGCTCTCCCGGGCGTGTGGTTAAGAGAGAACACAGCTCAGCTAGGGTATGCCAGGCCCCGGAGGCTCAAGTGAGAGGTCTGATGTGAATAAATAAAGCCAAGGCACGGGAACAGAGGTGAGGGGTGACAAGGTCCAGCCTTGCCTCATCTCCTCCCTTGCATCCTTTGGAGGATGGAGATCAGCCCCACCCTTTCCCACCCCTAGGTAGCTTAGGAGTTGGAGGAGGCAGTCTGGGTCGGAGAGGGGGTGTATGCAAAGCAGATCCAGGACCCCTGACGCTTCTGGCAGAGGGATGTGGGCTGGGGCTCCCCTCCCTGCCAGCACTGTGGAAGGCGGCTGTACACAGGGGCTCTAGGCTCAGGTTTCTAGAGTTGAAAGCCAACTGCGTGCCTTCCTGCCAGCCCCAGGAGGAGAGGCACAAACATCACCTGTCAGCTGGTGCCTGCCGTGGGCGACTGCTCAGGGCTTCCTCCGAAGGTTTAAAATGGAAATGGCCCAGGCTGCCAGGTCCAGTGCCTGGGAAGAGATGCTGCCTATCTGGGTTGGCTCTGAGAGTCCCTGGGGGCTCTGAGGGACAGGGGGAGCTGAGGTTGAAGGGGCTATAGGCCAGAAGGGCTGTGAGACAGGCTTTTTGAGTGTGTGGGGGCGGTGGTGGAGAAACTAGGTATGCACATCCCACCTCGGTTCTCAGAAGGATTACAGGCAGAACCTCCCCAGCAGAGTAGAAGGCAGGCAGGCTAGGCTCTGCAGCCCACACGCAGATGATGGTGGGCCTGACTTCACCTAGGCTTAATCCATGTAGTTACTGGGGACCGTGCATCCATATTCTACAATACATTGGCTGCAAGTCCTCTGTGTGCCTCAGTTTTTCTTTCCTGTTATAAATGGCCCACTGTAACTACTTCCTGGGCCTTAGCTGGGGGACAACAGGGACTATACTCTGTAAAATGCATGTGCATTTGTGACAAGTCTTTAATGGTCCTGCTCTTGGGCCCAGGGGCCTATAAGGGCAGGGTAGGTATCTATAGAGATGTTGGAAAGTTAAGGGGTCAATTCCTCCATCCAGCTACGTGCTTGCCCTTAGCAACTATGTCTCCCTTGGAGTCCCGTGAAAACCCCTGGGAGATCCACTCAGGTTGCTTAGAAAGAGGCCTCTTCATCATTTCACCTGCTCCTAGGCTGAACAGGCGAAGCTTTGGTCTGGAGACTCAGCTCTATGCAGACTGAAACCTAGTGACCCAGCCTATGCTGCTTGTTATATATGTGCTCAAGCCCTTCTGGAAACTTGTCTCTCAAGGAGGATCCAGCCATGACCTGTGAAGAGGAATGGGTACCATGACTCTGAGAATAAGAGAGTTGGAGAAGACAAAAAAGGCCTGTTAGTGTAAAGTTAGTGAGAGGGACTGGAGCCCTAGGCAAGGGTCTAAGAAACAGAAAAGCAGGCCTTGAGCTTCCTACAGAGGCGCAGTGCTATGCTATGGCTGACATCAAGAAGTAGATGTTTAGCTAGGCATGGTTGGTACCTGCCTTGCCTTTAATCCCAGAACTCAGGAGGCAGAGGCAGAGGCAGGCGGATCTGTGAGTTTGAGGTCAGCCTGGTCTACAGAGCTAGTTCCAGGACAGCCAGGCCACACGGAGAAACCCTATCTTGAAAAATGACAAAACAAAGGTAGATGCTTTAGTGCAGGGGAGTGGTGATGACCATGCCTCTGGGGATAGCTGGGCATTACCACCTTCTGTGCAGGCAGGTGGCATACAGGCAGCCACAGTAGCAGGGAGCTGGGCAGGAGCTTCGCTGAATGCCCTTTAGGATTTGGGGATCTGTTGGCCACCCTTTCTCAGCTGAGTCTCTGCACCTCAGTCAGGACTGCAAAGTGGCCTGATCTTGGAGATAGGGCTTTCCAGGGGCTGTGCCAAGAGGTGTCCTACTGGGCTGGCTCATCCTAGGATCTGGAATTGTCATACCAGTTGATTATATTCCTGGAACCCTGGGATGCTGGCTCAGGGTCCTAAGGACCTCAGTAGTTCCTGGGGAGGACTCCTTGTCCTAGCCAGCTGGCCTTCAGCAAGACTGACCTTTGTGGACCTGGCTTCCCTCATCTGAGAAGTGGGACAATAGCAGAGCCTATTTGGGGGCACCCACCATGAGGTAAAATTTGGAAGTCTCCCCCAGAGTTTGTGCCTACTAACATGGATCTGCTGTAGTCTACCCCTCCTTTGCTGTGGACCTGTTCTTACAGCTAGCTCCTTGAGGCTTTGTGGAAACAGGCAGGATTACTAGGTCCGCTGTCATGGTCACCAGTGCCCCTTGCTGGCAGGGGCTGTCTCCACCAGTACCTCCTGGTCCAAGCAACAGTGGAAGATCCAAGAACAGCAGGAGGACTTTCAGGTGCAGGCCCCCGTGAGCTGTGGTGTGTGAGGGTGTAGACAGGCTAGGGTCCTAAGGCCTCCCTGAATGGTAAGGGGACTTAGCTATTCTCAGCCTCCCGCAGGGAGAGCAAAGGGCTCTAGAAGGGTGTAGGAAGTATGGGTCTCAGTCCTGCCTGATGCTCTTGAGGTCTGGAGCTCCGTGTCTGTGTCTGGTATACCTCCCCTAGAACCCAGATTGTCTAGTCAGTTCTGGCTCTGTCGTGGGACTGGGCATCTGCATTCTGTCATTTGTTATAGGGTGGGGGTCACCCTGCGCTGTCGAGGGTTTGGGAGAGGCAGACTGGTTTGGTCAGGGTGGACAAAGGAAAGAATATCGCCTCCACCATACGCCTACCCCGGCCAGCCTGGTGTTCCCTGGCAGCAGCTGGACCACAGAGCATCCAGGATGGCTGTCCTGTGCAGGTCTGTGTTTGCCTGTGTACTGGGTATATTCTGTTTACTGCCACTTGCCTGTGGCCCCCAGAGCCCAGCTGTTCCCCAGGGTTAGTCACTCTGCAGATGATGTCAGGATTCTGGGGCTTCAACTTGCTTTATGGAATCTATTTGCTGAATTCACCACAGCCCTGGCTCTGGGGCTCCCACTGTGGAGTTTGCATGTGCTGTGTCCACACTCTGTAGATGTTGAGGTAGTGAGCATGGGGAGAAGACTTCGAAGATGTCCCAGGGAAAGGGAGGTTGAGACTGAAACACCTCATTTCTCAGTTCTTATTCCCTTGTTTCCAGCTTATTCATTCACTTACTTTAGAAGTGAGACTGAGTAGCCAGGCACAGCCTTGGGTTCTAGGACAAGAGTCCAGAACAAAAGCAGCCCTGTCCCAGCACTCAGGAGGCAGAGGCAGGGAGATCTGTGAGCTGGAGGCCAGCCTGGTCTACAGAGCTAGTTCCAGGACAGCTAGAGCTGCATAGTGAAACTCTTCTAAAAACCAAATAAGGCAGTCCTGAAGCTGGGCATGATGACACGAGTCTGTCATCCTAGCGTTCAGGAGGCTGAGTCAGGAGGATTTCAGAAAATTCCAAGCAGCATGGGCTACATAGTTCAAGGTCAGCCAGGACTACATCAGAAGCTCCTGTTTCAAAATAATAGTGATAAAATCCAGTACCCTTGGGCTAGCTGGTAGCCAAGTGTGGGACCAGACCTCAGTCATGCCCCCTTCTACCTGGAAGGCTTGTATGAAGGAGGCTTCTGGGGAGGGTGTGCTAGAGTCTCAAGGAAGGAACGAGAAACTGATGGGCAAAAGGGCTACCTTGAGACCCCTTGACAGGTGACCTCAGGTGTGTGCATGGAGAGCCGATGACTTGTCTTGATCTTCCTGTCTGGGGAAAACCTGGGCTAGTCCACTCAGCCTGATGGGTTTCCTGAAAGGTGTGTATTTATCTGCAGGACTTGCTGAGTTTATTCATGACAAGGACAGTGACCATGATATGGAATTAGGGCATCTAGTGACAAAGGGGATTCTAGGGAGGGGACCTGAACCAAGAAGCAAGGTTGGGGTGTAGGCCAAGGGAGAAAGAAGGCAGCAGAGAAGAGATCTGAGATACCAGGCCTCAGCTGTGCAGGGCTCAGCTAACCACTAGGGGACACTGCCTCCCAGGCAGAGCACAGAACGCAGGCATCTGTGGCTGGGGGCCTAGATGCATTAGGCTTTGTGGTGAGGGGCAGGGAGGTGGGAGGGCTTTGGACTGGGGTTTGGGGTCATGAAGCCCTGGGCCTGGCTGCTCCTGCCTGTGTGACTGGAGAGGCTGCCCCCGTGGTGGTATTTTTTTCCCCCAACTCTCTTTTCCCTCCTTCTGCCTGAATTAATCGTTGGCACCAGATTACAACAGATTTAGCAAACTGAAAAAAAAGGGGGGGGGGAGGGATCACTCACAAGAGCAAGAGAAAGGGGGGATGACTCCCAGGAAACAGCATCTATCTACAGAAGCAAATTGCTCTTGTAGAAGCACAGCCCCTGGTCCTCTCCTCCCCACAGTGACTCCGGGGCTTTTCCTGGGGCAGTGTTCCAAGAGCTGCCTGAGGTAGCAGGGAAGAAGGATGAGACCATGGTGACCTCGGGGTGCAAAGGTGAGGGCTGGCACAGACAGGGTCCTACGTGTCATGCTTACTGCTGGCTGCCGAATGATTGGTCACCTTAGGGGTCTGTGTATGGCTGTCAGTAAAAGGTCCAACCTGCCCGCGGTGAGTTCAGAGCATGCCACCAGACTGACCTGTCCAAAGGACTCATGGTCTTGGGTCCTAGGTCACATGTGCCTTGCTACAGCCTATGGTCATACCTAAAAGACCTAGTTTGGATTCAGAAAATGTGATTTTGGGTAGTGAGCATCCTACCCTAGAGGCATGGCAGGCAGTGGAGGATCATGGGAGTGTAGCTGAACTCCTGAAGTTGCCTGGTCTAGTTAAAGCACAGGATGGGATGCAGTAGTCCATAGCCACACTCTTTCTCATTTTCTCAGGCCAGTGGCTGGTGCTTGGGATCTGGTCGAGTCTCAGCCCCAAGGCCAAATACACGAGCAGGTGTGCCCAGGCTTATGTTTCTTGAATGCTCACACTTGCCTTTACACGCACAGACCCAAACCAGCTCTGAGGAGAGAACCTCCTCACTCACTTGTGAGCAGCTGCTGCCCCCTGGCCCTTACTATGCTGCCTTCATCACCGTCCTGCCCTGGACAGCGACTCTCTTTATGCTGTGGGCCTGTCACTCAGTTGGGGTTGAATACAAAGACACAAGATGGCAGAATGGGGCCCTTGAAACAGCCTAAGAGACTCCAGAAGCAAGTGGGATCATGTGGGCAGCAGGCAGGGCTGTGCCCACAGAACAGTGAGCAGGGCGCTGGCAGGGGTCTCGAGAGTTCTTTTCTTTGTCATTGACATTGTACTGTATAGACCACAAACCAAGTGACAGAGAGGCAGGTGGTGCAGTGACCCTCCACATATTTTCAGCCTTAGTTCCCAACTGCAACTGGACAACACCGCCTCCAAGGGCCCCAGTGCTATCACAGCTGTGACTCTGAACCCTCAGTCTGCCTTGGGCCTATGCAATACTACACCTCAACTTCCAGACACTCTGGACTGACAAGCTTCTGCTTGCTTCCTCCTGAGGAGAGAGGCTGGGACACAGCAAAGATAAGCATGGAAGGGTCTACTGCCACATAGCCAGGGAGTGGAGGAACAGTGCTGGGCACTGGTCTTGGGTTCAAATCCTGCCTGTTAACCAGTTAGCTGAGTGTCCTGGATACCCTACTTCCTATCTCCATGCCTTAGTCTCCACACTAGTAAGAATGAGCAAGACATTTGGGGTCAGTACAAAGACTGTATGTTGTAGGCCTATTGGAGAGCATGGTGGAAACTAGAGGCTCCTGAACTCATGTGACAGGCTAGACCATGTCCGGTGCAATGCTAGGACACAAACCTCCCTAGGGCTCCAGGGAACTAGCCTCCTGCCTCCACAGCACCCCACCATCCAACCCCAATAGGTGAGCCCATGGGCCTGGTACCCAGAAGTGGCACATAGCAGAAGGGATGAGATTCAGTCATGATGAAGAGGATGACAAGGCAGGCATCTGTAACTCCCTAGTGAAGCAGCCCCTGAGGACATGGCAGGGGACAGAGCCAGTTTGGGGGAAGCAGATTGTGGAGCCCACATGTCACCGTTTGCTGAGGATGACTCCCTGGGGTTAGGCCAAAGAGACCCTACTGCGTCTATTGGATGTTTAACTGTCAGGTCTTGGCATGCTATCATATTGACGGCTTACTGTACACAGAGTATAACCCCAAAGCACCACACTGAGAGACTCGAAAGAGTGTAGACCCTCAGCAAGCTTCACAACTGTCCCATTTTACAGAGAAGAAAACTGAGGCTCAGGCAGAGAAAGATGCTCTCAATTTCTCTTTAATGTTCTCTTATATGTTGGAATGATAGTATCCTGGTGGTAAATTAAGGCACAAAGCAGTTAAGTTAATTGCATAAGGCCACAAAGAGGCAGAGAGACAACAGTTTGATTTATTGAGAAGTACTTGGTCTCTGTCTGGGTCCCTTACAAGTACAGGTGGGGAGACTGAGGCACACACCGAGGCACCAGTATTGAGGGTCTCTCTTCCCTCTTTGTTTGAGATAGGGTTTCTCTGTTTAATGGTGCCATTTGTCCTAGAACTTGCTCTGTAGACCAGGCTGGCCTCAAACTCACAGAGATCTGCCTGTCTCTGCCTCCTACGTGCTAGGATTAAGGACATGGTCCATCACCTAGCTTCTCTTCCATCTTGAAGACTTGTGCCTGTCATAGTGAAGCACATGCCCAGTGCTTCAGAGCAATGTCCTCTGGCAACTGAATCTTGTGTCTACCCTCTTCAGGTTCAGCCCTCTTTCCTGAGGCTCCACTGTGTGCCCTCATGGGCAATGGCGTTATTTAACACATGTTTAGCCTCACAAGGAGAGGAGTCAAAGGCATCCTTTCTAGAGGGGACAGCTTGAGGTGTGATCCTGAGGGGAGAGCAGACCTGGGGCCAAGGCGGGTAGCATGCTCACTCTGCTGAGGACATCACTGGCCTGTGACGTCAGCAGGTGGCTCAGCTGGGCTGTGCCACTATTAATGCCCTAGGGAGGAGCTGGGCAGCAAGGGTCCTGGGAGGGCGCCGGTGGCCTGCGGTCACAGAGCAATCTCCATTAGGGTGGTGAGCGAGTGGCTGCCGCTCCTGGAATCCTATTAAAAGCTTTTTCATTGTTCCTTGCGATATGCTCCGCTCCGCCGGGACCTGGGCATGTTGATAATTTATTTGTGGAAGGGAAAGGGGTGAAGAGGGGGAAATGTCATTATTTACTCCGCCAGTTTCTGCAGCCCAAGCTGGGCTGCTGGGCAGCACTCATGGGGATGCACCACACTCACCCTGGCTGCTAGATCTCTTTGAGACCTAGTTCCAGAGTAGGCGAGCAGGGTTCCACAGAGGTACAGCTGGGTGAGCACAGCAGGGCATGGAGCGAATCTATGGAGTGCTGATGGCACTAGGTCTCTCACTGTTGACAAGCTAATAATCCACAGCTCTGTTGTTTGGGGATCCTGTGAGCTTCATTCTGCCTCTCCTGGGGTTCAGGCATAAGGGCTGGACAGTGGCAGCCCTATTGGCTTCTGAGGGGACAGACTAGGGTTTCTGGAGTATAGATAGAGTCATAGGGGGCCTCATAACCCCATAACTAGCCAGAGGTTATGTGCAGTGCAAGTCACTGTGTTACTGAGGACCAAAATTCGGGCACCCCTCTGTGAGTAGTGGGAAGGAACTCAAAGCTAAGAGAGAAATCATAGTTGAGCACTTCCTGTGAGCTGCAGTGGTCTGTGGGCTATGCACCGCATCTCATCTAATCCAGCATTTGTAAAACTGAGGCACAGCATCTAGGTGTGCGCGTGTGTGTGTGTGTGTGTGTGTGTGGATTAGTCATTTCCCTCAGCATGGCTCCTGCCTCTGGTCCCCAAAGGTACACCTATTTCCCTTCCCTGCCACAGTGAGGAAACCCAGGACAGAGTCATTTCCTGCAGAACTTTCTAGTTTGCAACTTATTGTCAGGGGTGGGGGGAGGGTGGGATCAGTGGATGAGGCCCCGGGTTCTATCCCCCCATTACCTCAGAATCCAATCACAAGAAGACAAACCAACCTAGTATAAAGGCTCCAAGGAGGCAGACACAGGTACCCTCCCTCCCTTCTGACTGAGAAAACAGACTCGTGGAGGTGACTGTACAGAGATGGGTAGAGCTAGGCCCAAAGAGTCCCCTGCACTGGGTGTGACAGTGCCCTGGGGCTTCCAGGCATGTTGGCTGTAGAGAGGTAATGGTGGGGTCATGATCCTCCTCAGGCCCAAGTTGCCTTCATACAGTGGTGGAAGGCTCAGGCTGGACTTTAGTATCAGGAAGGCCTGGGTGCTCTGCCGGCTGCCGCTCATCCCTGCCCCTCCTCCCCTCCTCATCGTCTCAGGCACGGCCAGATGTTTTTAGAATGTCTAATTCAATCCAGTCTCTTGCTGCTCTAAGACCATTAGTGGCTCCCTACTTCCTCTGGAATTGAGTCCAAAACCTTGAGCCTAGCCTTTCAAGCCTGACCAGCCTGGCCCTGGCTGACCCCACTGTCTTACCTCCTTCCTGCATCTCCCCTACAGTATGACTGTCATATGCCTGCTTCTCTCAAGCGCTGGGATTAAAGGCATGATCTACCGCCACCTGACTAATTTTTAATTATTTTTTAAAATATGTGTGTGTGTGCATGTATATGTGTATGTGTGTGTGCATGTGTGTATGTGTGTGTATGTGTTATGTGTGTATGTGTGTGCATGTGTGTATGTGTGTGTATGAGTATGTGTGTATGTGTGCATGTATGTGTGCACATGTGTGTGTACGCATGTGTGTATGTGTGCATGTATATGCATGTGTGTACATTGTGTGTGTGTTTGTGTGTGTGTGTGCGCATGTGCGTATGCGCATGTACCTTTGTGTGTGCGCACACACATGTGTATGCGTGTACATGTGTGTGTGTGTGTGCATGTGCATACACCATGGAATGTATGTGGAGCCCAGGAGACAACTTTGTGGCACTGGCTGTCCTTCCACACTGAACTCAGGTGCCATCACCTGAGCTATCTTGGCGCTTGTTTTGTTGTTTGGAGGCAAGTCTGACTCTAGCCCAGGCTGACCTGGAGCTTACTCTGTGGCTTAGTCAGACCTAGAATTCACGGCAACATTCCTGTTTGGGTTATTTGAATTATAGGTGTGAGCTACTGTATCCCATTAACCCATTTTATAGAGGAGAAACCTGAGGCCAAGTGAAGAGTTCAGTCACCTGGCCAAGGTCCCCTAGCATTCTGACGTAGTATTGGGGATAAGCGAGGTCTCTGTCTTGGGATCCTTCCCGACAGCATTTTCACCTTCTGCAGCTGGCACTGCTGGGGTAGCGGGGGTAGCAGCTGGGCTGGCATTCTGGGAGATCTTGCTATTTGAGTTGCCCTGTGTGGGTATTGAGGGTCTTTCTAGTCTCTAAAGTAGCCCAGTATACTTGGAGGCTCCATTTTACAGGTAGGAAAACTGAGGCCAAGAACAGGAAGGGAAGCAGGAAGGCAGAGCCAAACCCTGCAGTGACTTCCTGTGTCTGTGTGGAGACCTGTGGTTATTGATTCATAGTGGGGAATCAAGCCTAGATCTCAGGTCTGCTTGGCTGGGCACCCTAGGATGAAGCTGAGGACTCTGGGGTGACAATGTGCCCAGGAGCAGGGCAGGGCCTGGACCCTGCCCCCACAGCAGCTGTCTCCCTGGCCGATGGACTTCCAGACAGACAGGGCTTGTGAGAGCAGGGGGCCTTCAAGGAGAGCACTGCTCCTGCCAGCAGCTGCTCAAAGGGCTCTTTGTGGCATAAGGGCTGGCCACAGGCAGCTGCCAGGCCAGAGGCACAGACAGCTCAGCCTTTGTGCCAGCATGTTGCCCCTGCCCTGACCTGAAAGGTCAACAGGACAGGGGCCCTTATCTGTGGGAGGCTGGGGACCTCCCACCCGAGATCTGGAATGGGTGTGGTCTGTGTTACCCGGCAGGGACCCAGGAACACCTTGTTCACAGATCTCTCCATGGAGGCAGAGCCTAGACTTGGCAGGGGTGGGATGGGGGCAATATGGAGGAGGAGATGGGAAAGCAGGGCACTGCTTCCTGGGTGGTTCTGGGAGGCATTTTATTGTTTTGTTTTGTTTTTTTTCTGATCCCCCAAAGCAACCCTGCCAGTGGATACAGCTCCTCTGCTCACTTAGAGATGAGAAAACTGAGATATCCTAAGGTCAGGAAGCACGCCCAGCTTGTAAGACCCAAAAGCCTGGAACCTGAACCAGACCCCCATTTTATTTATCTATCTATTTGTTTGATTGTTTATTTATTTTTGGTTTTTCAAGACGGCTGTGTAACTTTGGAGCCTGTCATGGAACTCGCCCTATAGACCAGGCTGGCCTCGAACTCACAGAGATTTGCCTGACTCTTCTGGGATTAAAGGCAGGTGCCACTATCCTCTGGTCCCCCCCTCCCCTTTTTAGACAGTTTATCTGTATAACTTTGAGTGTCTTGGAACTAGTTCTGTAGGCCAGGGCTGGCCTCGAACTCATGACATGAGTGCTGAGCCTGCATGAGACCTGTGGATGAAGTCCTATACAGAGAGGGCCTGGCCCTAGCTCTCTCCCTGCAGGCCCCTTGTCTCTTTCCCAGGAGACCCCACACACTGAGGGAAGGGACCAAGCCATTGTCATTGGGCAGTGGATCACTCTCAGCATGCCCCCATCTGGATGCTGTATTGTTCATAGTTAATGGTACTGATACGCATAGTGTGCAGTCTTTATACCTGAGGGTAGATGAGAGGGCCTACTTCTGGGGACTCTTTCTGGAGGTGAGAAGTTGGGTTCTTGGGCAGAGAGGTGCAGGTTCTAGAGCCCCTTCCCACCCTGGCACTTTGGCCCCTCTCTTCTCAGATTCCAACCTCAGGAGTGGGGAAGGGGAGGGGGAGGGAGGGAAACTATCCACTCTTTTTCCATAGCAGGGACCTGAGGACTTGGCTACTAAGAGGACTGGTTGGAGCCCGCCCAGATCTGGTATCTGTATCTAGTACTCCCCTTGGCCTTTCTAGATGTGTTCAGGCCTCCGATGGGCAGCTTCGCAAACTCGGCCCAGGATTCTGACTTGTGTGCTCGATGTCTGGGTGGGTGGATATGTTTTGTAACCTTCAGTGTGACAGTAGTGACTACCCAGTGCCTAGATTCTGGTCCTGGCCCTTTCTCTCCCTGACTAGATCAGTGCTACTGTTCCCATGATCACCTGGTGTGGACACAGCTTGTGGTCCCACTTGGCTGAGGAGGGCCACACAGAGTTGATCACTTTCCAAGCTGAATGTTTCTAACTGCATTCCATGCCGCATATGATGCTAGGTTTTGTTGGATGAGCCCCTGAGAGCTCTGATGGGAAACAGGTTTCTATAGAGAGGTGCCAGGCCAGGTCCTGACCTAAGGCCTACCCACCTGTGGCCCTCTATACCCACAGCCCTGCCTTACAGAGGCTCCATGGCGGCCTGTTCCTCACTGGCAGCCTGAAGCTGCAGTGAAAGCTTCCCTCTGGCCCCACCCCTCCCCAGGGTAGCGGCTGATTCAGTCTCATCATTACAGGGCGGGGCCCCATGGTGCTGGAACTTCTCCTGGGTGGCAGAGCTGTTGAACAGCTGTTTGTGCAGAGACAAAATCTGTCGGGGTCTGACAGGCAGCCTTACACCTCTGCTATGGGCTCAGCATGGAGAAGCTGCAAGCTGACAATGGATGCTGGCCCAGGCCACTCAACAGGGGCTAAACTGCCCAAGGCTTGTCCATCTGATGGGCTAAGGATAGGCTCAGGCTCTTGGCATACACTCTGACTTCTGTCCAGATCACCCCTGAGGGGAGTTAGTTGAGCTTCTCTGGATACTGTAAGCTACACTATCTCAACTTGAGATTTAGTCTTGCCCCTTTGGGGGATCGTGAGAGAGGCAGAGTGACTGATTTTGGACCACTAGTGGTCCCTGGGCACTTTGTGGAATCTTTCAACTATTGCTATTTACTAGGGAGGCTGTCCAGGTCAAAGAAGGGGGTTGTAACTGGGCTGACATTAGGGGAGGAAGAAGGTCTCTGTACCGATAGAGATTCTTAGAGGATGCCTCCCCCAACCCTTTTTTCCTCCCTGAGAAAGAGTGAACTCAGAGCAAAAGATGCTTCTAGCAGTGACTCCATGGTCTCAGGTCTCTCTCTGACTCTGTCTCTCTGTCTCTCTTGGTCTACCTCACCCCATGGAGTCCCAGACTGGCCTTGACCTTAATAACGGGATAGCTTAAACCCCCGATCTTTCAGCCTCTGCCTTCCAAATGTTAGGATTACAAGTGCCCAGCTTAGAGCCTCAGTTTTAAACCAGAAATGTTTAGCTCTTTTGAAAGTTGTCAGAAAGCTCAAGTAAGTGCTGTCTAGAAAAGAAGCTGAGCTGATTCTTTGCGAAGGCTTGAGATTTTGTGAGAACAGCAGGAAAAGCTCAGTTGACTGCAGGCTTAGCCTCTTGGGCCTGGCAGAAGGAGAATGGTACACAAACCTGTACTTCTTAGCCATCACCCTTTGCAGGCATGACTAATCAATCCCAGATCTGTTTCCTGCTGAGCCTGGAAGGCTCTACTTGAAAAGGGAATGCACTTGATATCACTGGTAGGTATCCTATATATGGGGAACTGGGAGAGAGAAAGCTTGCCACAGGAACTTCCAGCTCCTGGGGTGGAGCTGAGACTAACCTCAGTTCTTTTGACTCTAGAGACAATGGAAGCTCAGGGTCCAAAGGTCCTTCCCTGTTCCCCATGGGGTCTTGCTACAGCACCACAGTACTGCTAGAGCTTCCCACAGCTCAGCCCAGCTGCCTGCCAGAAGGCACACTGAGGCTAACCCAGGCTCCCCTATGGCAGTTGACAGTCCCTCCTGTTCTCTTAAGTGTTATTGGCTGCAACCTGCCTGTTCTGGGGGTCCTTTATTGTGCTTCTGCTCTGTGCTCCCTACCTACAGCAGAGCAGGGCTGCAGCAAACCAAGAGCTGAAGCTGGTGTATGGTCCCAGGAGGGCACGGTAGGCCAGGAGTGGGTGCGATGCACCTATTCAGCTCTGGCTTCCCCACTCAGTCTTCTGCTCATCAAGAAGGAGATCTGCTGGCTTTGAGGTTACCCTTTTAATTAAGCCAATTAATTAGTGCCTTTAATGAAGCAGATTAACCAGGCCAGACTCTGCAGACGGGGTGGGAGTTGTAGCTTGTGCTTTCTTGAAGGTATGGGTTGGGAGGCAGCTGCTAGGCCAAGCCTTCCTTGGAGTGTTCAGAGCACAGGGTTGGGTTGGCCGGGGTGGCTGTATCCCCCATGGAGTGTGGCCAGGAACCCAGGCCTGGGTTGGGGAGTCAAGGAGGGGCTGAGGCTGCAGGGTTAAGTGCAGCCCCTAGGCTTTAACTCAAATGGCTGGAGCTGGAGCTGGGAGCCAGTGGGGGATATAGCAGAAGGCTATATAGCAGCTTGCTCAGTGGGGTCCTTAGCAGGTGTGACTGACCCCCTAGGGAAGTGAAGTAGGCCCTTACCCCTCTTGTCTTTGCTCTAGGACTCCTAGGCCCTGGTTACTTCCAGCCCCACAGGGACAGAGGCCTGTGACCCTGCAGCCAAGGCAACCAGAGCCCCCTGTCTGCCTATTCAGGAGAAGGAGTTTTGCTCAAGGTCACCTGGGTTCTGTGGCAAAGCTAAGAGACAAGACTCTTCCTGTCTCTGTTTCCCTTCCACCCACCTCTGCTGGCACAGTCGGCTTCCCTCCAGCAGAACACCCAGTGTTCTCCCTATGTCATGGGCTGCGTTGCGGAGCACCTTGCTCTGTAGTCCTGAGCCCTGGTTGACTGGTCTCCAGTGAGTTCAGGTTTGGGAAGGGAGGCTTGCTTTCTAGTGGTAAAAATCAGCGCCAGGGAATGGGGATGGGAAACGTGGCTCTTCCTTCCTGAGTCCTCTAACAAGGACAAGGGAGCCCACTACTAGCCAGGGCCAGGGAGGGAATTGCTGCTGCTGAAGGAGGAGCCATGGGACTGGAAAGAAGGCCACCTCACCTCCTCAGAGATGTCTTTATGTCTCCTGGGGGGGACAGAGGACAGATCAAAGCCTGCTCCAGGATGTACTAAGCCATGGCAGAGACAGTTGGCTCACGCAATGACAGGAGAGATTTAGGTTAGACAGAGGAGGAACTGCCTGACAAGGAGGATTATTAACAAGTTTGCAAAGGCAGGAAGTGTCCCTCCCCCAGGACAGCGAGCGCTGGCCTGCGATGAGGCGCTGAGCTCTTTGGAAATACAAGTTCTATAAATCCAAGCTACACTTCCAGTAAATATCAACAGGGTGGGGGTGGGGTTCCCTGGAACATTCTGTCAGCAACCCTCACCCCCTTTTAATTTCCTCTGTACTTAAGGCATGTGGCAGGATGCAGTCAGCGGGTAGGCCTTGTCCACACCAATGTGAGCCCCAGTTTCTGGGCCTCAGTTTTCTTGTGTGTTAAATGGGTCCAACACTCCTTGGGGAGAGAGAATTGCACTCTTGACTCTCAGAAGTCAGATCTCTCTCTTGCTGCCACTCTGACCCCCACTGAGCCTGCCCCTCCCTGCCATGCCAGGGTATCCTTCTGTCACTCATCATCCCCTTATGTGGCTGCCACCTTGGGTGCCATTGTCCAACCCGTTTTGGGGGCCTTCTAGTATTGCTTGTTAAAAGAGGTAATAGCCCTCCTTCACCTGAGGACATTGCTTAGTGGAAGACTGTGTGCTCAGCACCCCGAAAACCAACCAGCCCTGGGTCCCTCCTTCCACTTTGGCTACTATACTCACCCCTTCTGGGGAAGCCTCCCTGCTTCCTCCAGCCAGTGTCAGCATCACACTGACCTGTGTTCTGGATTGGCCCTACAAGTTCACTGTTCCCAGCACAGAGTTTGCCTGAGAGCCCAGCCTGGCGGAGGCACTCTTGGGGACAGTGTGTGTGGGTGGGGGGGGGGGTGAAGGGTAGTTGGCAGCTTTGCCTTTGATTTACCTTGAGAGGGGCTCAGCAGGGTTAGTGGAATACATGCCTCGCCAGTCACTCTGGGACATCTCTTTAAATACCAGCTGGAAGCAGCTGGGTTCTGGGTGGGTGGAGTTGCCCCTCATCAAGCAGCCCCCCACACACACATACAGGCATGTCGCACAGGTCAGGAATCTGGTGGGTGGGAAGGGCAGCAGCTTCTGGTCCCATGGGGCTAAGGAGAACAGAAGCTAGGGTACTGAGCATGTGAAATTTTGGCTGTCCATTGTCTTCCATTGTCTCCTTCACCCCACGAGGCAGTGAGCTCTGCAGAAGCCTGATCCCTGGCTTCCATTCTCCAAAGCCTGGCTCATTAAACTAGCAGCACCCATCTGTATGTGGATGGACACATGGACAGATGATGGTCACAGATGGAGCGCCAGTTGGATGCCTGGCTCATACACACTGCTTCCATTTCCCCTGGGCAGAGAGAGAACGGGAGATGCGGCCTCCTTGGAATACAGCACTTACTACTAGTCCTGCTAGTGGCTGTTGAGTATGCCACTGTCTCCCCAGGGTCACTAGAGCAGACTGGCATAGCAGGGTGGGACCGAGGCCATGCTAGCATTTGCTAAAAGCTGTGCATGCAGGGCCCTCTGGGGCTCTGGTGAGGGATCTGCTGTCAGACCTCTGGCCCAGGCCCCTGGTCCCCAGAGTGTCTCTGGAACTGGAGCTCCATTTGTCGGATTTGTTCTGGCTGCAGGACGGGTTGGCAGAGATCTGAGAATGGGATCCAGAGTCTAACTCAGCCCCCACAGCAATATGGGGCTGGGTCTCAGCAATGCTGCTCCTTTGTCATTGAGGCTATCTGACAAATCAAGCAGAGGTCCCCACCTGCCTGGGCATCTCCCCATCTTGCCCACCTATGATTCTTTGACGGAGTGACAGGGAGGGCCTCCCTTCTGGAAAGTCACACGTCACCAGACTATCTGTGGGATAAGGGTGGTGACGACTGAGAGCGGCTGAGGGAACAGGAGGCTCTGCTAGAGAGGGACAGAAGGATAGAGAGACAGAGCCCTGTGCTCCATCTGGAGGAGACAGCTCAGGGCCCAGGTGGGTGGCAAGTCCCGTTCCTAATACACTCCAACCCAATGCCCCAGCGGGCCAGAGTCTGGGAGATGCCAGACAGCTCTGGTTGGAACTTCCAGGGACAGCTGAGAATCCAGAAGGTGTGCTATGTCAGTCTTGGGGCTCTGTGGTATGGAGTGGATAGTGTAAACGGTACACAGAAGGGTTTGAGTGGTGACAGAATCATCCCACGTCTCCAAAGTTTCCTCTGCTGTTATACAGGTCCAACTTAAGGCCCCAGGCTCTGGGCAGGTTGATCTCTACCTAGCAGATATTCAGGAAGGACATTTCCTTCTCACACAGCATCCCAACCTAGCCTAAGGCCAGCCTTTGGCCTCTGTCCTGTGACCTCACGGGCCAACTGTAACATGGCCCCCTACAAATCACGAAACAAAGTGTAACTCTAGCATTTGAGCACCAGGTGGCTCTGAGTGGAACTCTGAGCTACTCCCCAAAAATTTATTTTCTAGTGTGGTGCTGAGGAGAGACCACTGAGGCATACCAGCAGTCCGAGGCTACCCTGAGCCTGTAGCTAGTCTCTAGCTTATAAGATTAGGAAAAAGGGCAGCTCTGGGGTAAGCTTGGATGGGTGCTAAATTCAGGGGAGCGAACAGCGGTCCAAGAACAGGTAAGCAGGCTGTGGGGATGGCAGTTCTTCTTGTCTATCCTGTACATGCCCAGTTCCTGCTTGGAGCAGCCACACCTGCCCAGGTAAAATGAAAACCAGTGGGAGTAGGTGGCATGGTGCCATGCTTATGTAGGACATAGAATGCCAGGCCAGCCCTAGCCCTCAGAAAGCCCTAGCTGGTATGGGAGCTGGGCAACTAGAATACATATCAGTACTCCATAAGCTGGGCAGGTCATGGTGGTTCTTTGTACAGAAGAGGGAGGGGCGACATCCTGAGGCTATCTGGCTCCAAGCACTGTCTGGACCCAAACGTAGAGCTTATGTCTCCTGGGAAGTCAAGCTCAGAAGAGTGGGCCACAATGTCGTCAGAGCTCCACTCTGTCCTGTCCACACAGAAGGAGACTGAGCGGGTTCAGGTACTTTTGAGCAAGACCTATCAATCTTTTTATATAAGCAATTGCTAGTAAATAATTCCTACAATAGGAGGCTGGGAAGAGAGCGGCAGGGGCCATGATTTTTTGAGCACATGTCTGTAAAACTCAGCTAATTCTTACAATTCTATAGGCAGGTGGGTGCACCCCTTCTTTATGAGTGTGGAAACCAGAGCACATATGAGAGAGATTACAGGATTTGAACTGATGGAGGCAACCCTCAATCACAGCACCTGCCAGTCAGGACTGTAGCTCGGAACATAACTCAGTTCCCGGCTCCCATCCAGCCACACCCTGGGCTCAGCACTTCTGGGACTTGCATCCCTTAGCCATCTGTGAGCCACCAAGTACCACACAGTGTAATCTTGTAATACTGGCTGTGTTATGTACAATTGAAAACCCATTACAGCCCTATTTTCCTAATATATGACACCCTATCGCAGTCCCCAGTGACTGCATTTCCCAGATAGACGCCAGAATGTTGTCCACGCACAAAATTATCATCAGTCCTTTCTTTCAGCTTCTGGGAGAGCTGAGCCGGCATGTGAACAGGGTGTTCTGTTCCTGCTGGCTTCAGAGGACACCTGTGGCTGCACACCTGGGAGAGGGCAGCGTCAGGTCAAGCCTTCCCTGGAGAGTTGCCCCAGACCTCTGGAAGGGGCAGCAGATGCCCCAGCCTGGTGATATAGCGTGAACACTGGGGAGGGTCAGTGGAGGAGCTGGCAGCTGCTTGGTATATCGGGCACGGTCCTGTAATTGGGCAGCCTGTTCCTAGATAAGGCCGGTGACACTGAGTAGCTTCCCGCTCCGTGCCTCTGCGGCCACTCATTTCCTGCACTCGCAGCCCACGATACCAATTACCCTGCCTCCTGCTTGCCAGCGGCGGCTTCTGTGGCAGCCAGATGATTCCTCTGTCATCAATGGGGCTTGGATCCTCCCTGGAGGGTGGGAGGATGCAGAGAAGACAGCTGGGGTGGGCAGGACTCACAATGGGGTGGCTCTCAGATTCAGGCTGGCCCAGATAGGTGGGTGCAGTTGAGGTGAGGATTAGGTGTGGGCCCAAGCCTCTCCTACTCAAGGAGGGGTTTGGTGCTTGCTAAATGGGCTGAGGAGCTGGACTTGTGAATGGACCAAGTGAGCCTCGCCCACCTGGGCTTTCTAGAGCCTCCGGGGTCTGGCCTTCCACTGCTTTGCCCTGCTCCCTGCTCTGTCCTCCTGGTACAAGGACAGCTGCCTGTTTTGCACTGGGGAAAACATGTCCACAGTATATAGGTGATACTAAAAGTACAGACGAGCTGCGACTCTTCACCTGTCCTGCTGTTCCAGAGGATAGATTGGGGGACAGGTGGCCTGGCATCTGTGAGTCCTGGGAGATTCTGGTAAAGGTGTCACCTGGTACAGAGGCATCTTGCCAGTCTCAGCTCCACTGAAGGTAATGACCCTGTCCCCATCTTAGGAAGTACTGGGTGCTCATCCTGAAAAGGATGGGATATAGCTGAGCAAGTGGGTTTTATGCTGTCTGTAGTGGTGGTGAATGGAGCTCCCCCAGGGTAAGAGGCTACACAGGGCAGGGTGGTCTTGCCTGTTCTGTGGGGGCATCCTAGGCCTTTCCACAAGCCAACCCTGAGTACTCAGGGATCCCGACAAACTACTTATGTACCCCCCCCCCTTATGCCATACTGGGGAAGTGAACCTAGGCTTTGTGCAGGGTGGGCAGGAGCTCTACCACTGGGCTACATTCCTGGCCTGGGTAACAGACAGCATCAAGGCTGTGACCATGGGAAAACTGGCAAAGAGAGGGCCTGGTCTTCCAGCCTCAACAGGCTGAGTCAAGCCAGGAGCCTCCCCACAAGTTCCCCCGCACACAACAGGGTTTCTCTGTGTAGCAACCCTGACTGTTCCGGGATTCAAACTCACTGAGATCCTCCTGCCTCTGCCTTCTGAGTGTTGGGATTAAAACCATGCATCATCACTGCTCGGCACAGATCTGGTTTTTGTTGTTTACTTTTGGACACAAGACCTTATGTGGCCTCAAACTTGCTATACAGCCAAGGCTTGATTATAGGCCTATATCACTATGCCCACTTAATGGTGTCCTTGGGATCAAACTTAAGGGTCTTAGTCTAGGAAACTGAGACTGGAGAGATGGCCCAGGAGTCAAGACTATTGGCTTCACTGAGCCTTTAATCCCAGCGCTTGGGAGTCAGAGGCAGGCAGATCTCTGTGGGGCCAGCCTGGTGTACAGAGCGAATTCCTGGACAGCCAAGGCTAAACAGCAAAACTCTTGTCTTACCCATCCCCCCTCTAAAGAGTACTTGCTTCTCTTCCAGAGAACCCAGGTTTAATTCCCAGCACCCACATGGCAGCTCACACCAGTTCCAAGGGATCCAACACCCTCACACAGACAGACATGAAGGCAAAACACCAATGCACATTAAATAGATAGATAGATAGATAGATAGATAGATAGATAGATAGATAAACAAATGAATGAATGAATGAATGAATGAATGAATGAATGAATGAATAAGAGTGCCAGGCAAGCACTCTACCAGCTGAGCTACATTTCCAGCCACCCCTCAACTCTGGATCTATCCATCCTTGAATCACTTTGGACACTAATTATTAGGACCTCAGGAGGGCTGCATAGGTGAAGCTCCTTTCCAGTGCTACTGATTCAGCATAGAAGGGCCCTTGATGCCATGGGGTGGGGCTGGCTGTGTGTGGGGGACAGTGGCTGCAGAGGTGCAGGGGAAGATGTATCTGAGGTCCCCTGGGTACTGTGTGCAGGAAAGGACTGTGCAGGAGGCTGGGGGCTCCCTTGCACATGATAAGGTGGGGTGGAGCAGAAACATCTCCCTAAGGGGCAACTAACAGACCAATTAAGCTGCCAATAAAAAATTTAATCAAGTAATAATGCACCTTACTTTGTTTAATTAGTGTTCTGTCAAGTGAATGAATATTTAAGGCTTGGGTGGTGGTGCCAGCGTCTGCCCAGCGGGCAGAGGCTGGGCCTACATTTCAATCCTCCTGACAGCTCCCCACACACATTGATCGATGCCACCACGGTCCAGGGCCCTAGAGCACAGTGGATGCTTGCTCTACGTGAGCCCACTTGAAGGAGTGGGACAGGTCCTTTTCCTGTCTGTGACCCAATGTACTTATCTGTAAAGTGGAAGGCCCTCAGCCCTCCTAGGAAGACATCACAATAGCTAGGTGTGGAGGTACAGGTCTGTAACCCTCCTAACCTCAGGACTTGGTGGGGTGGAGGCAGGAAGATTCAGAAGCTCAAGGTCATCTTCAACTACAAAAGTAGTTCATGCACAGAGTCGCTATTTAGACGTTGCTTCAACACCTTTTGCCTCCAAAAGACCTGAGTGATTTGATTTCTAGAACCTGAGTTGCGTGTAGAAAGCATCTGGAGCCTAGGGACCCTACTGTGCTGTATCCCCCAACTCCACACCCTCCCAGAGTGCACCACACCTGACAGCTAATGCGTGTGTGCCGAAGAGCCACACCCAGGATTCTCGGGGTGCTGGGAACTGGCTTCTCCAGACCCAGTGACCTGGGACAGGGCTGCCTGCGCTTCCATTTAATTCGTTCGTTTGCTTCTTCATTTGTTCGCTCATTCATTCACTCATTCATTCCCTCTAGTCAGGGCGTGGCTGCCGCCGCCCTAGAACTCATTTGCATATTCATAACCCCGGCAAGCATGCGCACTGCAGAGCCAGGCTCAAAGGTGGCCCGCCCTACTGTAGGACGGCGGCGACTCTCCTTGCCGACCAGCGGCCACTTCCCTTCACTTCAAGGAAGGGCCTGGCGTCCCTCCTACATACAACCACCTGAGAGCCTCGCGCTGGAAGGACTTTGGTAATTATTTGTTTCAGCTGAGCTGTTTTCAGTCTAGGCTAGACTGAGTCTTGTAATGAGTATGGATTTGCCAGTAAATAAGTCCCCCGCTTCTAACCCCTGTAATAAATGCATTTGGAGTAATCTGGCGATCACGCGGTGTAATTGCTGGCTGTCAGGGCAGATGGATGCTCCCGTGCTGACTTTACCGCTGTCTGCCCTTCCTTCACGCCGCGCCTCCGCTGGGTCTCCAGCCCTTAGCCTAGAGGTGAGGGCCTGTGCATGGGGACAGGAATGGGCCTGGCCTGCTTGCACCTCCGGGGTCCTTCTTGCACCAAACAGGCGCTCTCCTAGTCACTGGCCTGTGACCGATAGTGCCCTCAGCCTCATTGTAAGGCATCACCAAATCCTGATCCAAAATGTAAGGAGACGTGGCCGAAGTGGTAGGGCACTTGCCTAGCATGCCCTGTGCCCTGGTTCCATTCTCAGCACCACATATAACTGGCATGGTAGTGCATACCTCCAATCCCAGCACTAGGGAAATTCAGGCTGGAAGATTAGAAGTTCAGTGTCACCCTGAGGCTACACATATTAAGTTCAGTGCCTGCTTGAGATGCAGTGAGATTCTATCTAGAAACAAAAATAAACCAAGCAGAGCCCTGGGCACTGCCTCTGTTTGCTAGATTGGATTACCTGTGGGACTCAAAATCTGCATTTTACTTGATTTATTTATTTTGCATTTTATTTTAAAATTACAGTCGTGTGTGTGCAGAGGTCAGGGGACACTTTCAGGAGTTTCCTTCTACCCTGGTTATCAGGTTTTTACAGCAAGCACCTTTACCCACTGAGCCATCTTGCTGGTCTCAGAATCTGCATTTTAAAACACCCCCAACCAAGTGTGAGGGTGCAGACCTGTAATTCCCTGTGCTCCAAAGCAGCAGGATGGGAACAAGTTTAAGGCTAGCCTGATCTAGTGAATTCCAGACTACTAGGGCTACAGAGAGAAATCCTGTCTCAAAAAAAAAAACAAAAAACCACCAGCTAACCAGCCAATCAACCCAAACCACCGAATTCTCTAGGGAACATCTGGAAGTACCAAGGTTCAGAAGAATAAATCAGATTCTCTCGGAGTTGGTGTGTATCATCCCCTCCCCCATCTTTTCTTCCACATATATTGGCTACTTTCCCAAACAAATCTGGCTGTGTTCATTCCTTTGAGATACTCTCCAATCTCCTGTCTGGCTGGTATGCTTTTATCCACACACACATACACATACCCTTTCAGGAAGATGGCCGCTTGGCTGTGTGCCGGTGCCTCCTGCGCTATGATGCTCTCTTGGACTTCACTAAGTATAGGTTCCCACAGCTGACATCACAGCTGTCTTCCTTCACTCCTTGGACTAGCCCCTGAGCTTCCATCATGCCCAGCACACAGTAGTTGCTTACTGAACACAAGGTGCGTGAATCAGTGGGTGAGTGATAGGAAGCCTGTGATGTGCTGGCTGGGCTTGGTTTATTCAAAGGTCCTCCCATTGCATTTCATGGGGCCCACAGCCTGCCCCTGCCCTCTGGCACCCACGCGAAGGAGATGCAGACAGCAGCAGAGTGCAGGGACTGTCTTGGATGCTGCAGAAATAACAGGGCAGAGCCTGTCTGTCTCTCTGTTCTAGTGAAGCCTCTTGGAAAGTAACTGCTTTGGGTCATCCACCTGACCAAACCAAGGCCAGGAAGGCCACATCCAACCTGCCTCCGTCTCCCAGGCTAGCCTTTCCCAACCCTTGCTCAACCTCGTTCTTCTATATTCTAGCCTGATCTAGGGAGGGACATTAGTTATGCTAGGGCCTGGGCTTTGGTGCTGTCTTTCAACTGTGAGGAATTCAATGAGGCCACTCCGGGCAGCAGCTAGCTGGTAGAAGCTTATTTCTGTGGAGCCTTTAAGGAGTGATGGCAGAAAAGACACCACAACTCTGTGCCCTTGAGCTGGTCACTTAACCTCTCTGGGCCTCACTTTTCACAGCTGAACCACAGGGAAGTAGTGTTAAGTGACCCTTTTAGGATTAATACCGGCTAATGAGTTAACAGGTGAAAACACCAGGAGGCCAGGCAGGCAGGCACTATGCACCGTCCCCCCAAAACAGCGGAGAATGGGGCTGTACATTGAGGATGCCCCAGTGCACAGGAGGCGAGGTGGGAACATCTGTGTGAATGACCTTGTGCCTTTCTTGAAGGATGAACAAGAGTTTGCTGGGTGGAGTCTGGGCCATTCTTGGGGCTCAAGAAGCTTTACCCCACCCCGAGTGTCCTTCCTCATCTCTATTCTCTGAAACTGCTGTGGGGAAGACAGTGAGTGATGGGAGAGTGTTGGAGGGTGGCAAAAAGGGACAGAGGAGTTAGTTAGGTGGTGGGAACACCCAGCGTGGGCAGCAGTGGCTGATCCTCGCCCGGCTGTCAGCCAGCAATCATGTTAAATAAAGGCCCCAAATTAGACAGGCGAGCATGAGCACCTTCGGTCTAACAATGCAATTAGCACAGACAATGCCTCCCACTTCCTCCCAGGCCCCAGCCAGTGTGGCTTCTGAGGGTGAGAGCTGGGGACGGATGCAGGCCCCCTCCCCAGCGCGCTGAGCTGCAGAGAGGTTTGAAAGGAACCAGCCAGAGACTAAAAGGTGACAATGAGTGCCATCGAATGGAATGCCAGCTCCCTGGTTGTCAGGCATCCTCGGGAGAGAACTCATCTAGATCTTTCTAGGATGCCCTTTGGAAGGGCAGCACCCACGCAAACCCCCAGAGGCCTTGCTTGCCACCTCTCTCTCTCCCTCTCTCTCTATTTTCTCTTCTATGCATAGATGCAGGCTGGGTTTCCATGAATAAAACATCAGTGAAGGGGGGGGGATCCCAAACTGCACAGCCCAGGGTTGGGGACAGAAAGCAATGGAGCCATACTGCAGTCTCCATGGATAGGCCTAACTGTGCTGAAGATAGGAGCCTCCTCCAAGGAAGGTCCTACTAGTAGATACAAAGCAGGGTTAGGACTGGGCCGACCCTAGCCTCTGGACCCTGGAGCAGCCATTCTGACCTGCCTTGGGTGGGCCTTCAGGGTGCTTCATGTGTGCATGTCAGTCCCTCTCCTAAGACCTGGCTGCCAACTTCCAAGGCTTGGCTTCTCTTTTCCAGCCTTGTTAAAACCCAGAATGCATTCCTACAAGATCAGAGTGAGATGCAAAGTGCTGGGCCTCTGGCAAGGCAGGGCCTTTCTCTGACTTTTCCACTGCCTTCCCCAGCCGAGCCTGGCAAAGGCTGCTAAGGGGGGCTGCTGGCTAACCCCTCAGGCACTCAAAAGCCAAAAGCTGGGTCCACAAGGACCTGGATCATTTGTTCACGCTTTCATTTAGTGAATGCTTCCAGAGCCCACCCATGATACATGTAACTGGTCCCCCTGGAACAAAGCATTGTGGGGAGAGATTACAGGGTAGAGTGGGCCTGGGATCCCAGCAGCTCAGAGAGTAAAGTACAGAGATGGAGAGGGTGCAGTGTGAGCAGAAGTGGTGGGCACACTTGTCCCTATACCTGCAGCAGCCTGGGCTTTGTTCTAAAGGTCTTGCTTGTTTTTGTTTTGGTACTGAAACTAGAATGTAAAGCCTGTACACACTTGGTGCAGGGTGTCCCCCCTGGGTATCTGATACCCCACTTTAAAGAATATGCAGTCGGGTCTTCACCTGGTCAGATTTGCCACTTATGGATTCCCTCCTCTCCAAAGCAAAGCACTTGGCTGAGGTCCCAAGGAACTTCCCTGGGGAGGTGACCTTTGCATGGATCTGGATGCATGCATAGGAGCTTGCCAAGGGACTAGAAAGATGAATTTAGAGAATCGCTCTGGAGCTAGGGATGAACATAGCTCAGTGGAGGAGCGCTTGTCTGGCATGTGCAAGGCCCTGCATTCAACCCTCAGCACTACAAAGATAAAGAGAAAGGAAAGAAGGCCCGGGTTAACTGCGCACCTTTAACCCCACAACTCTGGAGCCAGAAGCAGGAGGATCAGATTCGCCTGCTCTACACTGGGAGCTCCAGGCCAGGATACATACCCTGTCTCAAAACAACAACCTCAAGGTAATCACGTTGCTTGGGTGACTCTTTGCCCCCCATGAGAGCACAGTGTGAGTGTGAGGTTCTCTGAGGATGACTGGGGAAGACTGAGGTGACTGATCCTAACAGAAATGTGTGTTACTGAGGGGTAACTTGAGGCACAAACTATCAAGCATATGGGTCAAGGTCCAGAATTGGGAAGTAGAGCCAGGTTTCTGCCACTGATGTGTTTTCTATACGGACAGCCCCAACTGACATACCCAACTGACACTGTCTCCCATGCACTGAAGAGCCCCTGGCACCCTGACTCCCTTCCTCACTGGTAGTCATCAGGAGACTTTCGTGATGTGCCAAATGATTCTCCATGACCAAAGCCCTCATTTCCCAGGGCCGGGCGGCTTCCTGAGGAAGAACGGGTAAACCTAAGTGTGACAGAATGAAGTGTCCCCAAGTGGGTGGTGGGTAGGAGGCCAGCTCATCTACTGGGAGAGAGAGATGGGTGCAGAGTGGTGGGGAGAGAGGCCCTGCAAACACCCCAGGAGAAGACGAGGTCCTCATTAACAGCACTCAGCCCTCCCTACTGCCCAGTTCTCCTGGAGGATGCAGAGAGAGAATCCATTATCGCACAAAATAGCAGCTGCCGACGTGAAAATGAAATATAGATTCAATACCTGCGCCTTTCAGCTCACAAACCATGCCCCCAACACAGGTGACAGCCAGCACAGATGCCAGCTCAGATCACAGAAAGGGAGAGACAGCCAGGGACTGGGGGACAGCCCTCATTCCCCACAGACTCCTCTCTGGCAGTTTTTTCTCTGGCTTGGAACCTAAAACAGAGACCAGGATGCAGGCCCGGTTGCTCTACCAGCTTCCAGGGGATAATGACATAGTCTTACCAAGCCCCCACTAGCTCCCAGTACACACCTGCCTGCTGCTGGTCTCTGGAGCAGGTGGCCTGAGGCTTGAGCCAACAGGGGAAGGTGCTGTCTCAGTCTGCACAGATCTCACAGTTGTTCTTGCGATGGCTGTGACCTGGGAGTGCTCCCCAGTACAGTCTGTTTCACAGACATGGGTGGGTGGCTGTGCCACCACCACAACCCTCCCAAGGGCCTCCAGGGCCATTGAGCAGCTGAGCAACTGCTTCCTGCTTTCCTATGTGTGTGCTTTTAGCCAGAGGTTTGCGCAACTTTTACGAGTGGGCTGGCAGTGAACTCATCCCGTTACAATGCACTCAGGGACCCTGACGACTAATTTAATTTAAAACAGCCTTGCAATAAAAGCTCAGGACGGAAAACCGCCGAGTCTTGGGGGTTATTTAACAAATTGCCTCACAGATAAATACATTAAAATGATTCTCAAACTGGATTCATACGAAGTTGAAGTAAAATTAAGAAAGTTGAATCAAAATGTAAATTAATGGTGGTGAAATGCATTTGAATTGGCAGGCATCACACTGGGTGATGTCTGCAATACTTCTTCTGCCTTCTGTTCAGGTGCAATGCCACCCACCAGGCAATGCCAGAGTTCTCTTTAGTTCAGGTAGCTAAAAGCTAGAGGATTTGGCTGCCTAGCTACACCTAATTTAGGCCTGTCCCACCCTTACACCTATCAGTCCTGGGCAGGCCTGCAAGTAGTAAACCAAGGTGGCCTGTAGCATTTCCCTTGCTTGGAGGTACAAACCATGAAGGACAATGGGCACAAAGTTGGCAAAGAACAGAACCTGCTGCAAGCATAAGGTCCTGGGATGACCAGTTACTGCAGACTAAACCACACACCTCCAAAGCTGCCAGGTCCAGCATTCCCATCTCATTGTCAGGCAAACTGAGGCCAAGGAGGGCCAGCAGCCCTCATTTGGCTCTATGCATTCAGAAGCCTTTGCTTCTGCATTCCCTGGCCTCAACACCCCTATCCCTTGCAGCTGCAGGAAGCCAGCCTGGGTGCCCAGACAGTGAGCTCAGACCTGCTGCTCCTTGTCCTGCCCATCATAAGCCTCTAATTTGAGGGAGCCTTGAAAGTTCTCTGATGTGATGGGCATCTGTGCTTCCCTGCCCCCTCTCCGGGTTAGAGTAGCCTCAGGTGCCAACAGACAGCCCTGGGGAAGATCACCTGATACTGTCTGGTCTGATAGTATCCTGTGCTAATCAGGGGGAGCGGGAAGAACAGAGGGAGTCCTTAGGGAGCTGTACAGGGTACATACAGTGGGGGCAGGAGACAGAAGTCTAGAATTGTGGGTGGGGAGTAGTAATAGCCTCTCCCTTGACCTTGGACAGGGAGGCAGCAACAGGAATGCAGTGGGAGGGGGTTGGGGTGTATGTGGCAGGTATGGACACTTTCACCTGGAGCCACAAAGCCATGTGGCACCCAAGACAGCTCCCATTCTGGAGGGGAAAGTGCTGATGGCTGTTCATGGAGCTGTCAGCACCTGGGGTGGGAGAAGGGTGGGGGGTGAGAGAGGCTCCTGGGAGAGGAGATGGGTCATAAGGGGCTTCTCCAGGCTCCACCTGAACAAGGTTTGGTGGCTCAAGACAAATTGTAAGAGGGAAGACAAGCAAGACCACTGCTACAGGCTGGAGTCAGGACCAGGGTCTTGGTGCCTATTCCTGAGTCCCTGCTGAACCTAGGGTTGGGGAGGGGATGAACACAGAAAATCCCAGCTGGGAAGGTAGAGTTCCCTCAAAGTGGGGTCCAGTTCACCTTTGCAAAGGCTAACTCTGGGCACAGAGAGGCAGTCCCTTGCCCCTTCCCTGGTGCATGATGACACTGGCTTGGGCAGTGGAGCCATTAATGTTTCTAGGGGAAACCTCTAGCTGCTGGCTCTGCCGATGCAACAGGCGTCTTATTGACAGCCATTAAGTCTTTAGCAAATGGTTGAGGGAGAAAAATAACCTTGAAGAGAATTTAGCTTAGAAGTCTAGCGCAGATCCAGCTGCAAGGCTCCCCCAGCCCCCTCCCCCAACCCATCCCTCTACAGTCTTGCAGAAGAGGGGGTAGGTAAGCTCTGGACAGGAGGGGCAGGCGTGGTGAGAGAAGGTAAGACCCCGGGTTTGTCACTACATCCTCTCCTTCCCAGTGGTGTCCTGACGGGGGTGCTGTTATTTTGCCCCTGCAATGAATGCAGAGATTGAGCCTGGGAGTCACGTAGCTTTTAGGTAGCAGACATGGGAGGTCTGACATCCCTGTTGCATTGAGTGGAATGTCTGAGATGCCGAACAAAAGCCATGCTGCCCTCCACCCCAAGGAAGCCAGGCTTCGGGAAATCAAAGCCTGGATGGGGGATGTCCCCAGGGCTCTCAAAACTACCAGAAGGGTTCAGAGTCACTGGTTTTTCAGCTTATTTTCTCTTTGCAAAATGGAGCAGGCAATGCCTCCCCATCGGGGGCTCTGCGGGAAGCGTGCGCGGGAAGTGTTAGGAAAACTATAAAATGCCAAACAAACAGGAGGCTGGCAGAGCTTTTTCTTACCGCTGCTGGTAGGCAGGCTGGGGACTGGAAGGCCTCCAGAGAGCACAAAGCAGGTCAGGTGGGACCGAGCCCCGCCTGCTAGGCCGAGAGGAGAAGAAGCAAGAGGGAGGAGTGTGTTGGGGCAGAGGAGGCATCCCAGATGATCCTAGCAGATTTAACAGGACTTTGAAAAATAAAAAAGGTAACACAGCCAAACCACTGTCCGCTCCTCCTGCTGCAGTAAAAATGGATTTATTTGTTTGTGGAATAAAATTTAATAACTTGGGGGGGAGATGAGGCGTGAACAATAATAGTTTCTCTCTCATTTTGGAAGGGGGTGGGGAAGAGGAGAGAGGGGGCCCCCTTTGGGACAGTTGGGAAGGGGGTGTGTGGGACTGAATCCTCCAGAGATTGGCTAAGTAAGCATACAAGGAGGGGCTGACTCCGCTGTGCTGCACGCTCCAAAGACCTCCACGGTTCATAGACGGGCTGGGAGCATCTGAGCATCTCTTGTTTCTCTGTGCGCCAGACCTCTGCCCCCGCTGGGCCCTTCTCCTGCTGTGCTTCCTCCCCTGTCAGAATTGCATTTATCCCTCAGAGCTGCTTGTAGAAAGGTCTCCACCAAAGCTCCCTTGGGGCCCCAGCAGCCCCTGGCAGCAGCCTTTCCAGCCTGAGCACTCCCCCAGTCCTCTCAGGAAACCCACATCCTTTTCCACCCTGTGCAAGGTTGCATGGGGTACTTGGCTCCCAGATTCCAGCCTGTGGCCTCTACCTCTGGGCCCCATCCCAGAGCACCTCTCTGGTAATGCTTGTTGAATGAATGAATGTGTGCAAGTCAGAGACAGAGACTCAGTGTCTACCTTTCCTCTAGCCAGGGGCCTGGCTGGGCAGAAGCCAAGAAGAGTGTCCCTTTGGCTGGCTCCCCAAATGGCCGCTGCTCCTAAACTGAGTTGGTCCCAGACCTGGAGGACTGCTGAAGGCAGTGCCCTGCCCCACCCCAAGAAACTGCTGCTCTTCTATGAGGAGTGTCTCTTTGGGCTTTGCTTTCCACAGAGTAGGTCCCAGAGGACCCCTATTTGGGGTCCTCTGTCAAGCAGGAGGCTCCAGAGTCTGATGGGGCCAGCAACTGCAACACCCCATTCTCTGCAGGATGTGGAACACAGGTACTGGACCATGAAGGGATGTCGCCTTGGGGGGCTGGCAGTGCCGAGAGGCTGGAAGCCCCCAGATTGGCCTGATGGTGATTCCAGGTCCTGGCTCCCACAGCCTGGAGAGGCCTCAGCTGTGGAGGAGGACAGGCGGCTTGGGAGCTGCCTAGCAGGTCGATAGCAAAACAAACGCACTATTGACCATGGCCACACACTAAATCTTTCCAGCAGACAAGCTGATGTGAGCCCCACCCCTCCCTGCCGCTCTCCCAGTTTCAGGGGAGGGGTGAGCCGTGCAGCAGTTGGGCCTAGAGCAGTGCTGGGACCCACTCTGGTCTTGTGCACAGGCTAGGAGTCAGGCCAGGATCAGCAGCATCAAAGGCCCCTGGGAGGGGCCAGGGGAGGCTGTGGAAGCCAGAAGGCAGGAATCCAGGCAGCTAAAATTAGGTCCAGCTGATCTGTCCTTAAAAAAATTTTTTTAAAGTAATTACATAACATTCACTAAATAGCAAAGAATACATGTGCTATCTCTTGGTTATGAAGCATAATGATGAACCAAATGCCTATGACCCCTCTATGCAAAAGAAGCCCAGTGTAGGTTGTTGGTCTCCAGTGCTCTGGGGCAGAGATAATGAGGTAATCCGCACCTGGTGCCCTGGACACACTGTTGGCCTCCGCTTAGATCTGCAAAGGGCACATTAACTAGGAGTGCTCTCAGAATTGGGGAGTGTCTGCCTAAGCTTAGGTTGTGGCTTCTTCCCATGTATGACTCAGGGGTCCCTTGAGTACCTGGGGGACCTGTACCCTGACACTTCCTTGCACTTCTGTGTATCTGGTGATAGTGCCATTTTCTAGGGAAAGGGCCATTCTCTCACAGTGACCTTTACCAAGGCAGACAAGTCTGGTCTGCTCCCATTACCAGTTCTGCAGCCCAGGAAAGGTCCAAGGCTTAGCCACAAGGGTCAGAAGCAGAGCCATGCGTCCAGACACCAATCCAGCTTTCTGAAGGCCAATGGGTACCTCCACAGATCATCAGAGTTGTCTGTTTCTGCCTCAGCTCCCTCCACATTTAACTATCCATTTATTCAGAACACTCCTGAAGCTCCTGTTGTGTGCTGGTGAGGACCTACATAGCTGTGATTCAGAGGTTGTATGTAATCTGTCCTTCCTCCTGTGGCCTCCTGCTCTTAGGCCCAACCTAGGCTGCACTTGGGACCTCAGAGATCTGCCTTTGAGCCCCACATTGCCGTGCCTGGTTTCTCTTCTTGCTAAAAATGTCTCATTTTGGCATACTTAAGATGGGCAGAAAGACACTGGAGTGTTTTGGAAGG
This sequence comes from Phyllotis vaccarum, assembly GCA_033318265.1. Lineage (NCBI taxonomy): Eukaryota > Metazoa > Chordata > Mammalia > Rodentia > Cricetidae > Phyllotis > Phyllotis vaccarum. The sequence continues at coordinate 52,772,694 of JARWLC010000004.1, forward strand.
ATTCACTGAGGTCGGATGTGGCACTTATTAATTAACTTATTAATTCACAATTAGTGCCAGGCGCCTGCTGAGTTGGGGCTGCCCATGCTGGCCCAGGTACAGGTATGAGAGGCGAGGGCCAGAGACAGGCGCTGGGGCTGCACAGCTGTGCCGGCTGCCAGCCTGGGCGGTCTGGCGCATCAGATGGTGTGCAAGTGTGTGTGTGATGGGGGTTCTCGTCTCCTAAACATGCTCCTGGGGGAGAGTGAAAACTGGGCTTCAGTAGGGTATATACTTCAGTTTCCCAAGAAAGTAAAAACCAGGTCCATTCAGTTCTGGCTCTAGGAGGGGACCATATCCCATGCTCTGCAGTGTGTATCATGCAGCTCTTTGTAGCCCTCTCCAGCACCAGCAGCCTCCAGACCCTCAAGCCCAATAGGCCCAGACTCTGAAGCCCCCAGATCGCTGCAGGTTCCAGATCTCACACAACCCATAATTCCCTGCAGCTTCAGACTGCACAACCCTCAAGCCCTGTAGCCTCACTGTGGCCTCCTGACCCTGAGATACTATATACTGCCTGTCTAGAACCTCCAGACATGGCAGCTCCTAGACCCCCATAGACCTAGACTCTCACAGCCTCAAGACCCTGTAGCTCCCAGACCTCACAATCTCTAAGTCACACAGCCCCCAAACTCAACGGTCCTGCAGCCCCAGAGCCATACAGTCCCAAGAACCCTGCCAGAACCCTGATCTGACATGGCTGCCTCTGGGCTGGGTAATGACACAAAAGTGCCTGGCTGTGGAGGCGGTGGCAGGCAGAGAGTACTGGGGCTCTGATCCCACAGGATTGCCTTGGAGACCCAGCATAGGTAAGAAGACCTAGCCCCCTGCTTGTGAATAGAGGGGGTGTCTATCACATTACAGATGAGGAAAGTTGCTCAGAGAGGTTACGTTTCTGGCCCACAGTCACACAAGTACAGTAAGGGATAGAGAAGCAATCTCCAAGTCATTTCCGCTCCTTCCTTCCTTTTGTAGGGCCTCCATTATAGACTCTGGTCCACTGCTGAACTGGGGTCTCCTTCAGGGGGCTGTGCACTCTTAGCATGTCTTGCTTATTAGATACCCTTCCTCCCATGAGCAAGATCCCATTAAAGCTACCTCGTGAGTACAAGTTGCTGTGCCAGAGAGCCCTGTGCCTGGGCTCTGTGCTTTACCCTGAACCAGTGGGTTGCAATGGAGTTGCTTGCAGGCCCTACCTAAGCTTGAGGTAGAGACCTACTTGGTGACCCCTGCCTCCTACTCTGATTTTTATACCTTTCCATCTGGGAACCTTCCTTGCGGCCAATCAGAAAGATGCCACCCAGGGCACGAGGGCCACTTCCCATCAGGTCAACCTGGCTCCCGACCATAGTGCCTATCTCCTCAGGGTTAGAAAGGACAGCTGGAGATCCAAAGCTGAGGGACCGTGTGGGCACAGCAAATCCTTGGCCTAGGGACAAGCTTGGATGCCATTGTGACTCCGGGGGACACCTTACCCTCTCTATTATTATGGTTCCACTGGGGAAATCAGTAGTTGAGGCCAGATCCATAAGGTAGCCCATAGAGGTTCAAGGCCATGATCAACAAACGCCAGCCTCAACCTCCCAGGGAATCCCGGGTCACATCTAGATGCTGGTCACCTGGCTTCCCTGGTCTCAGTCCTTCCCTCCAAATGACTCCTCCCTGTGTTGCCTCGCCATTTTCTAGCTGCTGAGGTCCCTCCCATCTTGGGCACCACAGCTTGTTATCTGCCAGGCATCAGCTTTCCCGTTCCTGTTATATAGCAGACAACCAGGTGCTCAGAGAGGTTAAGTAAGGAATCCTAAGATACTCAGCTTCTAGGTGGCAGAATTCCAGACAAATGCAAACTGAAGGTAGGGTGGGAGGAGGGTGGGGTGTTTGGCTCTTCCCTCCTCCACTCTGTGTCTTGTTTCTTGGCCCACTCCTCCAGATATAAGCCGACAACTCATACAGGCGTGGTGACACACTGGGAAGATCCTGAATCTGATTTAGGAGGATTGGAGCGGAGCATTCCAAAGCACGGCTCTCCTTTCACCCCTCTGTTCCTGGTCCTTCTTCCTGGTTACAGGGGGCAGGTAACCAGAGGTACCTTTCGGCAATGTTGCCCCAGCCCAGCGACCAGAGCCCCCTCCCCCACAGCATCCTGCCCTCTTCACCCAATGCTTTAGCCTTCTACAATCTCCAGCAAGAACCTGGGACCCTTCCAGGCACCCCACTGAAGAGCCAGGATCCTTCTTTCCAAAGGTGGAAGATGGGTTCAATGCAATCTAATTTGGGATATGACTCCTCCAAGGCACATTGCCCAGGGCATCCATCTTCTTCATCACCTCCAGCACCCAGAACCACACTCAACACACTAAAGGCTGGTCATAGGTCCTGCTGAGGGACTTATGGGGGTGGGGGGCTGTGGTCGGTTTTAATTCACTGCTTCACCGGCTCAGCTGGTCTGCTCAGGTTCCCTTCATATCCCCATTCCCTGGTGGACACTTAGCTATCCTAATTATCACATTTTCCAGAGAGGGAAGCTAAGGCTCAGAGAGGGAGGGCGTACAAGTTCACCCAGCCCAGGAAAAGGCTGGTCCTCCTTGCATTTAGGAGCTGGAAGTCTGATCCAGGCAAAGCGTGGGATGCTGGTGGGTGATTTATGGTACAAAGGCAAAGGGAATGGCGCTGGAGGGAGGGGGAAGCCAGGCCACACAAACACCTGTTGGCCACTCTCATGGCACGTGGATTATGTTTGACAATGGGTGGGGAGAGGCTCCAAGGAAGCAGGGTTACCAGACTGAGTAAACGAAACACCAGATGCCCAAACACCAAAATTTCAGAGAAGAAAGCATCCTTTTTTGTGTGGGATAAGTTTACCACATAGAGTGCGAGACGGGCTTATACTAAAATGTATTTGTTGTTTGTACATGTAAACACATTCCTGTATTTTATCTGTTGATTCTACAAGAATACCCAGGAGGTAAGAGCCAGTTTGTGACAAGGATGACCGTGTACTGTATATATGGGGAAATCGAGGCCCAGAACAGCTGGGCACTAGCAGAGCAGAGATAGGACCTGGGTCTGCACACCCACCCCCAGCCTCTGCCTCAGTCTGCAGTGGGCTGCCCTCCACCCTGCGATCCTCACTCACTACCCACTTGAGGCTGACTTCCTCATGGGGAGTGAATTTTCACAGCTGGGTTATCACCTCCTAAAAATAGGACTGAGTGATGGATGGGGGCTGTCGCCAACTCTGCAGCCACTTGGGGTGGGTGGGAAGTGGGGCTGGGGGTGGGTCGGGACCCAAAGTCCTAGTGCCATAATCTGGAGTGTCAATCAGACCGGAAGGGCTGAACCATGCCTGGGGTAGAAGAAGCTGGGGCTGAACCATGCCTGGGGTAGAAGAAGCTGGTCTGTTCTAAGGTCTTCAAAATTCTCAGAACCACCTGGAGCAGTGGGATGTGTCTGCATCTGAACACAGAACCCAAGAGTGGGCAGTCTCTTGCCTTAGGGAGGGACATCTAAGTCCCATGCCTTAGGGAGGGACATCTAAGAACAGGACTATCTTCAGCTTTCTTAAGATAGGGTCTCATGTACCCAGGTTGGTCTCAAACTCACACGGAGCCAAGGATGACTCTGAACCTCCACCTCCTGACTGTGCGGCCGTATTCTCTGATTGCGTGGTTCTGGGGATTGAACCCAGAGAGTTGTGCATGTCGGGCTCTGAGCTACACTGGGGATGCAGGCACTGAAGTGCTGAGGGCAGAGAGTGTTGTTTACAGGGATGAACTGGCCACTCTCTGTGCAGACATACTCAGAAAGGACAGCCACACATATACCACCACATGTCCTTCCCTTTTAGTCCCTAGATGCACTTTCAATATCCAAGCTTATGTCTCTGGAGTCACCTAGCAACGTGACAGCCCAGGGAGCACCTGCAAATACAACCCCAGGGCTGGGCCCCTGGTTGCTGAGGCCATGGACATGTCTTTTTAGCTGTATTCTAAGTGACAACATAATATTTGTTTGGGCTCTTGGGGACTGTGGCCTCTGCTGGATGACCCTCTAAGGTGCTGCTTTCCCAGACTCCCTCGGCTAGATCCTTCCTGTGTGTGTGTCAGGTACAGGGAAGCCGAAGTACCTTACAAGTGCCAGGCCCCTTCCACAGCCCTGCCCAGCAGTGGTGGCTGTGGACACAGACAGTGTCTCTGCCTCCTGCCCTTTGGCCCTCTTAGCATAGAAACCCCTGCCCACAGCCCTGTGTGGCTGTGCCTGGTGGCTTCGCTCAGCGGAGAAGCAGCTGCAGAATTACAATATTAAATGCAGCCACACTGAAACATGCCTCGATCCAATTACGTGAGGAAACAAGAGGAGCCGCTTAGGCTAATCTGGTTATTCCACCCCGGCTAGTCCTCCAAGCCACAGGGAAACCTAGAGGGGAGCTGCCTGGGTGAGTAGGGACAGGGGTCCTGGACCACTCCAAGTCAGAGGTATCCACACTGTTCTTACAGGCAGGGACAAGGGCCTTTCTTCTTTACCTCATGAATACTGCTGCAGCCTTAGGGCCCAGTCTGGTGCACAGGGATCTCACAGGGAAGGGAGATAGCTCAGATTCAGAGATGCTAGTGTTAATCTGAGGGGCTGGTTCAGAGAGGGTGACTGAGGAGGGAACAGATGGTGACTTTGGGTAGAGGCCAGCTTGAAGACAAGGAGCTGGATGGCTGGGGAGTGTCCTGGTGAAGGGACCAGCAGGCACCAAGTAGGGACAGATGTGGCAAGTTCCAGAACATAAAAGAAAGCCAAGGTATTGGGGGGGAACAACCAGATGGGTGACTCTGGCAAGGACTATAGGTTTGTTCTAAGGTAAGGCTGAAGTGGGATTCAATTCAGGCTCCTAGGGGCCGAGAGGCTGTTGTTGTGTGGACAGACTTCTGTCTATAGGCAGGAGAATGCCTACAGCAGGGTAGGGGCAGGGCTGGGGCCCCTCCTTTCTGTAAGAAGGCCTTGAAGACCACTGTGTATGTGCTGGTTGGAGGTGGGGGAGCGGGAGAGGCCTTGGCTTGCATCCCCCAGTAACCTGACATGGCACACAATTCTAGCCCCCTCCCCCCCCAGTTGGTAGATATCTTGGAGAATTGGGTAGGGAAGGCTAGGCTTTTTGGGGAGGTCCGTAGTAAAGGAAGGTGATTAGCAACAGAGATGACAGGGGAGGGATGGATGGATAGCTTTGAGATGTAGACACGGGACAGTGGATGGTGGAGACAAGATACAAGGTATGATAAGAGGCTGGGCTGGAATAGGAGGAGCAGGTATGAGAACTGTGTCCCAAGCAGTGGGACCATCACGTGCTAAGCCTGGCGGGGGTGGGGGCAGGAGATGGACTGAACAGTGGGGCACAGGTGGACCTAACATCTCTGGAGGGGAGGGAGGTTGGAGTGGGTAGGGCTAGGGAGGTAGAGTGGTGATGGGGAGGGAGAAGCAATCTAGGCCTGAGCACCACCAGGGCCCCTGAGTGAGCAGTAGAGAGCTAGGGAGAGCTTCTTGGACTTCATGGTAAATGGGGAAGCAGGGTTTCCTGGGAAGAGCTAAACTGACTGGGTTGTCTAAGGCTCCTTCAGACTGTGAGCAATCCAATTCCCTTCTCTGAGCCTGGAGTTTTCTTTGTAAGCATGGTCCGTTTCTTTTCTTTTAAACCTCAAAAACAGATTACTATTTGTAATTTGTGTATTTGTTTGTGTGAATGTGTGTGCACTCACATGCCATGGCCCATGTGTGGAGGTTACAGGATGACAGTGATAATTGGTTCCCTCTTTCCACCATGTGGCTTCCAGGGATTGAGTTCAGATTGCCAGCCTTGACAGCAAACACATTTACTTGCTGAACCATCTTGCCAGATCTGCCTTTTAAGTATTTTTATGGAGCTTGGGATGGAACCCAGAGCCTCCTGTATGCCTGACAAATGCTGCTTAGCCATTAAATTCATATGAAAACTAAGATATGTAATCAACCCCAGTATCCAGGGGATGGTTCTGAGGTGCCCCTTTCCTGAGGGTCCAGATCCTGCAGATGCTGGAGTCCTTTGTATAAACTGATAAAGTATTTGCACATAACCACCAGCATCCTTCTATATATTTTAAATCATGTCTGGATTCCTTTTAATTCCTAATACAATGTAAGTGCTATGTAAATACATGTTACACTGTATTGTTTAGGTAATAATGACAAGAAAAAAAAAATCCTTGCTTGTTTGGCACACACATAGTTTTGTTGTTCAGCCGACACACTCCCTCCCCCAAGTATTTTTGACCCAGGCTTGGTTTGAATCTCTGGGTATGGAGGGCTGGATATAATTCACAGACCAGCAAACTTATTCTGGGGGGACTGGAGGGATGACTCAGTGATTAATAGTGCTGGCCACTTTTCCAGAAGACTGAAGTTCATTCTCAGCACTGATTCAGGTGGCACAACCCCATGTAACTCCAGCTCCGGGGAATCTGACACCCCCTGACGGCTTCCCCAGGCACCTGCACTAACATGGCATATGCACAGACATATACATACACACACACATACACACATGCACGTTACAGTTCAAGGATTCAGTAGATTTTTATGTATTCACAGAGTTCTACAAAAATATTTGCCTGTTTCTGGATCATTACCCCTCTCTTCCCCCAAGGGACTAATGTATTCCAGGCTGCTCTTAGACTTGCTGTGTAGCAATGATGACTTGGACACTTGTGATCCTCCTGCTTCCACATCCTAGGTTCTGAGATAGCAGGTGTGCATTGCACTGCCAGGTTATATGGTGTGGGGCTTGAACCCAGAACCTTGTGCATGCTAGGCAAGCGCTCTACCAACTGAGCTATATCCTTAGAGCATTTTTGTCATACTAAGAAGCAGCATCAGGTTTGTCAACTATAAGTGTGGACCAAAATAAGCACCTAAGTCAAAGGCCACATGACAGCTGCCTAGTAGAGACCTGTGTAGTACAACAGGTACTGAACAGGACTGAGCTTTGGGTACAGGGACACATTCCTTCCCTGTATGACCTCCCCAGATGTTCCCTCCCCTAAGTGCCCATTCTACAGATCTATATCACTAAGGACCCCAGAAGCAGGTGTTGGAAAACAGGAAGCAGGAAAGAAAGTGGGGAGGGAACAAGGCCTCTGGTGGCCCCTGCTGCTCAGAGCTACACGGTGCTACAGCAAGCAGGTGTAAGCACAGCTTCTGGCAACAAGGACTCAGGCTGGGGCACTTAGGAAGGATCCCCAAAACCCAGAAATCCCCACCTAGATCACAATTAGGTGATATTCTTAAGGTTCAAGGTCTGCCTTTCTACCAAAGGTTGCTTCTCCTCTTCCTCCTCCTCTTCAATAAGGTTTCTCTAGGTAGCCCTGGAACTTGCTATACAGACCAGGCTGGCCTCAAACTCAAAGAGATCCACCTTCCTCTTCTTCCCAAGTGCTGGGATTAAGCCCTAGCATACTTCTTGATCATTTAAAATCAATCATGGATGGAGATACAGCTCAGTAAGAGAGTCTAACATGCGCAGAGCCATAAGCTCAGACCCCATATCACAAAAAACAAAAAACCAAAAAACAAGGAATGAAAGCAATCACTGTGAGCTATTTGATCCCTAGTTGCATCATGATTGGGCGCCTGGTAACATCACAGCACTATGGTCTGTAGCCAGGCTTGGCCAGACCTTCCTTACAGGGTTGGCAGAATGTCAAGAATGGCCCAGGAAAGACCCTGGCCTTCCAAGGGATCTTCCTGATACGTGGGATTCTGTGGGCACAGATGTGACCATCTCAAAACCATGGGTATTGTCAGAGCAGGTGGCTGTGGTGACTGGTCAAAGAGGGATGGAATAAGACAGGTGGAGATGAATGAGCATGGGTACACTTGTCCATCTGGCACCCCATAAATGCTTCTCCACTTGGCCTGAGCAGGGAAGGTTGAGGCAAGAGCCAGTTCTGCTGGGAGATCAACCACAGAGCATCCCACCCATCAAAATCTCCAGCCGAGAAGGATGGGGGTGGTGCAATACCTCCTTCTAATAGTTGCCTTGGAGAGTTTCAAGGCAGCCAGGGAAAGGCAAGGAGCATGAAGGTGAGACCCGAGCACTTGAAGGCCAGGACTTGGCAGTATTTGCAGCTCTGTACTTTGTACTTGTGCCTGCTGCCATCCGAGCGGTCACACCATCTCCACAGCTAGGTCAATAAACTGGTCATGTGAGGTGCCACAACAACCAGCTTGCTTACACAACTAGATTAAGAACTGTAAAGCTTCAGTGTTGAGTTGAGATACAGATGGCAGGGTGGGTCCGTGCAGGAAGACCAGACCAGGGGCTGGCCCACAAGCATCATTCAATACCTACGGATGCCCCCCTGGTAGAGCTATGGGTGGGAAGAGAGTGGCTTAGCCCTGAGGAGGGAGGACGCCCTTCTCAGCCAGGGGATATGGGACAGGATGATTTGGGGAATCCTTAGGCAGGATGAAAAACTAGGAGTATAGTTCAAGGAAGCCCATACAGCTTGGCCACCAGGGGCTTGGGTTGTTGAGGAATTGGTCCTTCGTGTGAACGTCCAAGGCTGGAAGGAGGCAAGTGTGAGGCTAAGGTGGATGGAGTGAAGGCCCTTCCTCTTGGTGTTATACATGATGAAACTCCAGCATTCTGCCCTCCTCTACCTTGTGTGGGGACACTGAGATGTTGGGTGTCACCACCCACAGGATTCCTCTTCAAAAGGAACCAGGATTTCTACACTCAGCATGTGAGAGAGTCAAAACCCCTGGAGGTCACATGCCACCAACTTCAGATCTACTGTCCTTAGTTAATGTCACCACCCCAGCAAGTGCTGGATGTAAAGGTGAGCAGGGTAGTAGCTCCTCGCTCCAGCCTTATCTTTTTCCACCCTAAAGGTCCCCATAGTTAGCATGTACTGTTGGCCTCCAGTGTGTCTAGAGCTGGCTTCTGGCTTCCCTCCATGGTCTCACTCACCCTGTTCACAGCACCATCACTCACTATACAGCAAGCAAACTGCACAGAGAGGGAAGGGGACTCCATGAGCAAAAAGGAACTGAGAGAGTATCAGGATTTGAACCTCAGCCTGAGGACTCCAGCTGCCTGGGTTTCCCACTCCCTCCGGATCCGCTTGTTGTATTTCTGTAAGCGCTGCAAATCCTTCAGAGACGAGTCAGGAATAAATAAACACACACATAAGTAAATAATGAGAGGCCTGCAGGGAGACGCTGACACAGGGTCATTGCTGGGACCTGCTGTCCTGATCGAGTGGGAGACAGTGTAGGGCGTGGCACACCAGCTTGCCACTCTAGGGCAAGGCTGGGTCAGCAGGAGTTGCCATGCACTGATGTGATGCTGGGAAGGCACTGTCTGGGGGTGGGGGTGGCCAGCTCAGCTGGCTGGCAGGGCCTGAGCCAGCTCCTCACCGCCATGTAGCTAGCTTCCCATTTCTCTGTTCCTGCTTCAATGTAAATGTGTTGACACATTAATCTCTTCACCCCTGTGAGCACACCAGCAGGATTAGCTCTGCACTTGTAAGGGACAGGTCTGAGTCCCTCAACCTAGAGAAATCAGGGCCCTTCAGCTTTCCTTGATGGGCACAGAGCATGGCATGAAAGGGGAGGGCAGAATCCAGGCTCAGAGGCGCCATAGGGGCTGAAGGAAGGACTGAATGTCTTGGGGATTCAAGATGAAAGGTTAAAGTTGAGAGGTTCCCCAAGCATATAGAGAAGCCCTGGTTGATGCCTTCATCCTATGAGGCCAGTTCTAGCCGTGGGAAGCAGCCCCTGGCTCTGACAGCAACTGTCTGAAGCCCTGTTTAGGAAGCTGGTGAAGGAGGTGAGGCCAGATGGAGGAGGCCACAGCCTACACCCATCCTGCATATAGAAGTGTGCATGTTGCATGCACTTGAATTCTTTGGGATTGCCTGCTGCTCTCAGCCCTCCCGGGCCAGGGGCAGAGTGGCCCAGGACAGCCTCCAAAGGTGACATGGCTATTTCTGGGCCTGGATCCCTGCCAACAGCAGCACAAGATTGAGTGAGAGAGGGCACTGGGGGAGGTGCTGCTGAGAGAGGGGCCCCTGCCCTTGGCCACCATGAACCCTTTGGTCTGAGCTCTGCCTGGATGTACGTTCTACCCTGGGCTTCCCAAGAGAACATCCCCAGCCCTCCTCCTGCCCCTCTCCCTGAGCTTCACTTTTTATATCTGTAATATGGGTAGGCAGTGCCCACTTGGAAAAGTACTAGAAGGGATCCACTAAATGGCAGAGGGTGAGAACAGCTTGTCTGGGTAAAATAGCTGTGTATCAGAGCTCTTACCCTATACCCCACCCTTAGGGCTGCTGAGCCATGCATGCCCTTAAAGGAGATTCTCCAGCGAAGAGCAAGCCCAAGGATTGTGGGAGAGTCATGGACACGTGGGTCAGATCACTCCATGTTTCAGCCCCAGCTTCCCCTACCTAGCCTGTTTGCCCTGGGACACTGTTTCCATTATGCAGATGAGAACACTGAGGCTCAGAGTTTCTATCCCTTGCTTGAGCTCCCTGGCATGGCAATGGGATTCAAGCCCTCAGCTGTCAGGCCGTGGGGAGGAATGGAGGTGCTTAGCAGACAGAAGCTAGAAGGTCAGGAGGAGCCCCAGGGTTGCTAGGGACCCGTGTAGGGAACAGGTGGGCTGAGATGATCCTGTTGGCACAGAGAGGTCCCCCGGGAAAGCTGGGAGCCCCAGTCCAGGGCCGATTCTGTCCTGTTCAATTTTAAACTGGAGTGCAAACAAACAAGCCCCAGTGCCTGGCGCTCCTGCCCAAATCAAATTGGTGCTATGATTTCTCTGCGGGCGGCGGGCAGCTTTCCGGAGAGGAAGGGGGAGGGCTGGCATGGGGTGTGAGAGCCAGCAGGGACGAGGCCATTTGTCTGGGGCGGCCAGCTTAGCTGGCTGGGATCTTCCACCCAAATTAAATTTTAACCCAGCTCATAAATCTTCCTCCAAGCCCCTCCCTGCCAGCCCACAGTAGCTGCTGCGCAGTCCCTCTGGGATCAGAAGCTGTGTTGTCCCCTCATCCTTTGTGGCTACCAGGCTGAAGAGCCTATTTGGAGGAGTGGGACATTGGCCTAGAGACAGGCTCTGAGACTCCCAAGTCACTGACTACAGGAAACAGCAAAGGACCTGGCCTAGCTGTCCAGAGTGGGAACCTGGTGATAGGGAGGAGCAAGTGGGGTCTCTTTTCAGCAACTGAGGTCTCCTAATAAGTGTGTTTATGACTGCATGTGACTGAGGTCAACCTTAGGTGTCATTCCTCAGGTGCCACCTGCCTTCCGGGCCCTTTGAGACAGAGTCTCCCACTGGCTTGGGACTTACAAATTATGCTACACTGACCAGTGAGCCCAAGGAGATCCCTTCTACCTCTGTAGCACAAGAAACATGTGCGGCCACACCCTGTCTTGTTTTGTTTTTCCAGCGTAAGTTCTAGGATCAAACTCAGGTCCTCATGCTTGAGTGGCAAACACTTTACACTAAGCCCAAGGTGTCCTAATTCTTCTGGGCCTCTGTTTCTTCAGCACTGCACATAGTTGGGGTGGAGGAGAGTGAGGTGAAGCTCTGGGGGGCCATGGCAGCTGCTCAGGAGGAGTAACTTTGGGTCTCCTTCCTTTCCTGTACATGGTGAATGACCTGTGACTCCTCTGCCGGATAAGAACGGTGAAGGACCCCTGAGTGCTAGGATTGGGAGAGGGGGCTCTATCTCAGCTCTGTGGCTGAGGTAGTGTGTGGGCCATGTGTACCCCAGGACTCAGCAGTGCAAGCCCCCAGAATCTGGGCCCTATACAGAGCAAGAGTGAAGCTGTGGAGGTGTACCAGGCCTGCTATCATACACATACTGGTATATGCAGCCCCAAGGACCTTGTACTTAGTGTGACCTCATGATTACAAACAGTGCAGAGAAAAGGAAGTCCCTGTGGTGGGGGCTACGCCACCTTGCTCTCCCATCCTCTCCTTCAGCTTTCTACTCTCCAGTAAAGGCCTCCTGTCCTCAGGATGAAGTCTAGACTGCTTCCTCCCTGACAGGCTTCCATGTTGGGCTGCCATCAAGCTCAGACCTTATCTCCTGCTCCGGGCCTCTGCACATGCTGCTCCTGTCCTCTCCCTGGTGCCTCACTTTCCCACACCAACTCCTGTTCCTGCCCCAGGGATGTGTTCAGCCATATTTATAAAGGGAGGAAGGTTATCACACCCAGACCAACCCAGGCATCTAGGAGTACAGCCTGCATTAACCCTTTTCCATTGCCTCTCCCACCCTGTGTGCGCTAGGAACAGTGGCAAGAGGGAGTCACCAGCCCTATCTGATGCCCCAGAGAGGTTACAGTGTTCTCTCTTTAGTTGGTGATGTACAAACTAGAGTTACCCATGCAAGGAGGTAACCCTTCCCCTGGCACCCGCATCTCTGGTCACCCCTGCCTTCAGCAGAACTGTCCACAGACCCTTATGACTCTGAGCATCTCCCTCAGCTGTTCTTTATGCCTACCTTCACCTCACACCAACCCACACTGGCAGCCCAGGCTGCCCTGGTGATCTATACCTCAAATGTGGCTTTGCTGTTCTCTGCGGCGTGCAATTAACATTCCCACCAGTAAACGATGCGACCATATTTCACCTGTACCCTAACATGGGCCACAAAGGCATTAAAATAAATAATGGTGCAGTTAAGCAATGCTTGGGATTTGCTGTCTGGCAGAGGCACACCTGTACCCCATGTGTCTTATAGCTGTCCCCCACATGCACTGTTGCTCCCATGAAGTCCCCGATAGTGCCTGGAACATGATTGATCACTGCTTTCTGTCCCTCCAGCCCTGCCCTACCAGCCTGAGCTGTATGTACTCCCATACCCTCGTGTACCTCAGGACTTCTAGTCAGTACAGCAAGTTGGGGCCCAGAACAAAAGAGGGGACCCAGGCTGTGTCTTGTCCTTAACTCTAAAGATTATGTTCCCTGGGAGTTCAGAGGCACTGTTGTGGCTTGTACCTCCCATTATGTTCCCATACCTTCCCTGCTATCCCTTCAACATCCCTTCATTGCCCGGCCACCATGCCCCATCGTCTCCACTCCCATCCAGACCTCTAGGCTGGGACCCAAGTCCCAGATGTAACCTGTGGTGCTTGTTCTTCACGCCTCTGAGGTCGTGAAATGGACTCTTTGCTCTTGCCAGCATCAGTGTCTGCCCACCCAGCCATCACACAGAGATGCCAGTGACCCCTGTGTCATTTCCTCTTCTTCCATGGGCTCAGTTGCCTGTCCAGATGTTATCTGATACCGCCCCAGGAGGACACAAGCTCTGCGGAGCTTGACTGGGACCCCCTCAGGGACCCTGGCTCCCTGCTCTATACCCTGTACCTGCAGATTCAAGAGGTACAAAGAGGACTGGGATGGACTGGGATGGATGCTGCTGGCTTGGTACAGTGTGACAGTCCCACAGGAATGAGAGGCTTGAGAGGACCAGGGCCAACAGCATGTGCCCTCATTGTCCTCTCTCCTGCCATCATCTCTTGCTCTGCCCTTCCCTCTCTCCATGGCCCTGGGGAAGCTGTTACTCGGAAACTGTTTGGCACAAATAAAGTTGAGCTGCCTGGGGCCTAAGTGGCTCAGGTGAATGGATAAAAAGTCACTGCCTCCCCCAGGGAAGGACCAGATAGGTACTTGGGGAACTGTAACCAGGAGACGGAGGCGTGTGCATCACTTCATAAGGCTCAGCTGCCAGGTGGGGGTGAAGAGAGGAACAGTCTCAGGACAGAGGGACCTTGGGCACAGTTGTCCTGGGAGCTTTGGGTTCTCTGGGGTGGTAACCTCAACTTCAATTTCTCTTGCTGGGTTTTCAACCATGGGCTATAAGAAGCCTCCATGGTCAGTCCTTGCTGTTTGTATACTCTGCTCCACCTGCCACATTCTGTTTTTTCCAGCGAGGTTATGTTACCTAAGGTGAGACAAGTCACTAATTTGGGTCTGAGCTGCCTTGATGGTGAAATGGGGACAATGGGACCTGAGTTTGATACCCAGAACCCATGTAACACACCAACAATAACAAAACCAAAATCAACACGGGCTCTAGAGAGGCAGACAAGTGGATCCCTGGGGCTCAGTGGCCAGGAGCCTAGTAAACCAGTGAGTTCCCGGCCAGTGTGAGAGCCAGCTTCAAAAAGAAAAGGTGGGGGCTGGCAAGATGGCTCAGTGGTTAAGAAGAGCACTGGCTGCCCTTCCAGAGGACTTAAGTTCAATTCCCAGCACCCACATGGCAGCTCACAACAGTCTAACTCCAGTTCAAGGGGATCTGACACCCTCACACACACATACATGCAGACCACGGCACATTAAATAAAAAGAAAAGGTGGATGGCTCTTGAGGAATGACATTTGAAATTGGGAGACTTTGGGTAGGGCAGTGAGCTCAAGCCCCAAGGCACACGCATGTACTTCTCCAGGGCTGCCCTCCAGTTCCACACAGCCTGCCAAGCACCCTAGCCATGGGTTCCCTTTCTGTAACAGAGAAGTCACCAACCTCTGAAAAAAAGACAGGCTTCAACACAGGCATGCAGGGCAAGCCCCTCCTCTGGCTCCTAGACTTCTCTCCCTCATTCTACCCCCCAGTTCTAGCTGGCCACTCCTGGGATAGGTGAGTCCAGAGCATCTTGAGTGCCTGGTCAGTTCTGGCACAAGGTAGGGGCAGGGAGAATGAAGAGGCTGAGAGGATGCTACTGAGACAGAGGAAGAGTCCCAGGTGCCTGTACCCACTTACACAGGGAATAATGATAAGGATACGGTCAATCCAGACCTAACGCTACCCTGTGTGACCTTAGGTTGAACCAAGAAACTTGGACCAGGTGCTGTCTTTCTTGCTTTTTTTGTTTGTTTGAGACAGGGTTTCTCTGTGCAGCAGAGAAAGTTCTCTCTGGAACTTGTTCTGTAGACCAGGCTGGCCTTAAACCCAAAGATCTGCCTACCTCTGTCTCCCGAGTGCTGGGATTAAAGGAGTGTGCCATCACCACCTGACATCTTTTTTAGTTTTTTGAGGTCTCATTGGTCTTAAACTTGCTGTGCAGAATCCTACATTTCTGCTCCTCCTACCTCCACATCCTGGATGCTGAAACAGTGGTTCCGGAGTGGGTGTGAGGCAAACATTCCCAAGCCCCAGGAGTTTAGTACCTCTTTCTAGGCAACAAAAGGAGAGACAATGGCAGTCCTGTCATCCTAACCCTCCTGGGCTCAGAGGCTCCTTCCCGGCCACACTCCAGCTTTCATGTTCCAAACCGTTGAGTCTGGAGCCCAGGACAGAGGCTGAGAAAAGTGCAGATCAAATCCAAGCTGGCGGGTGGGGCCTGTGCTCTCTCGATCCCTCAGAAATGATCTGCACACTGTTTTTCCTGTCTGGGAGCCTAATCGTCAGCAGTTATTTATTGTTGCGTTTCCTGGTGGGTAGGAAAGCCACAAATAAGTAAAGCTGGGCAGCAGGGTACAATTATTGAGCCCAGCGCTTTATTTCTCAGCTTGTCCGCAGCCTGGCCCGTGGCGGATCGATGGTAATTTATGACGAGGCCCCTGGGGGAGTGAAGGTGGTGGAATAACCACCTTGCCGCTCATCACCCAGCCTGGACAGCTGTGCCTGCTCACAGGTGGCTCACAGGTGGCTAGGGCACCAGGGACTGGGCAGGGAGCATTGCTAGAGAAGGGGTGGCCAGCAGCCCAAGCACTGGGTAGCCCAGGCCTCATGCCTGGCCTCAAGCAGATCCCTATTCTGTGGTGGCAGCATCGCCAGACTGAAATAGGAATTGGGGGAGGGCACCAGTGAGTTCCCAACAAATGCTTTGGGTTCATCTCCGGCAGGGTTGGCAGAAGCAGAGCCTGAGAACAAAGATTAGCAACTGAGTTCTTGGAGAAAGCCCCACAAGAGGAAGGAAGGCAGGGAAGGGACCGGGGACAGGCACCCAACACCTTCAGACAGGGCAGTCTTTAGTCTTGGTCCCAGGCTGTAGTTTGCCCCAAGGAGGATGAGGAGATAGGAAGGGAATGGGGAGGTGGGATGAGGGATAAGCTGCTGTGCCACAGTAGCCACCACACCCGTGAGATGCTGCCGATCACACTTCATAATTTAGATCCTGATTTTATCATGGTCCATGTTCTGCCAGGTTTCTTGCCAATATAATTTCATTCGTTAGGATGCTAAACTAGGGCTCGGGGTGGGTGACATTAAGAGCTGGGCAAAGCCTCCAGGGGTTGTTGACCCTGAGTGACACTGGCAATGGGATCAGACTGCAGGATGTTCAGCTACCTGCTTCAGGGACATGGCCTCCCCAACACATGGTCCTAGGCTGGCACTGTTGGCTTGAAATGTGGCGCCTGCTGGGCCTGCTTTGTAAACCCTCTGTGACCCTGGGATACTGCTTCCATCACAGATAAGGAAAAGTGGTGTTCAGATAGCAATATGACCTCTCTAGGAGTCCCGCAAGTGAAGCAGTTTTGAGGATGCTCTTCTCACAGCACCCCCACCCCCACCCCCATCCCCGGGAGGTAGCTGAGGCCTGGAAGACCCTTCATTCCACCAAGTCTTTGCAAGGCCCCAGGCCTCTATCAGGGACCTCAAAAAGAAAAAAGTCCTGAAGGCTATGGAACCACTTAGGTCCCCTTTGGGTGCTTTGGGGATGATGGGGTCATTGTGCCACCTGACACAGCTGTGTGTGGGCCCAGAGGCATCATTTTCTAATCAGTGTTTATGAGAATCTGATTCTCAAACAAGCAAGGCAGCCTGCCCACTTTCTCTAATTAACAAGAAACTCTCCTGGAGTCTTGCCCCCCCCCCGCCCCCAAACAGCCATTCTAAGCCAGCAGCATACCCCAGAGTGCTAAAAGGCCTACTGTCCTTGCTCTTACCATCCTTGGCCTGCATTAAGGGCTGGGTGGCCTCCTGGGATGACCAGGTGAGGTCCTGGGCCAGCATCCCAGAGGTAGTTTGGGAAGGAGCCTCATGGAGACCTTTTCGTTTTTTACTGGAGAACACCTCCCTTTGCTGGCCTCTTCTGCCTTGCTCTTTAAAAAACACCGGATAAAATCAGTATTCCAGTCAGGGCGGGGGGGGGGGGGGGGGCGGGAAGATGCAAACAGAATGTCAAGCTAAGCAAAGGAGCAGGGCCTGGTGGGGTGGGGAGTGGGCAGAGGTGCTAACCCTGTCACAAAAGGCGTGGGGCTCTGGGCTTCCTAAATGCTGCTGGGAGGGGGAGGCCAGAGTGGCTGGAGGGCCTGCCTGGCTTAGAATCCAGGGCAAGGGGAGGAGAATGGGGAGAGCTGAAGATACAGCCTGTGTCTGCCAGAGTGAGTGGCTTCCTGTGCCCCAGTCCAGCTCACTGACCCCATGTTCCCTTTAGGCAGCACTCCCCAGGATGCAAGCGCCTTTCCTGTGCTGGGCATGAGCTAGGGATTGGGGGCAGGGATAAGCCTATTTTGTCATGGCTTGTTAGCAGTGTGGGGACCACCTTGCCGAAACCGTGTTTTGAAAGATATTCCAGCCCTGGGGAGCTAGCAGGTGTCACAAATGCAGGGTTAGATAGCAGATGCTAACAAGTTGCTGTCTCTGCTAATGTGTCCTGTTAGGCTGCAGGCGCTGGCTGGGCTACGGCCTCTGCTGATTGAGGACAGACCTTTTGCAACTGGCCACTAGGAAAGGCTGGTATTTCCTTCTGCCTCTGAAGTTCTTCTAGACAGGTTGGTCTTCGGTCTTCTTCCAGGCCTAAGATACAGGGCAAGGCTTGTCCTCTTTGTTGGGCTAACCAGCCCACTCATTCCTCATCTCCATGGGGCTCCTGCTCTGCACAGTGGCTACACATCTTGTTGAGTTGGACCACAGTGGAAGAAGGGAGGGGAAGTCTGGAGCTTACCTCCTTCAGTGTAATCTGCTCAGCAACTAGGGATGGGGCAAAGCATATGCACTTCTCACCCCCATGTCTGTGGTCAGCCCCTGAGCTTGGCAGAGTCGAGGCTCAGAGAAACTAAGGTGCAGGGGGTGCTGAGTGAACATAGGAAAGAAAGTCAGAAACAAGAAAGGACCAGAGAAGCCTGCCTGAAAGGGCCAGTTACCGGCTGGACCTGTGTGCCTGCCCCTCTGTGGACAGCCTAAGGGACTGCCCCTCAGGTTCACATTATTAACTATTATTATTATTATTTTGAATTCTTTACTAAGTAGGCCCAGTTGGCTCACCACCTCCCTAGCACTGGGATTATGAGCAGTTACTCCACATCTGGCTTTCTATGTGGGTTCTGGGATCAAATTCAGCTGCTCTGCTTGTATGGTGAACACCCCCCCCCCTTTTTTTTTCTGTTAGGGATGTGACCCAGGACAAGCCCTTCACCCTGATCTACACTCTGCCCTGGAACCCTGGAGAGTCCTCCGTCCAGTCAGTTGGGGCAGAGCCCTTCTGTTCATAGTGCTTAGGTCTTCCCTAAACCCAATATTCAGGGTCAGCAGTGAGATCGTTTCGTAGGGCAGAAACTAGCTCAGAGGAAGCCAAGCACAGAGCACAGAGACCTCTCACTGATGGACCTGTCTCACTGATGGGACCTGTAGCCCCAGAGTCCTCCACTCGCCACCAAAACATAGCCTTCTTGGCCAGCCCTGGGGCCCACAGGGGGACAGGGCCCAAAGCATATCCAAGATCGTAGGTGGTCAGGGGCCCAATCAAGGCTTGTATCCAAGTGTCTGACTCTGGGTTTCATGTTGGGAGGGGAGATGGCTCGCAGCCTCCAAGCCCTGCTGCTCCAGGATCGGTGGTACCAGGGGCCTCATTAAGCTATAGCTGCAAAGAGGTTTGTTATTAACAAAAGCGTCTGGAGAGCCTCCCCTCCTTCCCTCTCTCCTTAAGGCAGGCTCCCAAATGAAAAGCGAAGCGCATAATGCAAGGCAGTAAGGAAGCCTGGAGGGAAGGCACTGCCTGGCTGTAAAGAGGAAGGACGCATTTACCCTCTGGGGAGGCTGGTGCTGCCCGCATTTATAAAACACTCTCTCCTTCCCCTTCTTCCCAGTTCAGTGGGTCTCTCTCGGCTGTGCTTTAAGTCCTTTTGAAGTGTTACAACCACTTTCTCCTCTTTCAATTAACAACAAGAAAAGGAAGCTAATGGCTTCCTGAGCCTGGCTGTAAATATTAACAGTCTGGCTGCCCGGCCTGAGCCCCTCCCCACCCCCTCCAGCCTTCCCAGCCCACAGTCAGCTTACGGGAAGAAAGGGCAGGAGGCTCCCAACATGTGTGAAGACCCCCTGCCTCAGTCACCTCTGGTGTGGGGGGATGTCGAGGGGGAAGGAAGGTACCTGTCCCTGGGAGAGGGCACAGCAGGCAGGTGTCTGGAGGCCACACTTGGATAACTTGCACGACCACAGGTACATGGCCTGGAGTCCCCAGCTTGTGGTTTTGAGTGAAGCTAGTACTGTATCTGAGGAGGATTAGCTATTAAGCTATTTGAGTATTTGAGTGTTTTCTTTCTTTCTTTCCTTTTTTTTTAAAAAAAAAAAACTTTTTTTATTTTGGAGACAGACTCTCATCTAGCCTAGGAAGGCATCAAACTTACTATGTAGCTAAAGTTCGGTCTTGAACTCCTGATCCTACCATACTTTCCTGAGTGCTGGGAGCAGCTGGGGTAGGAGCTAGCAGACCCTAGGATCCATGTTGGATCCCCAGAACCAGCAGAGGAGACTTGGGATCCTTGTCACCTTGTTGGCTTTTCCCCTGGAAGACACTTATTTGGGATTACCCACTGTGTACCAATGAGCCACTGAGACACAGGGCCAGTAAAGCAACTGTTTCAGAGTCCAGTGAGAGCTGGGAGATGCTCAGCTAGTAAAAGAGCCTGCCACACAAGCATGGGGACCTAGGCTTGGACCTCAGCACCTACAGGCAGGGTGCCCTCTTAATCCCAGGACTGGAGAGATGGAGACTTGCCTAGTGGGCAAGGTTCTAGATCCTAACGAGAAACCTTGTCTCAAACCCTATCCTCAAAACTGAAGTAGACAGCTTTTGAGGAGTGACACCTGAAGTTGACCTCTGCCCCCCATCACATACACACATGTATGTCTACACACACATACACCCTCACACACCTGTATATACTTTTATACCTACACACGAGCAAATGAAAGGTGCTACAGGGTGTAAGGCGAGACATGGTGGTCCCTACCTGCAATCTCAGCACCGGAGAGGCAGAGGCAGGAGTATCAGGGCAAGGTCCGGGCTACATTGTGAGACCCTACATAAAAAAACCAAAGCTACCAAAAATGCATGTGCGAACACGCACATGCGCTCACACTATACAGAGCATAATTCATCGCCTGGCTATGGGACATGTGAGAATGCTCAGAGATGGAGGTAGAGGCAGACAGGGAGTAGGGAGCCTAAAGGGCCAGTTGAGGGCACCATAGTGGGGCAGACAGGGTCAAGAGGCCACTAATGCTGCTGGTAAAAGTGGGCTAACTTCCTGAAACAGAGGTCTGACCATAGCTACCGGCACCAGGCTCATCATCACGGCTCCCCAGTCCTGACAAGGCCCCTCTGGATGTGGGGGTCAAGGTACAACAAAGCCTACTGAGCAGGGCCTGGCTATCAGGGCAGCCTCCTAACAGGGCACTGGTGACAGAGGGCCAGCAGCTTCCCCAGGGACCAGGAACTGCCACTCCAGCCCCATTCTTTGAGCTTAGAGTCACTGCCCCTCCCACAAACAATGGAGCAGGCCAGGCCAAGGCCTCCATGACAGAATCCCAGGTTAATGGTTCTATCCACACTGGCAGACTCCTTTCAGACAGTGTCCCTCCAGTAGTTCAGATAGATGCTGGCCACCCTTGACCCACCCTGCTTGGTGCCCACTCACAGCTCTGCAGCCCGGGAGCTCCATTGTTCTTGCTCAGAGATTTCAAAGTCACAGACCTGCTCTGGGCAACCAGGGTGTTTTTGGTCCTCTCTGCTCTGTCTCCACTGCCCAAGTTATACCAGTCTCTCTTGGCAGGCACTCCATTCACTTCACTGCTTGGCTACAATGGGAGACAAGTATCCTAGAAATCTGGGCATCTCTATCTCCCTAGCTCTGGTACCTGCAGAAGCAGGACCATCCAAGAGAGGACATAACCCTTGCAGGGTAGGTGGCATCTATTCCTCTCAGCACCAGGGAATAAATTCACAGGCCACCCGTGACCACAGCTGCCCACACATGAAGGGCAAGGCATCTATGGAAGAGGCTCCACATTTATCTCCAGAATAGTGCTGTCCCACTCACCCAAAGAGTGACACCTGAGGTTGTCACCTGGCCTACACCCATGAGCACATACATGTACCTACAGCCACACACACATGCAGCTCTGGGATTCCATGCCTACCGCCTTCCTGCTCTGGTTGTGTCGGTGTTTACAGGCAGGGACTCCCACAGGAGTCCCTTAAAGTCTACCTTTCATCAGAAGGCAGTCTACTTGGCAGAGTGAGGGCCAGGAGGGTTCGCACCGCCTAGGCAGACTCCCCCCTCTGCCCACTCTCACCTCACTGCTCCTCCAGTCTCTGTGCCAGGAGCAACAAGAAGAGGTGGAGCCCATGCTGTGCTCTCCCTGCCTGGGTCTGCCAAAAACTGAGGCTCTGAGGAACCATCTAGGAAACTGGCCCTCTTAGGTGCTCCCAGGAGCACCCAGCTACTCTCCAGCAAGGAAAATGGTTGGCGCCCACAGAATACCAAGCATGTCTTCAGGGAGGGAGGCAGAACCTGGAGACTCCCTGAGTCAATTCCTTCCCCGTGACCCTCCTGTTTCACTGTCCCCAGCCCAGTCCCCTTACTCTTGATATCTCCAGTTCTCCACATAAGAAAGAGTGATTTGTCTAAATTGCAAGTCAGGTCACGTTTTCCCCTGTCTGGACACTTCCAACAGGCTCTCTATTGCTCTGGATATGAAGATCGGTCCCTTCAGCACACAGATCAGGGTTCTTCCGAGGCCAGGTTCCAATCTCCCTTCCCCAGTTCCAGTCACTGCTTTCCAGTGTCCTGGAGCTCTGCTCTTGGCTCTCCGAGGGGGCAAGTCCTCACACTCAGCGTTTGTACATGCGCTTTCCTCTGCCTCAATTACTCTTCCTACTCAGCTCTCAACTGTGCTGACCTTGTTCTAAGAACAGTTTAGCCCAGTTCCGGGCCTGTGACTCTGGCTGCAGCCTCCCACCCTTGCTCTGCCCCATCACTGTGGTGGCTTCAGCAACATAAGAGGAGGGATCACCCTCAGTGATTAAGGAAAACGGAGAGGGCCCTGTGTCTGGCCATCCTCGAGGGCAGTAAACAGCCTTGGAACAAAGTCTGTTTGATCACAGCCTCTTCATCTAGAAAGGCAGGATACAGATGTTGCCTGCAGCTTGTTGTCCGAAGGAAAGCAAATCCCACTTTCCCAGTTCACTGCATCTCCAGCTTGCTGGCTGTGATGGGAACTCTGCCCTCTGAGCTACAGGGCAGCTCTGCCCAAGGAGGGGGCAATGTGTTTTCATTTCAAATCTGATTGGATAAATGGCTAGCCACAGGCCCACCTGGGTTTGCACCACACACACTAGGCATCTGATTAATACCATGCACATGAAACGCCATCCCTAAGAGCCAGAGGTTGAAGCAAAATAGGGGGCTAATTGCTTATACAGGAATTAATATCAGCAATTGTAGATCTGGAAGGCAGCACGGACAGTAAAGCTAAAGACCCATCAAATTCGGCAGCAAGCCCTGAGGAACAGAAGTGGGCTGAACTGCCACCAAGTTCTCACGTGACTGTCAAAGGAGCCTGAAGGATGCCATAATTATAGGACAGTATGATCTTCCCCAGGAATCCCCCCAACCCACCCAAGAACTCATACTTTCCCCCTGGTTGGGCCTGGTGTGTCTCACATTGTAGTACCTGCTAACTACTGGCTTTCCCACAAGGCTGACTTGCTATAGAACTGGGCTCCTCTGGTCCTCACTGTACTGTACAGTGCCTAGAACATGACCAGACTGGGTTTGCTAGGTGAGGTGGATGGTGGAATGGATTATAGGGTAGATGATTGAAGAGATGGATGGAGGAAAGTGGATGGTTGATAGATGCATACGTGGATAGATGGATGCATGGATAGATGAGTGAGTGGGTGGGTGAGATGAGGGACAGATGGTTGGACAATTGGAAGGATGGACGGATGGGAGGGGGATGAAAAGAAGTGGATGGAAAAATGAAAAAGGCATGAGAATGCCTTGGGAGGAACCAGGGCCTGGAGGTGCTGTTTGCCAGTGGTACCAACCTACTTCACCGGGTGTTGGCATGGTGCGAGGAGAAGGAAACGACTAGAATTTGGAGCTCAGCTCTCCTGCAGATTTAATTTTGTAAAGCCCTGCCCCACCTTCTCAGCCTGTGTGATGGGCTTTCCCTCCCTAACCCTCTAGCCTGGCCCAGGCTTAAGGAAGAGGGCAACACAGAGATACCAGGAAAGGACAGAGGGCATGGCTCCCTGCATCCATCAGACCGAAATGCAAAGGTAGCATGGAGCTGGGGACCCGGTGCTTGGTAGAGGTTGAATGGAGTGCAGGGATAGAGGGTTGACTCCTTTCTCCTGCCATTAATTTTACTGGAATTTGTTTGTAACAAGAGGAACTGTGTGTGACAAGGAGCTGACAAATGGGAGCTTTTCCTCAGTAGACTTAGAAAAACTGTTTTTCTAGTGCAGACACTAGACCAGAGTGTGCACACAGAGAAGCTGCCCTGAGGGGGTAAGGAGGGCCCCTGTTCCTGGCCTCTTAGGACCCAAAAGATTCCTTGGCTAACACACATGAACACATAAACAGTAACTGCAGGGGCATGGCTTCTTTAAGTCTGGCAGAGCCCTGGGCAGGCGCTTGCAAGCGGGCACATTTCCATATTTCCTCTAGGCCACATGAGGCTGGTGCAGTGGCATTGGTGGTTACTACTGGCCATGATTAAGCACCCACAAGTGTGAAGAGCCACAACACTGCCCAAGGCTCACACTGCCAGGCTGCTTTGGAAAGACAGTACATGTCTCAGACACCTAAGAGGCCCCTCCGGAAAAGACCCTAGCTGAACCTTCTGTTCACACACTAGAGGTCCTCCATGAGGCTCTAACCCAAGGAAAGGAACAGAGTGGGTGGGGCAACAAGGAAGACCCAGCAAAGCCTCACTAAAACTTCTGGTTTTTCCAGTGAGAAAGCAGAATGAAGATGAGGAGTATATTGGGTGTATTTATTAAATACCTACTGTATGCATGGCACTAAGCCAGGAACTAGAGTATCCAGCCTTCATATTCTCCCATTTTACCCCCATTACATCACTGCCATTATAACTGAGGGACCAGATATTCAGAGGGAGGGTACCTAATCACAGGAGGGAGAGAGAATGGGAACAGGGCCACATGTCACATGTGTGCACTGTTACAAATGTGCATATGTGTACATTCCCATCAATCTTTCATGTCCATGCATAAATGTGTGTTCATGTGTATGCATGCATGCCTGCGGAAATGTGCTATATGCATTCCTGGGTGCAAGCATGTGAACATCTTGATTGTGAGTTTATATGTTGCATGTGTTCATTTTTATTTTTGCACATATACATGGATTTAAATGTATGCAGGGATGCATATATATATGTTTGTATGTGTACACTTTAGTTTTCATGTTTGCTTGTGTTAGAATTTTTGCATGAGAGCCTAGTTTTATGCATGTGACGTATTTGTTCAAATGCTTGCACAAATATCATGGTATGAATTAGTGTCATTGGGGGCAGTAGGACCGTGGAGGTAGGAATTGCAGTGGTGAGCCAGGCTGACTGGGGCTCTAAGGATGGTCGGGTGGGGTGAATCTCCTTCCTTCTTCTGGGCCTGTGATCTCAAAAGCAGAACTCTGGTTTGTGGAGAGGCAGTTGGGATTCCAGGCTCCAAGGACACAGCTCCCATCCTGTACATATGGGGTGGTCTAGCTGCCTGCTCCCACCCCCAGCAGTATAAAATAATTTCCTGGCCCTGTCCAGGAAGGCAGATGACCTCACTAGACTCTTTCCATCTCTCACTTTCATAGAGAAATTACGGTTTATAATTGGATGAAATCACGCGCGTAGTAATAGCAATAATGGCTTGCTTAGGCGGCAGCTACCACCGCCCCTCTGCAGGAACAGGCCTATCCTCCCTCCTGTCCAGCCTCACCCTGCACCTGCCTGGGACTGTGCCCACCTACCTCTTGGCACCTGCAGCCCTGACTGGCCCTGGCCCTCAGTTGCTGTCTGGTCTCCTGGGAAAGGTCTCTGCGAGTGCCCCTTACCACATTATTCCTTAATACTGACCACATATTTTATTTTTCCATGTGTTCCCTTTGGTCTCTGTGCTGCAGCTATGGACCGCCACCTCTGCTTGGCACATGGACTTATTAAGTATGCACCCTATATATGCTGGCTGCAGGCTCTGAACCAGCCACCTTTAGTCCTGCAAAAGAAAGTACTTAGATGCAGCTGAGCCTAACCAGAGCCTATGCTCTCAAATACGTTATTAAAGCTCCTTTCCAAAGAGAGGCATCTGCGGGGGGGGGGGGGGGGGGGTGTATGGGAGGAGTGCAGGTATGGCCTTCTTGGCTGGCTGCTAAGGAGAGGGAGGGGGCAGCTTTGTTTGGTTTTGTATTCCTAGGGTTGGCCTGCATCTCTACAGCAGGAAGGGCAGCAGGGTGTGAAAGACAGGCCCCATAGGAGACAGACTAGAGGAGGGAGGTCAGGGACCCTAGAGACCCAACATCACAGACCTCTGGTGAGCCAGAGAAGTTGTTGTGGAGGCCAAGGGCGGGATGGCCCAGTTGGAGCCTTCAAATGACATTTAATTAAGAGAAGCATGTTCTTGGGAAATGGAGGCTCTCTGGGCTTGTGTGTGGCTCTACTAGGAAGAGCTCCCAAGCTTTTTTTTTTTTTTTCCCTTTAATTATTACATTTATTTATTTATTTTATGTGTGTGGTCAGAGAATAGCTGTGAGTCAGTTATCTTCTGCTACCATGTAGGTGGTTCCCAGGGACTGAACTCAGGTCTTCAGGCTTGGTACTAGGTGTCTTTACCCACTAAGCCATCTTGCCAAGCTCCAAACTTTATTTTTCTCTGCCCAGTTCTTGCAGAGAGTTGCAAGGAAGGGTTCTGCATATTACCTGGATTTAAAAAGGGATGAGTGGTGAGTGGTGGGGACAATAATGTTAGACCCCTGCCAAGATTGGAAGGAAATGGTATTAGTTCAAGGAAGGGATCCAGGGATGTGGCCCAGAAATCAAGTGCTTGCAGTGAAACCCTGTCTTAGAAAAATGAAAATAAAAACAAACCAGCTTCAAGACAAGGACCTGAGGAGAACTATGGGCGTGACCTTGGGGCTATGGCCCTGGGGCTGTGGCCATGGGGGGTGGCCATGGTTCCCCTTAGTGCTTGTCCCTAGAGCTCTTTATCTTGGATTTGATTGCTTGTGCTGCCTTTGGCAGGTGAAGAAGCAGGAAGGCGAGAAAGGCCCTATTCTGGACAGCTGCACCCAGGGGCTGAAGCAGGAATAACCCACCCTTCTGCCTCACCCATTCCAGAAGCTTCTCTACAAACAGAAGCAGCCAAGCAGACCAGCCTCTGCCCCCCCAGAGTGGCTTCCCAAAGCGGGGCACACGGGCCTGACAGCTCAGCAGTGTAAGGCGCGATGTGGCTGCAGCCTGCGGTGAACGTCTGAACTCCTCAGAGGGGTAACAGACCCCCCCACCCACACAGATGCCGCCTGAGTGGCAGGAATACTGATTCTCTTTGGAGAGTGGCTCTCTCTCAGCTCTGTCACGCAAGAGTGCTCTCTGCACTGAGCCATTCTGCCAAGTGACTTAAAGGGATTTTAAAAAGAAAAAGGGAAAAAAAAAAACTCAGCAAAGAAAAAGGGGGTAACAGCCCCACAGAGGCATTTCAGAAGAGGTGCAGCCTGTGGACAAAGGACTGAAGTTACAAAGAGCTGAGGTGGAAGTGGTGGCCAGTGAGAGGCCACACTCCCCGGGGACTGACATTGAGCTGTAGGGCATGCCCTGCTCAGGAGTCCCCGGGGGTCCACACAGAACACACACTTCTCACTCCAGAGAGCACCTGTGGCCTAGAGTGTCAAAGATGCTGCTTGGGGCCTGCAGCCACATCTGAAGCATAGCCACAGGAAGATTTCCTTACACTCTGCCTCTCTGCCTGCCTCATTGTTCCCACTGCCCCAGAGTTGCAGTCTGTGGTTGAGTGGTTCTGGGTCTGTTGGTGACATGGGACCAGGGATGTGAGTTTGGACTGGAACTCTGAAGCAGTGACTCCAGTGGGACTCAGTGGCTCCAGGGAGCAGCAGCAGAGGAGGTAAGAGCCTGGGATGGGGGTGGAGGGTGCGGAAGGGTGGCCCAGAAAGGTGACAAGAGTCTTTTTTCCACCTGGAGGGAGCACAGTGCATGGGAGGGACAACTGAGCCCTGACCTCTGAAAGCCCCCATACAGGAGGCCTCTGCCTGCTGGAGTAGGGGATCACCTGCAGGGCTCAGCCAGGTGTATGGGAGATCATTTGGGAGCGAGGAGGGTTTCCTCCTCCTGGGTCTCTCCCTGTCAGGGCTTCTGACCACCTGCTCTGTTTAAATTGGAACAACCATGAGGCCCTGTGATGAGTTAGGCAAGAGCTTAGGGGACCAAGGCCACCAGCCTTGATAACTGCTTGCTTTGCACTAGTAAGAATCCAAAGATCCCTTCTGTCTGGACTGGTCGTCCCCCCCCCCCCCCCCCCGCGCGCGCCCCCTCCGCCCTTCACTGTGGTCAGAGAGATCCAGGGTGATCAGGAGCTACCTACCACAGGGCATCTTCTTCACTGGCCTCCAGTACAGCCCTTTTCTGAGTTAGAGGGAAGAGCTCGGTCCAGAGAGGTGGAGTGAGTGCCCCAAGGCTGCACAGCAGGTGGCTGGCTGAACTGGCTCCTTCTGGGCTCCCAAGGGTGAAGAGGGGAGGGGCAGTACCTCTGCAAACAGTAATCCCGGCAACTTCAAAGCCCCTCAGTGCCCTGGGCAGGTCAGGGAAGCCCCAATTCATTACCAAGATGGAAAATGACACTTCCCCACACTCTGCCCCAAGAGAGGGCCTGATTTATGACTGCGCCAGGGCCCGGGACATCCGTCAGAGCCGTGTGCTGTGCACGCTGTCTGCGGGGGCATTAATAGCCGTGTTATTAGCCACTGGCGTGAAGGATGCCCTGCGGATGGGCTATTTGCTGTTATTTATTATAAAGGCACGACAACCTAGCAGCAGGGCCGAAAGCACACAGCTGGGCCCCGCCTGCCCATGGTTCTCCTCTTCCCATCTTCAACTCCATAACAGCCCCTAGGAGGAGCTAGGGGAGAATTCCTGGGGCCAGGCCAAGCCAGAGGGGAGCAGAAACCACCTCCCAGGTGGCAATCCTGTTACTCAAAGCACTGAAAATCTGCTCAGCTGGCTTTGAGCAGCCTCACTGTACCCAGAGGTGGAGAAACAGAAAGGGACACACTGGGCTTTGGGAGCAGAGGTGCCTGGGATGGGCTTGGGGGTTCTGGCAGAGAGTAGTAGAAAAGAAGGTAGTGTGCCTCTCTTCTGTACACATGAACTATAGCCTGATGGAAATAAACAAGGCCAGCTACTCCTAAGAGACCCCCTGGACTCTTAAGAAGAGCCCACAGACTGGTGGCTAGTAAGAGGTGCTGATGAGCCTGGTCATGTCCCATCACTTGCTCTTACAAACCTGTGGGGAAGGGTTTGAGAGTTCAGACCTCAGAGGAGAAATTGCTAGAAGGTTCTGTAACTGGGCCTATCCCTGCACATCTATAGAAGGCAGATAGATGGGCCCTGAAACCTCTTATCCCCACTCTCAGGGCTCTGTCAGTTTTCTGTTCTTACATGCACTCATGGAATGGGCACTCATGGAGATGTGCCTGTAGCTGGACAGTGCCACGCTGGCCACCAAGTTGGGGCACAGCCAGGCTTTCTTGGGGCAGCTGAGTTTGAGGAGCTCTGGACAGCAAGTCTGAGGTCTGGGTGGTTGGCTAGCTCTTCATAGTTTAGACAGGACTTTTTGTCTGTCAGGACTGCTATAATGTGGACGTTCAGGTCATCATGGCCTTTGGGGTGGTGCTGATGGGAGGGTCCTCTTTTCTCCAGCTGCCTAGTTCTGAGCTTTTAGATTATAGAGTCTGCCTCATTTATTCAAGATGCGCGCTAGGGAGATGTGGCCATCAGTAAAGTATCTGCTGCAAAAGTACAAGGACCTGGGTATTAGATCTCAGTGCCCACATAAAAGCCAGGCATGATGGTGCACGTCTGTAACCCTAGGACTAGAGGTGGGGGCAGAGTTAAGTGGATCTCTGGAGATCCCTGGCCAGCTAGCCTAGCTAATCAGTGAGCTCTGAATTCTGTGAGAGAACCTGTCTCAAAAGATAAGGTGAAAAGCCATAAAGACATCCCATGGCAACCTCTGGCCCTCACATACACACAGACAAAACATGTTTACAGAGCCTCTTTAGGCCAGGATCATTGCTAGGCACAGGATAGACCATGCCTTAGAAGCCAAAGTTTAGGTCCAGTGGGAAGAGCCAGATGTCCAGGACTGGAGGTCACAAATAGGAATCCTCATTCAGAACAGGGCGATTCCCTGCTTCTGAGAGGCCCTAGCCTCCCTGCCTGCCTGGGATTCATTCCATCAGCACTTCCTCCAAACCTGCTTCTCTCTTCCTCTACAGCAGTCAAGGCTCCTGCGGGTAACCAAGGAGAGAAGCAGCAAAGATCCCAGCCCCAGGCTGGGTCTGAGGACTGTCATCTGCCCTGATGGCCCCGCCCCTTCTCATTCTCTCTCCCACCGGCATTAAATCTGCCCCCCACCAAAGGAATTAGTCTCAGTGGAAGCAGCTTTACTCCAAAGGGACCCAGGTTGCAGTATCAGGTGGAGGACATTTCATTACGAGAGAGAAAGAAACAAAATTACATGTGTCTCCTTTCATCCCCCTCCCCCTTTCCGGCCCTGCATAGTTTAGTATTGAACACTGCTATCAATATAATTAACCTCCTAAAACACAATTTCAAAGTCCTGTTTTAAAAACGATTCACTTTCTCTGAAGCCAAGGAGGACATCCCACTGCCCAGCCCCACCCAGCGGCCCGCGCTTAGGTGAACTGGAAGTTCATTTCTGGTGGATTTGCATACCTGTCTGCAATTACTGCCAGAGATAACGGCTGATACATAATGCATGTGGCATGAAATTAGAAAAATAATTAACTTTAGATTTGAAAGGAATTCCCCACCCCCAACTCTCCAGGCATTACAAATGCTGAGTGCCACCACTGGACAAGGACTAGGGGGCTAAACTGTCTGGGGTGATGGGTGGAACTGGTTGGTACCCCAGAGCATCCAAGACCAGAAAGTGCTAGAGAATCAAGGTAGGCAGGAGGTCCCATAGCATCTTCTGGAACAAGTTCCTGGGCCTCATCTATAACTTATGTCTGTGCCAGCGAAGTAATGTGGCTAATGAAGTGACCCATCTCTTTGTAACCAAGCTAAAGTAGCCAAGTTCATCCTCACAGAACTCAAAGGAAGTAGACTTTGTCCCATTTCACAGATGAAGCCCTTAAACCTGAAACTACTCCATAGGCAAAGACTGGGAGAAGATAAGCCTTCCCTGGAGAGGGGCTGCCTGGGAGGTCTCCTCCTTGAGGCCTCCTGCCTCAGTCATGTTTGTAGCTAAGTCCCAGAAGTAGCTGCCAACTATTGGATGAGGCAGCCCCAGCAGGATAGGGCAGGGTAAGTGTCAATCATTGCACCTTGTGGGCTGGGGGCCCTCTCAGCTTTCACCATGGGGGGAAGGGAAGCTGAATGCTGCTTCTTTTACCTCAGCATCAGGCTCAGCCTTTTAGAAGGACCTGCAAGCCTCTGAAGATTTAGAAAAGTCACAGTGAATTCCAGGAGGTGAAAAGACACCACCAGAGGTCCCAATTTGAGGACAGAGGAGGAGAGGTGGAAGGATTTGAGGTCTACAAGGGCCGTCTCCATTGTTCAGGAAACTTACATCCATATGAGTACACACTTTTACTTTCTCCACAGGCATGCATGATCACAGGTCACTCCTTTTCTAATAGCTCTGGCTGGGATCCCCATCCCCTACTCCATCAATGGGAGTGGGGAGAAGCAGGCAAGGCTCAGGTCAGTAGTATTATGGCATATGACATTATGCCCCTTCCCTGGCTTTGGAAAGTGCCTGGGATGAACTCTAAGTAGAAAATGGTACCATAAAGTTCCATGGCAGCCACAAGGCCTGAGCCAATGTCACCAGAAAGACTGGGCTGTGATCACAGGGCCTTTGGCATCAGGAACCCAGCTTGGCCCTCCCTAAGTCTGTAGAAGTAATGGGAGGAAAGGGCTGGCTGCGGTCATTATAGGACAGACACCTCGAACCAAGCTTCCAAGATGAGAAGTGCACGTAGGGGCGGCGGGCTGAATAGGGTAGCTTTTTTTGTTTTTGTTTTTTGACAGGTATAACAACATCTTCTTCCAGGCTGGTTGCCTTTAGGAATGTGCTGGGTCAGCTCAATTCCTCCCCACCTCCACCCCCGGGCTCATGTTCCCCCAAAGGCCATAAAATAACTGCCACCTCCCATAGTATGTCCATGCCAGGCCTTGGGTCTGTAGCTGCCACTGCATGTGGTTTCTGCCAATATCCCTTACAGGACTCAGGGGGGACACAATTGTGCGGGTACTGGAAGGCTGCAGGTGTACAGCTAAGAGTTGAATTTCCCTAGCTGGTGGCTGTTTACAGACACTGCTCAGCCACCTTTGCCAGGTAGAATGGAAGCAGAGCTGGATTCCAGAGGATCAGGGTCAGAGAAAGCTTCCAGGAGGAGGCAGCAGAGCTGAGGCCTGTGGGCAGAGTGCATGCTGGGTGTGAGGCTGAAGGCAAGCCCACACTGGGATCAGAGTGGCAGGAGCCATATGTATAAAGGCCCTGGGAAAGCCTGATGGTGCATGTAGTATGTCAGAATACTAAGGGCCCCCACCCTTTCTTCCTCTGTATGGCTGGTATGTGGCCATGGCTGGAAGGGGGTGCAAGTGCAGGAGCCACGGTGGGCACCGGGCATGAAGAGGAGGCACAAGGAGGGCATTTGACACAGAGGGTGTCCCTGTGCATAGGAGGAAGTGAGCAGCCTCAGGAACACAGGCTGCACTTAGGAAGGGCATTCTGCGCACACATAATCTCATATCACCATAAATTCCCATGTAAGGGCAACTGTCAACCACATATGTAGACAAGGAAGCTGAAGCCCAGAGAGAGCATACAGCCTACTTAAATCACACCACCTGGAAGGTACAGGTGGGACTTGACACTCTGCACTTTGCCCTGGCCATTGGCAGAAGCCAGTAACTGCCCCCATACTCCCCGCAACCCCCCACTGCAGCTCCCTCAGCTAAGGGAGGTTACCAGCCTGAACTGCCTCTCTGCACCCCTCCAGTGGAGCATCCAGATCCCGCTGCCTGTCATAGAACTGACAGGTTGTAACTCATACCACACTGGGCTGTGATCCCCACAATGACCACCAGTGATCCTCTAGAAGATGGCAATTGACCAGGTTTAATTTGATGGCCACACAAACTAGCAAACACAAGGGAATAATAAGACCATGAGGCATCCAGGCAGTTTAAGAGTTCCTCTGGAGAGGATGCAGTCTCCCTCCTCAGCCGGATCTGTCCTGTTTCTGTAGCTCCTGGAGCTGAGACTAGAGTTGGCCTTGGGGAAGCAAGGTGGCCAGGGACGCTTGGGCAAGATGGATGGGCAGCAGATAGGGGAGTGGAAAGGCCTTGGGTCCCTGCCTCTCACTGCTGCCCATCATCCATCAAACATCTCTGAGAGGTGCAATTTAGACTCTATTATGATACAGAGTCTCAGGAGGCTGGGGACTGTGGCCATGAGCTAAAAGAGGGGAGAACAGATGTCTATGCCAGAGACTGTGGTGGCAGCCTTGGCTTTGGCCTTAACAAGTCTGGCCCTGCTCAGGGCACTGGCCCAGAACGGCCAAGCACAGGGGCTGCCTGTATCCCTCAACATAGAACCCATCAGCTGGCCAAGAGCAGGTATGTCTTCTGGCCATACTCGGGCTCAAGCAGAGGGGTGCTGGGCCACAACCCTGAGACAGAGTGAGGCAGCCTAGGAGCAAATGTCCTGTCCTACACTTCATCCTTGTTCACAAAGTGACTTGTGACGGGACCTTCAGGCTCCTTTAAGAGGAGACAGATGTGCGGCTGGAGGTCTGGGTGTCTATGACCTTGGAATGGCTGGCAGCTCACCTCTTTGTACTGAGGGCTTCAAGCCTGAAACAACAGACTGTCAGGCACAGGAGTGCATTGAGGATGTGCTGCATGGGCTGCCTGTGAATACAGAAGGGTCTGGCACAAGGGGTAAGCTCTGTTGGGTGTACATGCAGTCTTTAGCTTTGGGCCTCAAGGTGATTAGTGGCAAGAGTATTTAGTCAGGCCTGGAGCAGCTTGGGATGTCTGTACCACACGCAGAGCAACCGTAGTCTGGTGAGGACAAGAGAGCCCTTAGCCTCAGCCCATAAGTAATGTCCAGACTGGTTGGGCCTCCATCTCAGTGGAGTATGAGAGTGATACAGAGAGGGTGCTAGGCCTGGGAGCTGGATTCCACAGCCGCCTGCCAGCAGGGCTGTGCCTCAGTTTCTTTAGAATAGGCCAGTACCGATTTCTTTATGGAAATACTTGATAAAGGCCTCTGTTGATGATGAGACAGTAAACACTGAGCAGAGAGACAGCATATTCTGGGATAATGGTTCTTGGCAAGGTGACCAGGAAAAGGCTCACCTATAGGAAGTGTTGGGCAGCATGTGTCTCTGAGGATCAGCTCTGGGAAGAGGAAAGTATGTCTTGGTGCAGCAGGGTGGGTCCAGCTACTTCAGAGAGAGAGAGAGGGATGCAGTATAAATGTCATAGAGCCTGGTACCTGGCTCTGACAGACACCAGAATGGTGGAGGAATTTGGGCAGGTGAGTGGGGGTGCAGGCTAGGAATATTCAAAACATGGAGTGTGAGAGATGTATGAGAAGGGGGGTCCAGGGAGCCTCAAGGCTTCAGTTGAGGACCATCAGAGAAACAAGACCACAATGAACCCCAGGGAAGGTAGAGGGTAGGACAGAAGGGCTCAGTGAATAGAGAAGGCCAAAGCCTGAGGAACTGTGGGGGCTGGGCAAGTAGAGCATGGTCATGTGGACCAGGTGGGCTGGATTAGTGAGTGAGTAGGGAGATGGATGGGTTGGTGATACATACTGAGTGGATGAACAGAGCAGAGGCCACCTGAAAGGCCTAGTCGAGGCCAGAATGTTTTCTCAGTATCCTGAAGGGTGAGGAGGAGGTCACTGGATGGAGAAAAGCTGCCGGGACAGAGAGGGGCAGGTGAGGGGAAGGGTGTGGAATAGTTGAGAAATGGAGACACCTGTTTCCTAGAGCATCCTGGAGAAATCCCCAGTGGTCATTCAGCAGCAGCTGGCCATGCTCCACACTCCAGAGCTGTCCTCCCAGGCGAGGCCCTCAGGTCAGGTCCGAGAAGCCATCATATTCCGCCCTGAAAACCTCCTTGACCCTGAGTTTTACTGCAGACCTTTGCTAGCTGTATGAAGATACCCTTTTTTTACTGAGATTGAAAGATAATGTCTCTTTAATTGATTTTTTACCACTGTGAACAGTAAAATAATGAGAAAACTCTATGCTGCAATTTTTCTATTTGCAAAAACTGAAATTACACCTCGCAGAAAAATTTTCTCAGTGTGCAGACAACACCTCCCCCCTTTATTTGTCTCATTTCTTTAAATCAAGAAAGCTGATGTGGGGGCTGGAGAGATGGCTCAGCTGTTAGGAGCACTGACTGCTTCTCCAGGAGACCCAGGTTCAATTCCTAGCACCCACATGGCAGCTCAGAACTGTAACTCTAATTCCAGGGGATCCTACACATCCATGCAGGCAAAACGCCAATGCACATAAAATAAAATAAATTAATTTAAAAAAAGGAAGCTGATGCCTAAGTGTATGTTTGTGTGCATATGTGTTTGTGCCTTGTTATTTCAGCTGGGGAGAGACTAGGTATGGAATGGTTCCCCAGAAAACACACAACACTGAGCCAGTAATCAGATCTGTTGACACCTCATTCTGTGTGTGAAGCACACGGTTGACAGACAGACAATTTACCTCCAGACAATGAGCTCAGCCTCTCCACTGCCCACCAGTGACAGTGCTGGCTGCATCCTTCCTGAAGGTTCTGGCAATACACCTCTTGAGCTCACAGCCTCCCAGAAACAAGCTTTTCCTTCAGACCCTGAGTCCATGCCAGAATTAGACCTGTCCCAGTTCTGTAGGAAATGATGGCTCTTCCATAAAATCTATCCCACTGACCGGCCCCATTTTCGTGACCCTTAAAGCTGGCTTATCATGAGGCTGTGAGGTCACAGCCAGGTGGCAATACAAACTGAATGGCCTAGGGTGTTGGTTCCTCTCGGAGACCAGACCCTCCTGATGAGATTCACAATGAACATCGGTCATTAGAGTCACCCTGACCAGGGAGCTTACCCGACCCCAGATTGGCATAAGACAGGCCTCCCTTGCTGCCTGGCCTCAGCTCTGCAAGCCCCAGTTTTAATGCTTCCCTCCCGGGCCCTGTCACTGTCTCACACTCTGCACACCTGTCTTGTGCTCCTTGCAGGTATTGAGGCTCCAGGTTAGGTGGGTCAGGCCTCCACCAGCCGTCCACCATGGTGGTGGCACACCCTACTGCCACCACGACCACCACACCCGCTGCCACCGTCACAGCCACTGTTGTGATGACCACAGCCACCATGGACCTGCGGGACTGGCTGTTTCTTTGCTATGGGCTCATTGCCTTCCTCACAG
Organism: Phyllotis vaccarum; assembly: GCA_033318265.1. NCBI lineage: Eukaryota > Metazoa > Chordata > Mammalia > Rodentia > Cricetidae > Phyllotis > Phyllotis vaccarum. Next base: position 52,808,712 of record JARWLC010000004.1, read on the forward strand.
AGGTCATTGATAGCACCACCTGCCCATCAGTGTGCCGCTGTGACAATGGCTTCATCTACTGCAATGACCGGGGACTCACATCCATCCCCTCAGACATCCCTGATGATGCCACCACCCTCTACCTACAGAACAACCAGATCAACAATGCAGGCATCCCTCAGGACCTCAAGACCAAGGTCAAAGTGCAGGTCATCTACCTGTATGAGAATGACCTAGATGAATTCCCCATCAACCTGCCCCGCTCCCTTCGAGAGCTACATCTACAGGACAACAATGTGCGCACCATCGCCAGGGACTCATTGGCTCGCATTCCGCTGCTAGAGAAGCTGCACCTCGATGATAACTCTGTTTCCACCGTGAGCATTGAGGAGGATGCTTTTGCTGACAGCAAGCAGCTCAAGCTACTTTTCCTGAGCCGGAACCACCTGAGCAGCATCCCATCGGGGCTGCCCCACACACTGGAAGAGCTGCGGCTGGATGACAACCGCATCTCTACCATCCCGCTACATGCCTTCAAGGGGCTCAATAGCCTGCGGCGCCTAGTTCTGGATGGCAACCTGCTGGCCAACCAGCGCATCGCTGATGACACCTTCAGCCGCCTGCAGAACCTCACAGAGCTGTCGCTGGTACGCAACTCACTGGCTGCCCCACCCCTCAACCTGCCCAGTGCCCACCTGCAGAAGCTCTACCTGCAGGACAATGCCATCAGCCACATCCCCTACAACACACTGGCCAAGATGCGAGAACTGGAGAGGTTGGACTTGTCCAATAACAATCTCACCACACTGCCTCGGGGCCTGTTTGATGATCTAGGAAACCTGGCACAGCTGCTACTCAGAAACAACCCCTGGTTCTGTGGTTGTAACCTCATGTGGCTGCGGGACTGGGTGAAGGCACGAGCTGCTGTTGTCAATGTGCGGGGCCTCATGTGCCAGGGCCCTGAGAAGGTCCGGGGCATGGCCATCAAAGATATCACTAGTGAGATGGACGAGTGCTTTGAGGCAGGGTCACAGGGCAGTGCAGCCAATGCAGCTGTTAAGACCACAGCCAGTAACCATGCCTCTGCCACCACACCCCAGGGCTCTCTGTTTACCCTCAAGGCCAAGAGGCCAGGACTGCGCCTCCCTGACTCCAACATTGACTACCCCATGGCCACCGGTGATGGTGCCAAGACATTGGTCATCCAGGTAAAGCCACTGACAGCAGACTCCATCCGAATCACATGGAAGGCCATGCTACCTGCTTCTTCTTTCCGGCTCAGTTGGCTGCGTCTGGGCCACAGCCCGGCTGTGGGCTCTATCACAGAGACCCTGGTGCAGGGGGACAAGACAGAGTACTTGCTGACGGCCCTGGAGCCCAAGTCCACCTACATCATCTGCATGGTCACCATGGAGACTGGCAACACCTATGTGGCTGATGAAACACCTGTGTGTGCCAAGGCAGAGACTGCTGATAGCTACGGCCCTACCACCACCCTCAATCAGGAACACAATGCTGGCCCAATGGCAGGGTTGCCCCTGGCTGGCATTATTGGTGGTGCTGTAGCTCTTGTCTTTCTGTTCCTGGTCCTGGGGGCCATCTGCTGGTATGTGCACCGGGCTGGTGAGCTGCTGACCCGAGAGAGGGTCTACAACAGGGGCAACAGGAAAAGGGATGACTACGTGGAGTCAGGGACCAAGAAGGATAACTCCATTCTGGAAATCCGAGGCCCAGGACTGCAGATGCTACCCATCAACCCATACCGCTCCAAAGAGGAGTACGTGGTGCACACCATATTCCCCTCTAACGGCAGCAGCCTCTGTAAGGGTGTTCACACTATCGGCTACGGCACCACACGGGGCTACCGGGATGGTGGCATCCCTGATGTGGACTACTCATATACATGAGCCAGCCACCCCCGGTGTGTTCACATGGCTCTGTCTAGCCTGCTGCAGTACCATGAGCCAGGAAGAGAAACTCCACAGTGACTTTCCCAGCAGAAAGCAAAGTTGGGGGGGAGGGTGAACACAGCAGTGGGGTAAAAAAAAACATTTCTTTCTTTTGAACACATAGAAGGCAGGAGGGGAATTCAACACTGTTGGAGACGTAATTTATACCAGATCATGAGGGTTTAAGGACTAAAAGTAATCTCGCAGGAAGAGTTGGCTTGGGACTTTTTTTTTTTTTCCTGAACCAGATTGATACTACCTTTACAACATTTGTGTACATCTTGAGCTCCATTCAGAGCCATTAGAAAGAAACAGATGATAACTAGATGTGGCATGGAGCCCCCCATGCCACCATCCTGCTGGCTGTCACAGGAGACAACTTAATGACAGGTTTTTGGGTTCCTCACAAAAGAGCCAGGGGAAGAAGAGGGGCAGAAGACGTTTTGCTACAGAGATACTGTCCTGAGATCTCTTCCTAGTTCTGTTTTATTTCCAGATCTGCAGAAATATGGTGTCCTCTATGGTACTCTCCAAGCAATACCATAGTCAAGTAAAAGAAACAAAACAAAAAACAGTTAAACCTCTCCTTCCAATGCTGACCGTCGCTTCGGTTCCGTTCACCGGACTCTGTGGACTTTGATGAAAGCTGTAGCTTTCCCCTGCCACGTGGAGGCGCACCTGTCTGCTGCCCGTGGCCATGCCACGTGTCTCAGTCCAGATGGGCAGATAGAGCTGCGTGTCTCTCCTCTCGGCTCTTCTTGGGTCAGTCCTTAACGTTTCCTCAGACAATAGAATTGCAAAATTTTTGCTTTCTCCTATAAATCATTGAGTAAGTAGACCATGTGTGGGGTGAGAGTGAGGTGAGGGGAGGGGCCTCAGCCCGGGTGCAGGGTATTGCTATTTTTTAGAGGTAGAGGTACTGGTATCTGCATCCCAGTGGAGACTTAGGATGAATATGGCTAAGGATGCTTTGGATTCCATCATATGTAACCTTGCCCAGAGCCTGGTCATTGTCCTTCCTGATATGGAGAAACTTTCCTTGATGACCAGTGTCCTCATCTGTCCCTCCCCCATAGATTCTGTCCCCATGATAGTGTGTATCCCTTCTCCTGGGACAGGCAATTAGTGCAGGGACTGTTTATAAATGTAAGTGTCACACACACACACACACACACACACACACACACACACACACACACACGTCAGCTGGCTAGACCTACTGGTTTCCATGACTGCTCAAACAAAGCCCAGAAAAAAGAAAAAAAATTTTCAGAAAATCCCCAAGAGACGCATACACACATATCAGCCATGCCCACACCAGGGGCTCTCTTCTCACGAGGGAAAAAAATCAGAATTCTTTGTAAAAAAAAAAAACATCAACCTCCAAAAGGGTACTGACCGGGGCCCTCAGAAGAGCTAAGATCTTATTCCCTCCCTGCGGAATCAATGTCGTTATCATTTATCAACTGACACCACAGTGTGGTGAGCCATGAGATTAAAACGATGATACAATAATGTCAGCCAATCCAGAAAGAAGGGAAGAGCGGTGCCTGTGGTTCTGATGTCTGCTTTGTCCTGTACTCGGGGAGCCTGGGTCACCATCCGTCCGTGTGTTGCTTTGCCCTGCACTGGGAAAAAAAAGTCATCAAAGCAAGACACTGGTCTGAGGGCAGCGGATGAGAAGGGGTCCAGCTCCTGATTGCACTGTTTTCAAAAGACCTCTGCCACTCCGTCCAAAGCAGAGGCAGGAAGAAGCGGCCAGGCAGCTGCCCGAAGTGTACCTGGGAAGCCATCCTCCTGTTGGACATCAAAGAGCCAACTGGCCCTTCAGTGAAGAGATGAAATTGAAAGAGATGGACTCAGCAGGTGCCCCGAGTAGTAGAAAGAGGCACAGGCTCCTGATCAGAACCCAAGGGGTCATCATACCAAATGGAGACCCTAGCACACCTGCCCCAGGGAACAGCCAAAGGGATCATTCCAAAGAAGACCTTTCTTCCCTCTTCAAGTCATTTTCCACATAATGAGGTCAAGAGAGAAATGTTTCCGAGCCTCAGATTCAGGTCTGTATAAATACGCACCCTGGAGTCCAGCTGTCCCCAATGACCCTAATAGCACCCTAGTCTGGTGGCTTAGGCAGGCTCAGAGGAGACCTATCTGTGAGGAACAGGTGTATAGAGAGTCCCGGGTGCTGAACAGGACATCAAGGACACCATGCCAGCCTTCTCCAGGGCCCCTGGAAAGTAAAACCCTCACGTCCTCACCCCTACTTTGGACCTGTAATTTGCCCTATCCCCTAGACACACCCATGTTCCCCTTATCTATCCCCTGCCCAAGAAGGGTCTGGTCACTTTCTTTGGTAGCCAGGAAAACTTTTAGGAACATCAGGTGACCTAGAGCCTGGGAGCTGCATGGAAGGGCCCTACTGGGAGATTTAGGAACTTGTGGGTCAAATGCTAGAGCTGCCTGGGCTGTGGTAAATTTCTTCCCCATCACACAGAGTAAGCCTGACCCACAGGGGCCTTGGCAGTCACAGGCAGGATAGCAGAGCGTAAGGACCAAATCAGTCTCTTTCTGTAGTGGGGCTCACTCCATATTCCACCTTGTTGGGGAGCCCAGGGCTGGTTAGGAGTACTAACATTGCCCAGCCATGGCCCTGCAGCCCCTTCGAGTTTTAACATTTTTCCAGTAACCTTTCTTCTGTGTGTATTGGGGATGGCAGGATACTGGGGACTGACTGAGACCAGGGCCTCGTCGTGCAAGACAAGCACTCCATCACTGAACTAAACTCCCAGTACCTCACGCCCAGGCATCCTTTCAGAAAGCCCCCAAGTGTGACCTTTGTCACAGTTCGCCAAAGGAGACAGAACCCAGTTTCTGGTCTCATGTTACAATAGAAGAAGTTGAGAATCAATCCAGGGTTGACATTGGGATCCTGTCTTGGGCGGCTGACATTTCCACTGGGAAATCTATGGCAGGCCAGCCTGACTCTCACAGTCTCTAACCAGCCAGAACAACCTCAGTGGCCTCGGCCCTGGGGACTGTATTCTGTGGCATTTAAGGCAAGTTTAAAACAAAACAAAAAAAGCCAGTGACACTTGTTTGGCTAAGTGGTTTACCCTTTGTGGTAATTAGATGCAGTGATTGGAGTCTCGTTTCCTATTACATGGCAATTTTACTTTAAATTTTCTCTTAAAAAAAAAAATGGGGAAGAAAAGGCGAGGCAGGAGAGGCAGCAGGGCCACGGGCATTTGCATTTTGCGAATGAAGCCTCTGGTAGGCTCAGCTCAGGCGTGGGGCCCAACGTATGGAATACTTAAGAGATTACTAAGAATAAAATCTATTAATTAGTCATACTCAATTCCACAGACATGACGTGAATCAAAAGCTTTCTTCCCTCATCTGCATCCTCTTCCTGAGGAAGCCTCCATCTTCCCCAGAAAGGCTGCCTCCCGGCTTGCCTCCTCCTTAACACGGAGCCCTGCTGTGATTCCTGTGTGGGGAATCCTGCCTTGGAGAGCAGGTGCTGGGAGACTACTCTTCCTCACCCTGGGCAATGCTGGGAGATGACAAAGCTGTGGCTATAGCAGTCCAACCTTCCCTTCCCACAGCAAGAAGCCCATACCTGTTCTAAGGAGCCATGCCTCTCCTTCCTTCTCAGTGGGTGTGGAGTCTCTCAGGATGCCTTTCCCAGAGCTTCCAGTAGGCCAGCTTCCCAGCTCAGCCCCAGCAAGGGACCCAGGAGCCAGGTATGCGAATGTAAGGCTTCTGTCTCCCCTCTTTAAAATGAGGGTGACTGAGGTGGAATCATGCTTCAAGAATGCCCTGTGAGAGCAACCCCTCTATGCTGAGTCTGGAAGGTTCTAATGGGCTCAGGTCGGGGAACTGCTACTGGGTAGGAAGGGCCAGTGAGGACTGTAGAAGGGATGGGCGGTGTGTCTGGAGTGACCTCCCAGCCTGAGCTTCCTCCTCACTGTCACTGGTAAGAGGAGTAAGAAACAAGTCAGAGCCATACACTGGATCTTCCCAACCAACCCCCCACAAGCGGCAGTTCAAGTCCCAAAGCCAACCTTCTTCAGACATCTGCTTTCTGCTGAACACACCAGGGAGGAGGCCGGGGCTTCAGAGTCTCTTGCTTATGAAAAATACAACAAGGAAAATTGGATGCAGCAGCTGGGGAGCTATGCAGAGGCAGCGGGGATGGGCTCCAGTGGGCATAGCTGCCTGTGTCCCCCAACGGCCAGGTGACATGTCACAGCCAGGGTCAGGGCTGCAGGCCTCCCGTGAGCCACGTTCCACACTCACACAGACAGTGGTGCAGGTGACAGCAGCTGATGCCGAGGCTGGATGGGTGCCAGGGTGAGCACTAACAAGCAATTCACAGGCTTTCCAGAGAGCAGAGAGAAGGCTTTTTTTTTTTTTTTTTTTTTTTTTTTTTTTTTTGGTAAGGAGGATAAAAAGGCTCAAAAATGCAAATCATTACCGTTTACAACCAAGCGAGTCTGCTAAATTGATTAGAAGAGATTAAACTCCTTGGAGGTGAAGGGAAAGGGTTTTTGTGTGTGTGGGTTATGAACCTGCCCCAAGTGGCCCACCCACACAGCAGGCATTTTCCGGGGGCCTGGATGGGTAGCAGCTGTTCCTGTCCAGATCCCTGAGGAGCTGGCATCTCTAAGGATTGCTGGGATTGAGGCACTCTCTCACCAGGGCCACAGAGACAAGAAGGGTCATGTTGCTGGGACAGGTCATCCAGGAGCTGTACCAGTCCCTGGGCAGACGGATCCTGTCATCTAGGGCAATCTGCCTTCAGAGATGGCAAGGCACATCTGAATCAGAGGAAGCAGCCTGTACCATCATGTAGAGAGTTAAGACTCCCGGAGCCATGAAATGTTCTGCATCCCTATGTTAGAGATCTGCTGCTGTAAGAGAAAGCTGAGGGCTAGGAGAAAGAAGCCGGCCCAGGAGGAAGCAGTCAGTGAGCTCTGTGTCCCATGAAACAGCCAAGCATTATCAGAGGATATGACAGGCAGCTTTCCAGCCTGAGCGAGGGCCTGGGTCTTTGTCTAGAAGATTCTGTTTCCCATGCTTGCTTTATCACACCCTCCAGGGCAGGATATACAAAAGACATATTTCCCTCCTAGACTGTGCTCAGCATGGGGATGGTGGGGGGGGGTGTTTGCTGACAGGTCACATGCTGGGCTCAGTCCTACAAGCCCCAGGATGTCCTGGACTTGTTCCCTCAAGCCCTGCTGCCTCACACCCAGGAGTAACCAACAGTCTCAGGGCTGCCAGCCCTGTCTATCCATCACAGTCAGCTGAAGGTACCTGGGGCTCTGTTCGAACACTCACCATTTTTTAGGCATTTGCCGATTCTTTTGAAGTGTTCCAACTATTTATATGAAATATCCACATTGGCTTCTTTTAAAAAACTGACAAAGAGTCCCTTTGCTCTCCTCACTGCCTCTCTTCTCCACTTCACCCCTGCCCCTGTGAACTTCTGATCCTCCAATGCTACCTCCTTTGTTTTTGGTTTTTGGTTTTTGTGAGACAGGCTCTCACATAGCCTAGGTTGGCCTCAAACCCTCTATGTAGCTGAGAATGACCATGGATTTCTGATCCTCCTGCCTCTACCTCTTTCAGATTTTAATGTATTTTTTTTCTCTGATATTGGGAATTTCATCATCCTTGGGGTCATTCCCATTTTTTCATCATAATGGGGCTTGCAGAGTGTACCACACAAGAGAAGAGCATCTGCTCTCTTCATGACTCTCCTGACCTGTGTCCAGGCAACTCTAGCCAGGAGCTGCTCCTGCTTCTGGAAGCCATTCTGAAGCCAGGGTCACAATTCCTTGTTTCTGAATTGTTCAGCTTATGCCAGGAAAGGAATGTGGGTATGTGGTGGGCAGTATGCCTGGTGAATGGATGGGTGGATCAGCCCCCACTTCATACAGCCCCACTCCCAAGACACTGCAACCATTACGGTCAAGTCATCAGCAGTTTGGTGACCCCACCCACCCACCTGTGGTCACTGAGGACCAGAGCAGGGGACCTGGAATACCTCTTTCCACTTTTTCTTCCTACCTGCTATCTATTCAGTTGTGGGAAAGGCCCAAAGGTTGGCAGTGAGGAGCTGCCTTCTGTCCTGCCCCTGGCTGGTAGTCTGGTGAGAAGAGGGGTTCACCAGGGCAAGTACTCCCAGAAGCATCCCCCCTCAATTTGCTTCAGGATTGGTGTATCTCCACCAGATGGGAAATGAAGATTCAGTGAGATCTGGCAGGAACCACAGCCTGAACGGGTGACTCAGTTTCCCTTCTCCAAGATTTGCATCAAGTGAGTGAGGGGGATTGGCAGAAAACTAGAGACCCATGGGGGTGGTACAAGAAACAAGATCCAAGGCAACAGCCTGCCTTGCCTGCCACCCCTGCAAAGAGTCCCCCGCACCTCAGCAACTCAGCCTAGAGGAACTAATTAGACTTTGTCTTCGCAACAGAAAAACAAGCAGGACATGAGCGACAATCAAAGCCTCAGCAGGCCCCAGGCTCCCACTGCTCATTCTCTCAGGGGCCTTGGCTCCAAACGGCTAGGCTCTCAGCCTGCCTCAGATGGAAGGCAAGGTAGCAGGCCCTCCACCCCTACCCCTCTTGTGACCAGTTGCATCTCTAACGTTGTGGGCACAAAGTGGGGAAGCCCTACACACAAAACCCCAAAGTAGCCTTAGGTATTTTCCCCCAGCCCAGGATGATAACTTGAGAATGGCCTCAGCTAAGGAGCCACTTGGGCATCTGGGGTATAGTGTGAGAATGAGGTCCTCCTGGGGCTTTCAACCCCTCCAGGGAGGCTGGTAGGAAGGAAACCATGGGCCCACTGCTGGAGGCTTGTCATCTGAGAGAAAAAGGGAGCGATGGTCCTGGAGATTGGGGGGTAACCAACCAGGCTGTGGAGACCTGTGCTTGTGCTGCTTAGGGATACCAGCAGGTATGAGCAGGGATGCCAAAGGCACGGGTTGCCCCAAAGGACCCCCATTCCCATGTAAGGGCTTCAGAGTGGAGTTTTGGCAAAGCTCTCCTCTCAGGGGCATCCTGGTGAGCAGAAAGTGCTGGCTGATATTGCCAAGTAAACTAGAGCAGATACTGGAAAGTATGGTCCCCAGTTCTGAGGGGCCCATGGCCAGCCTCTGGGGAATGGATGTGCTCTTTGCTAAATGTGGGATGCCTGCCTACCCCATTATTTCCTAAGCCCATGGCCTACTCCAGCTACAGACTCAGCACCCTGGGGTCCCTTGGCTCCTCTGAAGGGTAAAGCAGCCTCAGGGATCTGAGTGATGGGAAGACCCCTGCTGTGGGGGCTGCAGTCTGGGAACTGGCAGGCAGATGAGGCTCTGCTCCCTGGGAGGTCTGGCTATGCCCAGCTCCTGGCTTCACTTTCACTCTACCACCAGACGGGGGATTTTCAGACAACACCCCCCACCACCACAACACAAACCAAAGTGCACTCCAAACCGCCCTTTGGCCTCCTTCAATGTAGGTGCCTTGAACTTCAATGTTGAGATGAATGTGACTAAACTACTTGGTCCTGTTTTCTGTTTGTCTGTTTCATATAAAATGTCTGAGTCCACCTGCCTTGTCCTTTCTTGAAATAAATAGAAAATTTTAACTTTTACAGTCATCTCGGCTGCTGACTCTGGGCTCCGCAGCCCAGCGCATCAGGAGCCAGGTGTGTCTCGAATGCTCCTCCTGAGCAGTCCTAGGCCTTGGTTTGGTTTTTTTTTTTGGGGGGGGGGGCTCTGCTGTTGGGGTTCACTGGTGCAGAGTAGCAGACAGACAAGATAGACTGTGGGTTTGACAAATTTCCCGAGCAGAAGCAAACATCTAGTGTCTGTTGCAGAGCCAGGTATGGCAGCGCACTTGAGAAGTGGAAGCAGGAAGATCAGGAGTTCAAAGTCATTGGTGGCTACATAGGGAGTATGAGGACCTGGACTACCCAAAACCCTGTCAAAGAAGGAGGGAGGGAGGGAGGGAGGGAGGGAGGGAGGGAGGGAGGGAGGGAGGGAGGGAGGGAAAAAAAAACTCTGTTATGAGCAAAAAAGGGGGCTTGGAACAGGGAGATCAGCTGACACAACCTTTTAAGCCATACAGGGCAGCCTGGTGCCACATGCAGGCGTGGAGAGGGTCTTCACTTGAGAGTTATTAATGAAAAGCTGAGGATTATCCCCTAAGAGGCTCTGGCAACCATGTGAGCACCCAGATAAGGGCAGAACTGTCCTGGCATTTGGGATTCATGCTTGTCCCACCATCCCCTCCAGCTGCCCCTTGTTCCCTGCATGCACCCACCACAGTCACAACTCCAGGGGTCTCATCGGTATATCTCACACCCCTGGGTGGGCAGAGAGAAAAATGATTTTCATGAGAACAACAGCATTTCCTGCTATATTTAAGATAAAGCAAGAACTCATTACTCCTCCTTAGATCTCCGCTCACATCTCAGTGGGGGTTAATGAGTTTCCCCTTATATTCCAAGGAAGCAGGTTTTTTCTCCACATGCCTTGATGGTCCCTGCAGGGGTGACCTTGCGTACTTTGTACTACAGATGCCTCTCCCATCCTCCCCATTGTCCACCCCTTAGACCTCACTTCCCATCATGCTGGGGGCAAGAACTGATCAAGAGGCCATTCCACAGGACAGCACTCAAGATGGCCATTAGGGACAAGAACAAAGTGGACAGGTTCCGACGTCTAAGGAGAATTGTGTCCCCTTTCTCTCCTGAGGCTTCAGTGGGAACTTTCTGGAAAATGTCTGACCAGCCAGTCAGTCAAGAGACAGTTATTGAGGACCTACTATGTGGTAGGGCTAGAGATGCAGTGTTCCCTTCCTAGAAGCAGTGTAGTGAGGAGGGGGCTGTCCTGGCTGGGGCTGGGGGCCCTGTAGAGAGGTGGGTTCCCTGGCTGAAGCTGGGGGTCTGTAGGGAGGTGGGTTCCCATTGAGGGTGTTGCTGCAGATGAAGGTGCAGAGTTTGAGCTCCATTCACCACCTGAGACAAGAGCAGGAAGGCAAGTTCAGTTCTAATCTTTTCTGGAAGGCTTTGGCCCTGCCCAAGCTGGCCCAGCCCCTGGCTACACCATAGAGAATTCCTGGCAGGTTCTGGCTTGTCTCAAGCCCTATCCCATGAGGACCATGAAAGAAGGGCTCAACTCAGAGCCCTCAACCCCCACCGAACCCACAGTCTGCTGACAGTACTCTACAGCACAATGACTCTTGCTTAGCTGGAGCCCTGTCCAAGCACAACACAGCCCCACACAGCAGCCCTACCTGCCCTGCTGACCAAGGAGGCCATGGATGAGAGTGTCTTCAAGCACAACAGTAGCAATCCCGGGGGTCTAGTAATCACAGCTATCTCCTTCCCTACCTTCCTCGGGGACAGTCCTGCCTTAAGGTCACCTTACCCTTCACACACCTGTGACAACACTACAAATTAATTTGGACCCTGAAGTTCCCTGAGTTGGGGTGGGGAGTGGGTGTGGGAGGTAGGGGGAGTGGGGGTGATGTCCTTAAGCTGTTCCCGGACCAGCAGCTAACAGAGACTAAAGGGCTGTGGTCACCACCTGCCAAACAGCCCGGGCTGCGTCTTTCCCAAAGAAATCTCAGAACTGCTTTTCACTGAGACTAAAGGGTTGGTGTCTGCTAAGAACCAGAATGGCACACTGGACAGTGGTAGCCCATGCCTTTAATCCCAGCACTCAGGTAGCAGGTGGATCTCTGAGTTCAAGACTAACCTGGTCTACAGAGCAAGTTTCAGGACAGCCAAGACCACACAGAGAAACCCTGTCTTGAAAAAACAACCAACCAATCAACAACAGAATGGCTGCCTTGTTTCCAAGGTACCCTAAGGTCCAGGGCCCATCTGATGCCATCTTACTCCACTGTTTGCTTGGACTCTAAACTAAGAGTGTTTATTCCAAGTCTCCTGCCCTTATCCTCCTATTACTGGATTCTGGAACCTTCCCTTCTCCTGCCCCTTCTTCCTAGGAGGAGTACCTGGTCTCACAGACTACTCTGGACATGTGGTGTCCTAACCTATGAAAGGCCTAACATCCCCAGCTATAGCCCCACAACCATGTCCTGTGGCAGACTCCTAGCACCGTGTTTATGAAGGTCCTGACCCATCCACAGCCGCTCCCCTGCTCCTGAAACACCATCGGTATTGATGGTGCTTGCTGATCCACATTCATCCACTCCAAACCAACTGTGCTCCCCGAACCACACACTGGCCACCTCCCTGCCCTCCTCCTCCCATGTCATCACACCATCACACAGTGCTGACACAGCCACCCCACCCGCTTGGCCTCTGTGCCTGGCCTCTCCAAAGGACCCTCTAGTCCTGCAGCAAAGTAAATAGGCTCTCTCAGCGCTAACTGACAGCCCGAATGAAATCTTGCGCTCCCCCCTCAGAGATTTACAGGGGAAGTGAAATCTTATTTGCACCGCTGCCAAGCCGAGGCCGCGATGAAATTATGCCTCGAGAAGAGACCCGGCCGGCTCCGTGCGGAAGCTGCTGCATCAGAGATGGGCTTATTAAAAGCCATGGTGGCCACATTTCAACCTGTTTCAGGTGTTAAGTAATTTACTGCCACCCAGAATTCAGTGACAGGTTTTTATCATTTTTATTTCCGTGATGCAGGCAGACTCCCCTAGAGACCCCTGCTTAGTGTCTCATATCTCCCCCACCTTCAGCACACCGGGGGAACTGGGGTGAGGCTAAGACCACAGTGGCAGCAGATACCCTGACCTTTCCCAAGATCTCACCAAGGCTCAGCATCACCAGAAGGGAAAGGAAGCGTCTAAGAGTTCCTCACACCACACGTACATATAGGTCCCAGCCATCCCCAGAGAGCCCTCAGGGGATTTTCTGAAGGCAACTGAGGCATTAGCTAAGTAAGAACAGAGACCATCTCTGTCTAAAGTCGGCCACAAGATCAACTGGTCTTTACTGAGCAACTGTTGTATACTAGGCTCTGTTTGGACAGAATATATAGCTGCCAAGAGGCCCCCCCCCATGTCACATAGAGGTCACTCTTCCTGTGAGTATCCGATAAATATTGCCAATGGCTAATGAAAACCTTTGGGCTAGAGCATTAGTAGGTCAGTGGTAGAGAGCTTGTCCAACTCGGACAGGCCCTGGGTTCTGTCCTCAGGACTGACAAACTGGGAGTGGAATTGTACATCTGTAATCCCACTCAAGAGGTGGAAGCGGAAAAATCAGGAGTTCAGGATCATTCTCAGCTACATGCAGAATTCTAGGCTAGCCTAGGCTTTGTGAGATCCTGCCTTAAAACTAATAATAATTTAAATAAATATCCCTAGGCTAGATATGTAGGTCAGTGACAAGGCACTTGCCTAAATGTGCAAAGCCCTGGATTCAATCCCCCCAAAAGAAAAGTACCATCAGGTGTCAGACAATCTTGCCTGTGGAGGCTCCAAAGGAGAGGTTGGGGGGCAGAACCCAACTTTACTAGGCATCTGCTCACCGACCATCATCACAGCAGATGTCTCCATGTCAGAGCTGAAGGAGAAGGTATGGGAGGCTCTCAGCCCTTCACTGCTATACAACACCCAGTGTTCCCCTGCACCTCCCCCAGACTGTTGGGGAATGCAAAGGCTCCTGTTCTCCAAGGGATCCCTGGGTGGGAAGCAGCCCCATGTCACCCTCCCTCAGCAGCTCTGGGTGGCTGGGTGAGAACTGGTGCCTGCAGGCTGTGGGGGATTAGGCCTATTACAGAGGCTCTGGGGTTTTATCCAACGCCCTTTCCAAAGCCCCCTTTCTCCACCTGTTCTCGAATAACTCCAAGAAGACCAAGGGGAATCTTCAAAGTCCAGGCTGAGCCAAGAGCAGAAATTCTTTAATTAGCTTTCTTTTGGATCAGGGCCCTGGCGAATGGATTAGTCATGGTGGGGGGTAGGAGGAAGGATCCTACTCCTCTTTAAAGCAGAGATTACAAGCCTGGGGTGAAGGACTCGGAGGCGGTCTCTGGGGACAGGAGGACTCCTGAGTGGGCCCTCCCCAGCCAGCAACTCCCAGAGAGTTGGCAGATGGAAGCAGCTATCAGGAGGGTGGAGATGTTCTCTGTTGAGCCCTGCAGTCTTCAGGAAGATGGGGTGAGAGACTTGTGACGTAGCCCAGGCTATGTGTTCCTAATGAGCATGTGCCTCTTCCCCATGTGACCATTCCGATCTCTAACTCCATAATTAGAGGGGATTTCCTAAAGGGGCACCCATCTGTGAGAGGCAAAGCAGCAGGCCTGATGGTGCCAGGTGCCAGGCATATGTCACCATGTGTCACCACATTACACCCCCAAGACAGTTGCCTTGCTTATTCACATTATAAGTACCTTCTTTGGTTGTTGGTGATGATAATTTGTTTTGTTTTTGAGGTAGAGTCTAATATATACCCCAGGCTGGCCTCAAACTCATGATGTAGCTGAGGCTAGCCTTGAACTTCTTACCTTTCTGCTTCTTCCAGAGTACTGGAGTTACAGGGAGTACACCACCAAGCCCAGTTTATCCTTACAGTACTGAGTATTGAACTCAGGACCTTACCTATGCTAGGTGAGCACTTTACCAACTGAACTACAGCCCCGACCCTTATTTCTGTTCTAAAAGGGTTCCCTTCCCTAGTACCACATAAACCAGGAGTAGAGGTGTACGTATGTAATCTACTCAAGAGATAAAATCATCGGGAGTACAGGGTCATTCTCAGCTACATATGGAGTGCTAGGCCAGTCCTATCTCAAAAAATAATAATTTTTTTTATATTACTATTATGAAAGGTTCCAAGTTCAGCTTGCTCAAGGCCTCAGTAACTGATGCTGACACAAGAATCAGCTGTCCAAGTAGGTGTCTCTCACTGTTCTGTACTCTGGCCCATGGGAAGACTTCTCTCCACCATAGCACAGCACCTGTGTTATAGTCCCAGTAGAAGTTAGAGCCGGGTACCAGTTAGACTCACCCCATGCCCTACATACGAGAGAGGAAGGTAGCGCCTGCTTCATTCCAAGGCACTAGGAAGAAAAGATGCTGGAGGCCAGGGCTGCAGGTGTGGGTGAGCTAACGGAGGAGGCTGTGGGGCATCCCAGGCTCTGAGCTCCAGGCTGGCAGTTCCTGGACCCTGGCTCTCCCACTGGCTCCTTTTGCAGGGAGGTGTACCACATCAGGTGGATAGATGGAGGAATATTCAAGCACCAATGATCCAGATTTCCCAGGACCCCTTGAGAAGTGTGAGCTCCCAGCAAAAGTAGCTCCATGTAGTCAGGCCACACTGGGCTCTGGAGAGGACTTTGTGGGACATGCAGGCAAGGAAAGGCTCTGCCACCAGCTCCCTATACTAGTGTGATACAGAGGAATTAGCCCTTGCAACAGACTACTCTCCACAACTGTGATGCTTTACCCGACCCCCAGGATCAGGTCACTTCCTGTGACTGTATAGCACTCTGGGGTCCAGCTGTATGGACCATCTCTCCCATGCTCCTCCATTGCAGCCCTGGCATCCCCACAGCTGTTGGAGAAACAGGTCACATGCAACACAGGAGAACATCTAACTCAGGTCTAGGGAAGCTCTTAGAGGAGGAAGTAGCTCAGCCATGACCCGGGGACATTCAGAGTAAGCCAGAAAGTAGAGGTACAAGAGTGCTCCCGGCCAGGCAGTGATGGCGCACGCCTTTAATCCTAGTACTCAGTAGACACAGGTGACTCTCTGAGTTTGAGGCCAGTCTGGTTTACAGAGTGAGTTCCAGAACAGCAAGGGCTACACAGAGAAATCCTGTACAAAAATAAACAGATAAACAAACAAACAAAAAAAGGGCTCCCAGCCAGGGGAATGGCTTATGCCAAGGCCAGGTGGGAGTGAATGTGCAGTTAGAAAATCTCAAATCTAGGCCATGTAGCTCAGTTAGTAGAATGCTTGCATGAAGCCCTGGGTTTTATCCTCAACACTTCATCACAGTGTGGCACATCTATTGTCCCTGCTCTCGGGAAGTCGAAGCAGGAGGATCAGACATTCAGGGTCATCTTGGCTAAGTGGGACCTTGTCTTAAAAGACAAAGAAAGAAGTGGATTCCCTGTCTGCAATGGAGAGGGTTAACCTGGAGAAAAGGTTAACAACAAACAGCAGGAAGAGCCGGGGATGGCTCAAACCTGCAGTCCCAGCAGTTGAAAGGCTGAGGCAGGAGGGTGGCTGCAAGTTTGAAGCCAACCTTAGTTGCATAATAAATCCAGGTCAAGCTGGGCTACAGAGTGAGTGCCTTTCCCAAAAGATAAAAACAACAAAGGCCAGCATGTGCTGGCACACACCTTGGAAGGCAGAAGTGAGTTTGAAGCCAGCCTGGCCTGGTTCACATAGTGAGCTCTAGGCCAAACAGGGCACACCCTGAGACTGTCTCAAAAAAAAAGAGAAAGAACGAGGCTCATCCAACTCAAGGCCTCTCCATCCCATGTCCCTGAGTTAGCAGTGCACACCTCCCTCCTGCCTGTAAACTGAAACCCAGAAGCAGCATCCGTGTCATTGAGGTAAGTGCTGACCGGGAAGGACACTGGCCATAGGAAGCAGGTGGGGCCCCGTCAGGATTCTGGGAGTACCCAGTGGAGAGCAGAAAGGACAGGAACAGAGCAACTATATGTGGTGTCATATAGAAAGAGTATTGTTTGTAGGCATAAAGCAAGCGTTTATGAAGAACACCTGCTGTCTTCTGGTGTGAGGCATGATGGGGGCACCCACAAAAGAGCCACTCCCTGAGCCAGTGACACACCTGCTCATGTCACATGCCCTACAGCCATCTCCTTGGTGGGTAAAAAATGATGTTCTTTGGTTCAATTAGCCTTTTCTTGATTGCTGGTGAAATGCTGCCTCTAGTCATCTGTTTACTGGCCATTTGTTTTCCTCTGCCGGGAATTGCCTGGCCCCATCTTCCACCCATCTTTCTTCCCTTCTTCTGGACGCATAGGACCTCTTTGCATATTCAGAGAGGAATAGAGAAACAGCCCTCTCCCAGGAAGAGGAGAACCTCATATCTCCCTGGAGGGTCTGGGATCCCAGAAATAGGATGAAAGGGGAGTGTGGGCTTTTGATGTTGCAGCTGGATCCCCATCTCTGACCAGATCCTAACTCTGCCAGAAGATAAGGAAAGTTCTGCAGGTAGAGCCTTTACCAGGCCTACATCTTGCATGGCAAACCCTAGCAGGCTTATTTTTGACTTACACTGAAAAGGCTCACTGCCACAGACCGGCTGGGTACCCTGGGCGGCACTCAATGGGAGCAGGAGGTAAACTGGACATCAAGGATGGAGAGGTTTGCATGGTGCCAGGTCCCCAAGACTCAGGCAAACACTAGGACCAGTATCCCTCCCTCTAGTCTCAGGCACACCTTCCTAGCCCCTCTTCCAGCTTCGGCAGTCTCTAAAGAGGGACCCTGGCTTGAGGAACTCACATGCTAGTCCTGCCCCATCCTCTGCCTCCTGACCTTTCAGGCCCAGAAACACCTCTGCTGTTTATTTTTCCTCCAGTGCATCCCATATTTCATTGGACAAATAACGCAGGCCATAAAACTGATTTCCGAAGCCTGTAAAGGCAATAACATTTAGGGAGACAGGAAAAATTAAGCCTCCTCCCTTCTCCAAGTAATGACTACCGGGAGCCCTCAGCAGACATTGTACAGCTGCAGGCACTCTTGGACTGGGCTGCAGAAGTCCCTGCCCAGTTGGTAAATGGGGGCTCACACATGCTCCTGGGCCCAAAGTAGACACAGAGCCTCCATGTTCCTGCTTCCTCCTTCTCTGGCTCTTCACCACCCTAAGAACCATCAGAGGCTGCCTGGCATCCTAGGTCACACCCACAACCTATCTTCCACTAAGCTCCCCACTTGGGCCTGAGGCTGGCCCAGTGGGAGACCTACACAGTCCAGCAGGTGTTCTTTAACTCCAGGGAAAACATATGCTCACCTTTCAGTGGGAGAGAGTAGGTTTCTCAGTGGGTCTGGGTTATTACCTGTTAGCTCCCATCATCCCTCCCAGATTATCACCAAGACAACAGTCTAGCAAACTACAGGGCTACTATGGGTTTCCACATCCCCTCCCCATTAACTCAGTGACAGGTCCATTCAAGGCTCTCAGGAAGAGATGAGGACCCAGAAAAGTCACTTCATGTCCCCACACTGAAGTTTTCCCTACTAGAAAAGCAAGTAGGAGAACAGCCCCCTTTGGGATCTTTACTGGGTCACCAGTTATATTCTGAGCTCAGAAGTTGCTAGAGGAAGTTGGGACTGCCTTAGGCAGTGGCTGGGGCTGAGGGGAGGGGATGGGGAGGCAAGGTACAGAGGAGAGAAGAGGTGCCTGGAGGCAGGAGCAGCCTCAAAGACCTCAAACAGCCCCTGCTAGGGAATCATGAAGACATTGAGAGTCAAGAATTCCAGGCTAGAACGCTTCCCTTCAAGCTGGTGTAATGGTACATGCCTGTCATCCCAGCACTAGGGCGGCAGAGATGTTGGGATGAGAAGTTCAAAGTCATAGCCATCCTGAGCTACATGAAACCGTACCTCAAATAAACAAAAAACAGCTGGAGAGATAATTCAGTGGGTATTGTAAACACAAGCCCTTCAGATCATGTTTAAAAAAAGAAGAAAAGCCAATGTGGCAGAGTATGCTAGTGATCCCGGCACTGGGGAAGTGAAGGACAAATTTCTGGGGCTTAGTGATCACAAACAATCTAGTCTAATGGGTGAGCTCCAAATCAGTGGGAGACCCTGTCCAAAAAAAAAGCTCAGTGAGGATGCTTGCTGCCAATCCTGACAATCTGAGTTTGATCCTCAGGACTCACAATGTGGAAGAAGAAATATCATTCCTAAAAGGTGTCCCCTGGCCTCTATATGCATGTCATGGCACAATTGTTCACACACACACACACACACACACACACACACACACACATACACACACACACAAATAAATATAACTTTAAAAATTTAAACAAGATGGATGGCTCCCAAGGATGTCTGAGGGTGTCTGTTCTCTGACCTCCACATGAGCATACACTCACGTACTCTCCCCTCCCCCAACACACACACAAAGCTCCCCTCTTCAGGACACATACACTGTTTCACCCAGAAGGGTGGGGTCTCTCCAAGCTAGGACATGACACCAGGGTGGCTTAGTCGCACTCCCAGAGTCCCTCAGCACTCCCCCCCCTCACACTTTTGAAGTTTAAATACATCATGGTATAGAGTTAGCTTGAATGAAGAGTTGGAGAGATGTGAAGAACAAGAGGTGTCCCCCACGAGTTCGGTACTAGGCCTCCCAGTAGGTCAGCAGGCTGAGGGGAGTGGGGAGCAGCCCTTGGGAGCAGCATAGAGCTGGCAGACCTCATGCTGCCCGAAGGGTCCCAGTGCACATTTGCATGGCGCTCTTGGTGGCATGCTGAAATGTATGCAGCTGCCTGCCCGTGTGTGGTTCTCCAGGCAGCTTTTCTCAGCAGGAACAAGTCTCTCCTTCAAATCAATGGTGACACATTTTTAAACTCCGATGTTAAGGAGGGAAAGATTTTGAAGGCCCCCTGGGGGGAATCCTTATTAGTCACAGGCTCACATGAGAGAAATCCAGTGGCAGACTCAGTGGGCCTGGGCAAGACAAGAGGCCCAGAGGCCAGGTCACCACAGGAGAGGCAGGAATAGAAAGCAGAGGGAAGAGTTGGGAGGGGAGGTGGACCATGAAAGTGAGGCTCTGGTACAGTGCATAAGCCATGGGGGAAAATAAGAGTGGAGAGCTAGCAGCTCTGTTGGAAAAGTGCACTTGTCCAGACAGATTCAGTCCTCAGCACCATGGAAACTGAGTGTGGCATCTCACATCTGTAATCCTCATCCTTGAGAGGATCAGGGGTTCAAGGTCATCTTCCACTCCACTGTAAATTTGAAACCAGACTGAGAAACATAAGATGTAGACTGTTCCAAAAGAGGGGGGCTGGCATGGTGGCACATGCCTTCAATCCCTAGATTTGGGAGGCAGAGGCAGGAGGATCTCTGAGTTTACAGCCAGTATGGTCTGCATAGCAGGTTCATGCAGGGCATATTAATTGTTTTTCTACTGCTGGGATAAAACATGATCACGGCAACTTATATAGAAGAAAGGGTTTGTTTGGGCTTATGGCTCCAGAGGGAAAAGGGTTTACCCTAGCAGCCAACTGTGGCTGACATGGGGTCAAGAGCACCTCACATCTCACACAGCAAGCAGGAAGCAGAGAGCACAAATTAGGACTAACACAAGGCCTTGAAACCTCAAGACTGCCTCCAATGACACCTCTTCCAACAAGGCCACAGCTCCTAAGCCCCCCAAATAGTACCACAACTGAGGGCCAAATATTCAAATGCCAGAACCTGCAGAGGACATTCTCATTGAAACCACTACATTTGAGCTACACGGTAAGACCTGTCTTGAAATAAACATGGAAAAACAAAAGACCAGTTAACTTCTATAAACACTGTAAAGAAAAGAACAGTCAGCCTGGGGACACTTTTGAGTGTCCATCTGGGCTGGAGCCATGCGAAGATGTCAGCAATCAAGCAGCTGCTGAGAGCCCTGACTGTAGAGAGTCATGAACCCTACACAGGAATCACAGGTCAGCATGAGTGGCAGGTGCCAGGTCTGAAAGAGGGCCTCCAGGAACCAGGCAAGAACCAGCAAGAACGCATGCCAGGAGCAAGGGCCATACTCTAAGGAGATGAAGGACAGATGATTTAGTGTCCTCCTTCTTTCTCATCAGCTCTGGGGATGGAATCAGGGCATCACTTATGGTAGGCAAGCTCTCTACTACCGAGCTACACTCTCAGCCCTCCTGTGTGCGCGTGTATATGTGTGTGTGTGTGTGTGTGTGTGTGTGTGTGTGTGATGTGCATGTGTGTGAGGAGGTGGCAGCCAGAGCTGGACATCAGGCATATCTTTGAGTTAGAGTCTCTCGCTGGTCCCAGAGCACAGCAGTTGGCTAGGCTGGCCAGCAAACCTCAGGGAGCCCTCCATCTCCCTTACAGAGCTGAGGTTACAGGTGAGTGCTACTATACCTACTCTTTACATGGCTGTGGGGGAGCAACATTGAACTCAGGTCCCCCTGCTGGTGTAGAAAATATCTATTTATTGAGCTGTCTGCCCTGGTCACCTTGATTCTTCTTTCACTGTTTTAATGGTTCTGGGAAGATTTGGGGGCTGTTTTTGGCCCTCACGGGGGTGGGGATCTTACTATGTTAGTTCTGGCTGTCCTAGAACCCACTATGCAGACAAGGCTGGTTTTGAACTGCAAAGATCTGCCTGTCTCTGCCTCCTGAAGTTAGGATCACACAGGCAGTACACAGAACACTGTGACTTTATCCCAGAGGACTACCAGCTCTACACTAGGCGTAATGAGCTGTATGCAAGGTCTACGAGCTTGGTCTGGTCTTGGTTTCACTGTACTTGTTTTTTCTTCGATAGGTTAGGGACTAGAGAGATGGCTCAGCTGTTAAAGCTCTTACTGCTATTCTAGGGGACCAGAGCTCTTTTCCCAGTACCCAGGCTAGGTGGTGCATACCTACTTGTAACCCAACTCCGGGAGCTCTTCTGGCCTCTCAAGACACCTGCACACAAAATAATCTACAAACATAGATACACACACTTACACATAAATAAAAAATACAAGTAAATTTTAAACCAACTCTAGCTTCCACATCCACTTCTGTGATAACAGCCTCTCCAATCCATCGGGCTCCAAACACCTGTCAGGCACCCTTAGGCTCTCTTTGAGCCTTGAAGCCATCCTGTCAGAAGACATCGCTCTAGGGTCTACAGATGAACAAGGTGGGGCTTGAGGATCATTGTACCTTGATGCAGCACACAAAGCTCCACAGAGGCCACAACAGAAACTGAATGCAGCCCCGTCCGGCATAGCTCAGCCTACCCTGTGATACGGTATAGTCAATAAAAATAGCCTGAAATATCAGAGGACGGAGCTAAGCCATGAAGGTCAGGGAGTGGTGACTGGCACCTTTAATTCCAGCAATTGAGAGGCAGAGATCCAGTCAGTGGTGGCACCCATCTTTAATCCTAGCTGGGCAGGAGAGAAGGGAGTTCAGACTTCCCTGTCACTTCCCTGGTTGGCTGAGGACAGAGAGGTTTGGAGTCAGAGGATTCCTGGAGACAGGCCTAGGGTGAGACATGGCTGTGGTTTGTTTCTCTATCTCTCTGATATTTCAGGCTATTTTTATTGAATCTACCACCACAGTCCCCAGCCCTAGCCCAGAGCCACAGGCCCAGCACCCTGTTCTGTCTGGAGGAGGGAACGCTCTTGCTTCCCATCAGGAAGAGGGTAAGGCTGAGCAGACACAGGTCAAGGCCAGAGGGCACTGACAGGTGGCCAATTGACCACAGAATTCCCTCCTGACTAGATCCACCCCCTTCCTACCTCCCTTGGTGGGGAAAGCTCCCTGCTGCCAGATAGGATTGGGATTTAGCTTTTCTGACAGGCACAGCAGAGCTCCCTGCCGCAGCAAATGTCAATTCTAGGCCATTTGCTTCGTGGATTTTAATGTTTCTGCTTCTCTTCAACCTCCACAGCAAGGTAGCCCTCGCTTCTCAAAAGGGATGTAGTGTTTGATGATGTTTAAACCGTACGTGAAATACAGCCAGGCGGCAATAATCAAACAGTATCGGGCCCTGCTGGCGGGGGACAGCTGACAGGCGGCTCTCTCCCTCAAGCCACCCCAACGCTCTCATTTTGATGGCAATTACAATGTCCAGAAGGGGAGGAGTGGAATGGGGGGGGTGAGTGGAGATGCTATTCAAGAGCCACTTGTTGCCACTGGGAATGGGCAATGGTTATGGGAGGCACCCGTCAAATAAACCCTCCCACCCTCTGAGAATGACTATAGCATGCTACCACCTTCCCCTGCTGTCCTCACCAGCCTCCTCTACTGACACCTCCACAGAGATATAAATAGCATGGGTTAGGTGCATGTCTGTAATCCCAGCACCCAGAAAGGCTGAGACAGGAGGAACACAAGTTCAAGGCCAGCCTAGGCAACTTATTGGTCATCTCTGTCTCAAACTGAAAATAAGACAAAGTAGAGGTAGGAGGTATAGTTCAGTGGTAGAGCACTTGCCTAACATGCATAAGACCCTTAGTTCAGTCACGTGGACCAAAAAATAGCACATCTCCTAACTTGCCCACTGCATTTTACTTAATGGTGTCCAGGACAGCCACATCCACTATAGGGTCCGGTCCCCAGCCCTGCGGAATCATTAGGTCCTGTATTGCTGCATCTTTACCGTAAACTACTGTACAAGCAGCCTGAGCACCTCCAGAGACACCCTTCCAGACTAGATATATAGTTCTCAGACTCATCCTTGCCATGAGGATCTCCAAGGCTGTCCTGTGGGGAATAAGCCTCTCATTATACTACTAGTTATATATGGACCCTCCAGGACACTGGGAACCCATCTATCCTTTCCTCTGAGCTCTCCTGAGAAACCCCTCTGGTGAAACATGCCCAAAGGTGGAAGGGCCTATGGGAGTTGGGAGGAAAGAGACCCCCTCATGGCAAGGTTGTGAAAAGACCAGGTCACAAAAGGCATCTGAAGCTGATCCACTCAGGCCTGAGCACAGCAACCCCATAAACTGTACCCTTCGGTAGATGTTAACTGCAGTCTGAGACTGAAGGGGACCATAAAGTGGCCACTTAGAATATCAGCAGAACAGGGAATTTACAAAAATCAACAAAGGTACTTCCAATGTAAGGCTCTGAGGCAGGCAGACCTGGGGGAATGGAAACTGCAGCAGGGGGGGGGGGGCTTAGGTGACTGCTTCTGCCAGCTCTGACCTCAGTGGAGGTAACCAAGCCCTGACTGGGCTCACTTCAGTTATGTGGCTTCCCTGGCGGCATGCCCCCCTGAACTGCGCAGGAAGGCCATGTCTAGACCTGGAGTATGCTGGAGCTGACCCTGGAGGTCTGGGGGAAAAAAAAAAAAAAGATTCATTTTAATACACACTCAAATATTGTTGTCTTTCTCCACTGACTGGGTTGGAAGGAAGGATGGAGGATGCTGGTTTGTAGGGAGGGGCACCCATGTCTACCTCCTGATGCTCAGGCTAGACCCTTGGTCATCTAGGGATGGAGGGGGCCCATCCCTCCAGACAGCCTGTGCCCAGTCCCTAGTGGATCATTCCAGGAGATTGAGCCGAGAGCTGCAGTCCCAGCCCTTTTCATGCTCCGCCAACTTAATAGTCACCATTAATTTCAAAACACACACATTCCCATAAGCTCAGTGCTCGGGACAGCACATCAGGGACACGGGTAGCTGCACAGGTGTGGGAGCTGAGGCCAGGTGGCCTCAAGGACAGGAAGCCCGGGACAGAATGTACTCCAGCCACCAATTCATAGGGCAAGTCACAGCCCTCTGAAGAGGGTTTTCTGATGTAAGTTTAGTGATAGCCCAGAGATGGGAGACAGGAAGCCTTGGTGTGAGACTCTCCCACTTCCTGCTGTGTGACCCTGAACAGGTCACCATCCCTCTCTGAGCTCTAATTATTCATGTGTCTTCCTCTACAGGACTTACAAGTACCTCGAATGTAGACACACAGAGTCTTATGGTCCCTTCCTCACCTCCAGAGACTCACACACTGCCAGGAAACCCAGGCAAGGGGTGGGAGTGGGGGCATGAATGCTAACCACTGTCCTCTGGGGCCTAGAGAGGTGGGATGGGGACTCGATCAGAGAGAGGGGGTCCCAGAGCTGGTTCTTGCCATGTTTCTGCCATCCAGCCAGCTCTCAACAGCATTGGATCACTTTCACTAAAGGTCAACTAGAACTCAGGACATTGGGAGCCCTCCACTCATTCCCCATGGGGACAATAGACAGGTGTGTCCTGAATCAAAGTGGGAAATTAGCCAAAGATCTGGAAGCAAAAGAAACTTATGGGTTCCTTTCGAGTCCTATCCCCCAGTCAGGCTCACCTCCTCAATAATTCAGAAAGGATCCATCATTTATGAATTTATATAACACAGCTCGACCTTGTGGAAATGAGCCACACTCTTCTAGAGGCATCAAGCATCCTGGTGCTTCTTACCACAGAGAGGGTGGCTGCCTGGATCTCAGGCCATCTATCTGACTTCCTGCTCCATGCTGCTCCCATACCCTGGAGTGGGGGAGTGGGGTAAGAAAGCAAAGCTAGCCGCACCCCTTTAAACTCCAGTGTCAGAGACAGGAGTTTTAGCTGGCTGGCTTGTCTGTTTTGAGTTTCACTAAGTAGTTCAGAATAGCATGGAACTCACTCTGTAGACTAGTCTGGCTTCAGACTCATAGAGAACCACCTGCTTCTGCCTCTGCCTCCAGCTGTGGAATGATGGGATTAGAGGCATGTGCCACCACACCTGGCTTGGGGCTCTGACTCTTATCTGGTTCTGTGATCCAGTAAGGCCCTGCACAGGAAGTCTCAGCATCCTGCCAAGGGCAACCCTGACTAGTTGTAGTTTGGGGGGCTGGAGCTCAGAACCCAAGACAACTGGACAGCAGGAAGCTACTACCAGAGCACGTGAGGCCAGTAAATCCAACTTGATCTCCAGAGAAAGCGCCTGCTAACTGTTCACTCTCCCCTTCCCAGCAGTCAGCAAACAGCAAAGACACTGAATTAGAACTTGTTACCTCCTGGATGCTGGGAGCAGGGTGGGATGAACACACACACACACACACACACACACACACACACACACACACACACACACACACACACACACACACACGTGCACGCACACAGGCCAGAAATAAAGAAGGGCTAAGACCTGTAAATGAATAGCAACATGTAGAAGGAATCCTGGGGGGTGGGGAGCTTACCTGGAAATGAGGGGGGCTTAAGCTGCAATGGGGACTGAGTGGAAATTTGATGGGGAGGGTTGGGGGGCCGGGGAGGGGAGAGAATGGGGAAAGGAGAGGAAGAGAAGGGAGGAAGGTAGAGATGAGGAGAGAGATGAGAGAGGGGAGGGAAGAGAAGGAGGAAGATGAGGAAGAGGGAGGGAAGGGGCTAGCGGATAGGGAGGAGGATAAGGAGAAAGGGGAAGGGAAGGAAGTTAACAAGAGAGAGGAAGGAGACCAGCCCAGGCCAGGCCCTACACTTCCAAGCTGAACAGGCCATGTAGCGTGCAGAGGCTGCCTTAGCGGCCTTTGCCTCCGTTCTGGCCAGCACTGCCCCTGCCCATGTGGAGCTTTTTTTTTTTTTTTTTTTTTTTTTTTTTGCTGTCGGCGGCCGGCAAGCCTCAGCAAACACATTTAAATCTGAAGTGACAGATAAAGCGATTTACGGCGACAGTTTAGCGTCAGATCACTTCCCACCAGGCAGTCGCTGTCCCTGCGGCCCCCTGCTTGCTAGTCCATCAAGGAGGTCTCTAAATCACCCGCACCAGTCCAGCTGAGCAGGCTGGGCAACCGCCAGATCAGGGCGGGGCACTCGGTGGCCCCTCACTGGTGGGCAGACACTCGGCGTCAATGCCTGCTCCTCCACACACCAGGCTCCACTACCCTTCGGGGCTGCATGGAGGGAGAAACAAGGGCTTCTGGGACGGCGAGGTGGGGGAGAATGAGAGGCGGGTAGGCTCTCACAAATCAAAGGCCCAGCCAGGACTTAGGGAAGCAGAGTGCCACTCATGCCTTATTTTAAATAAATAAGCAGCTTAGAAGTCTCCGGCGAGGCCAGTCTTCCCACTATTCTTAAGGCCAGGCCCCAGAACCCAGACCCTTCAAAGGCCTCCCTGACCCACCTCGCCTCCCACCACCTCCTTGCAGAATTAATTGGTCCCTGCGGCGTCATGCACACTTTATTCAAACCTCCCTCCCGGCCCTGTGTCACATTATACTCTACTTAGCTGCTCCTTCTCCTGACTTTCCCAGGACTAATTTACTAGGGCCCTCTGTGTGTCAGGCCTAAACATGTGTCATCCTCACTCCCGCACAGGCTGAGGTGTTCAGATAAAGACCTGAGGGATGGGGAGGTGCTGGCAGGAGCCCCCAGATTCCACTCCAATGGCCTCGCGGGGCCCTGACACATGCACAGCCTGTGATTGCTCCAAAGAGAAAAATGTCTGTGTCTTTACACAAAGCATGACATTCATGTATGTTCTGCCCTGAGATGACTCTAAGGCCAAAGCCAGGCCACTGGACCCCAGGGCTGACCAAGAATGAGGGTCTTTGTGTCCAGACATCCTGGCTAGGCACTGGGCATCTCAGGCACAGGGACTTACAGACACTAGGCTGCAGAGCTAGATATTCAAGACATGGAGTTAAGGTCACATTCCACTGTGAAAGCCACAATACACTACCCACCCCAAGAACCCCAGACCTGAGCTCTCCCTACATACAGTTGGAGAACAGCTAGAGAGACAGGTACTGGCCCCAGCGTCTCCAGTGCCTGGAGGAGAGAGTGGCCACAGGGGCTCCTTAGCTTATCTTGCCAGTGTGGCAGTCAATTTAATTAAGATGGATGTGGCATACCCTCATGGGCAAGAGCCGTGGCGGGCACAGATGGCAGGAGCTTGAGGCTCTCCCGGGTGGTGTCCTGGCATGTGCCCTTGGCCATCAGCCCATGGGGCAGTTGTAGGGAAGAGTTTAGTGAGTTTGGCTTGCCCCTGTGACCTTAAGCCTTGCCACTCAAGAGCCAAGATTCCTCCTGCTCTCTGCCCCAGGCCTTCCACCCCCAGACACTCCCAGACACACATGTACACTATCATATCACATCTCACACCCCAGTCACATCACAGACACATATGTACACCATTATATCACATCTCACTGACTCTGCCAGTCACATCGCACATACCATTAAGACAGAGTTAAAATCAGTCCTGGGCTTCAAAATGCCACATGGCCAGTTGAAAGATTGGGGAGGGGTAACGAGAGGACACTGGACCTTACCTCTGCAAGCATTCCTTGAGTCCTATACCAAGGAACAGAGATGACCTAGCTAGAGATGCTCTCCCTTAAGTGTCCTACTTCTTAATGTGGGGGTATGGATCCAAACCTCCCCTTCCTTCACAGGCCTCTCTAACTCCCCCACATCCTTCTTCTCTATGTTCTTACATCTGGAGTGAGGCCCAGAGGGACATTCCTCCTCATCTGGAAACAGAGACAAAGTGGGAACAAAACGAGGATGGAGACACTCATACACACACACAGACACACTCACACACAGACACACAGAGACACTCACACACACAGAGAGACACTCACACACACTCACACACAGACACTCACACACACTCACACACAGACACACACACTCAGACCAACTCACACACACACATACACACACTCACTCACACACACACACATATAGTGTAGAAGCCCTGAGACTTCCAGGCTCCAGCCACTCCCAATTCACACTGCGCTCCACAGGCCATCAAATGCCCACAGGCCAATGCTACCCCTGGCTTCAAAAATAAAAATTTGAAAATTCCCACCCCGAGATAATTGCTCTCTCCTCTTGCCTATTGTGGTGGCTCTGCGGTCGGCAATGAGAAGCAATTATTCATGGCTAATGATTATAATCAAGTCAAATAGAATTTAATGGACATGCATTCTCTTCCTGCTTGAAACTTTACATATGAATTAAGCACATATGGGTTTCACGAGGCTTGGACGCAGATTTATGCAGCCCTGAAAAGCCCCACATTGCCTACGACTTTTATTTCACTAATAAAGGCTGATTTATGGGCTCTTCAGAAACGCAATCTCTGCTGCCCCCTGGTGGGTGATACTGCTGGGGTGAAGCCAGGGCTCAAGGGGATAGGGAGGGAACCAAGGCCGCTGAGGACTTCTGTCTGACCAGTGTCAATGGGGATGCAGGCTCTGTGTGGGAAATTCACATCCTGCTTCAGCTGCTGCGTGTCACTCTGGAAGGGTTCTGAATCCTGACTGAGCCTCTTTCTAGAAAAAGATCTCAAGAAAACACACTAAGAGGTGTTGGATTCACTAAAGCAAGCAAGTTTCCTCATCTGCAGGAGGCACCAAGTATCTGCTCTTGTTGAACTGGCACTCAGTATGATGCCAATGGTGTTGGCCAGTTCAGGTGTTGAACCCTTAGCTCCTGCACAGGTGGTGAATGAGCATCAATCCTACTTACATGTCCCCAGCAACCTGATGGGTCACTTCCCACCATCCCCATTGTATGGAGACAGAAACCTGGCAGATGCAAGGATGCCATGTCCTGGGGTAAGTATAACCAATGGAGCCACCAGCCCAGGGCAGCCAGCCCAGCCAGTGCTGGAGTGCTCCTCAGCGAGAGAGCTGAGAGGCCAACCCATGTCCCCTGTCCCAGCTTCCAGAGCTTTCTCCTGTTCCCTGAATCCTATGACGCCTACTTTGGTCCCTAAACCCAAATTTGTTCACCAGCCAGGCTGCCAAGAGAACTCATGAGGCAAAGCACCTGCTTTTCCATTGTCCACTTTATAACTCAATAGGAAAAGGACCACTGGGTGCCTCCCACACCTTTGGCAGTGACCAGCAGGGCCAGGTGCCAGGGCAAGACAGACCCAAGAGACTTCCTGAAGGACCAGTGTGCAAACCAGACAAAGCTATCTTCACTTGGATGGATTCGTCCAACCCCCTGCTACCTACCCTATGTCAGATGCTCCAGGGACACACAGAAGTAACAGCTAGAAAGACAAAGGTGACCCAAGCTCTCTCGGGCACTGAGTGCCACCCAACACTGTGTGCCTGAGACAGGCAGGGTGGGAAGAAGGGCACAGTGTTTCTGCAAATATTGCCAGAAATGCCACCCAGATCACAAATGCAAAGGTCCAGGGCAGACTGAGCAGTCACCTCTGCTGGGAGCCCAGTTACTTAAGGAGGTCAAAGAGGTACAAACAGCATCAGCATCCCCCTGTTCTGGAGACCTGGAAGGACCTGCTCTCTTGTCAAGACTCTGGTCAGGCAGAGCTTCTGCAAGCCAGAAGGAGAGAGGAAGTCCAGAAGCACCTGGGGTGCTGCGGGCTGCACTGGGATGATGGGGTTTCTCCTGTGAGTCAGAGCCCTGTCGAAGAAGCTCCTCCCTGACATTCACAGAATCATAGAAAAAGATATTTCTGATGCCCGCTGTAGTTCCTGAGGGTTGTATGAGGGAGGCAAGAAGCCACCCCTTTCCGGGAAGTTCCTATCACATGCTAGACTTTACTGACCCATTCCTGAGGACTCCAGAGACCTTCCCAGAGCCTCTTAACCTCAGCCAGACACCACAGCATTCTTCCCTCTCAGAGAAGCAGCTGCCTCCACTCTGCCAGCTAGAGGAGAACACGTGCTGGAAGCCGAGCAGCTCCCAGCCCAAGCACTGGAGAGCTGCCAAGGAGCTGAGGGGACCTCTCTGTCCCCTCCCTTCCCTCCATGAGCTCCCTCACCTGGCTAGGTGTGGAGTGAGGCAGGACTGGTGGAGGTGAGGAAGCAGCCATAACCTCCACCCCCACCCAGGGATGAAGAGAGCTGGCCTTGGCCTCCACCTCAGGCGCAGGGCAGTGTGGCATCTTTCCAATCATGCTCTCTCCCATCCCTACTGCTAATGGGTCTCAGAGCTGCAAGGCAGCTTGGCAGAGCGAGGTGCCCCCACAAGGCAGGTCAGGGCTTTAAGAGAAGAAGAGCCCAAGTGGCCGCCACGCTGGGCTCCTGCGGCGCCAGCAAGCCATCCACACCAGCAACTGAGAAGCTCTCTGGAGCCAGGTGGCGCCCACCCATATTTGGCACACCAACCAAATGTGACAACGTGGCCCCCCAGGTCTCTGACTCTGGCCAGTCACTCACCAGCATTGACAATGGCATCCACTTCCAGCTTGGTGATGTCCCCACGGAACAGAGAGATTTTCTCATTCAGCTGTTTGTCCTTTTTATACTTGGGGTCCTCCACCTTCACAGTTACCCCTGGAACAGGCAGAGTTAAGGAGTTACACAGAGGGCCTTCACTGAAGAGTGACTCAGCCAGAGCCCATGGGCAAAGAGCCTAAAGAGCCCATGAGTGGCCACTGATGCTGGTGATGACATCCTACTGTGAATAAGCACCTAGTGTGTGCACACGAGGCCTTTATAATAATGCTCCAGGAAGCGCCAGTGATATCACATACTCCTTTTTCCTAATGCTTTGGACAGGCTGGCCTTAACTTGCTACATAGCCACACCTAGCCTTCAAATCTCCCTCTTCCTGCCTCTGTGTCCTAAGTGCTGAGATTACAGGAATACCCTACGACACCTGACTTCACACACTCCATTTGATAGGCTTCACAACACAGGCTCAGATGGGGTAAGTGATTGCCTAGGGTCATGAGTTACCACACTTGCACGTTCAGGCCTTAGGAGTTCTCCAGCATGCACCTGTAAGCAAGTGCATCATGGCATCAAAGCCCAGCCCCCAGCTGATGAATTACCTAAGGTAAATGGCTTATGTGGCCTAGAGCTGGCTTCCTAACGCTGACTTGGGACTGAAAAACCAAACTAGCCTCAGGCAATGTCAATAATTAAATGAAGTGACACATGTAGAGAGCCTGGATGTTGGGAACACTCAATTGGATGCTTCTGGCAGATCCTCCCAAGCCATTCTGCAGGGGGCCCTGCCATGCCCAGAGAATAGGGCCTACCTTTCGCTGTCTCCTTCCATGTGGGGATCTTCTTCAGCTTAACAAAGTCCTTGCAGAAGTAGTGTTCCTCCCTCTGCTTGTCACTCAAGCCCTTCAGAAAGGCTGCGGGGACAGGACAGGCAGGAAGGAGAGTCAGTGTGGTAGGGTGAAGAGAGATCCCCACCTAGGCCTCCTCCTGAAGGTTCCTGCTAAGTCCAAGAGGGAAACCCGATCCTACTAGCCATGTTTCCCATAGCCCTCAGGGGCAGAGATAATGAAGATGCCACATCTTGCCCTGCTGTCTTTGTTTAGGAAGAGAAACTGAGGCCCAAGGAATCTGAGGGACTTGTTCAGTCACTGCAGACCCCAATTCAGAATTCAGCCTGGCTACTTCCTGATACCTAAACATCTGTAGGTCCTTAATTTCTGTATCTGTAATGGGGTGAGATGTCCCTTGTAGAACAATTGCAAACTCGCATGCACTAAGCCAGGCAGGATGGTGATGCTCTGTCCCTTGTCAGTCACAATGTCACTGATGGTAACACAAGTCTCCTCAAAGACAGACTCTGGCAGATCTGGAACCTATTGTCAGCTTCCAGCACTGGCTAGGGTTTCTATACAGCCTATAGGCAAATGTCCCCATTTTTACAGATGAGGCAGCAGGCACTTGGGAGGCAGCCTGAGAGAGGACCCAGGACCCTACCTGCTTGCAGACTCTGAGTGTGCCAAGTTAGCTCCCCTGCCCCAAATCAGACCTTCACTTGCTGTAGTGAACTTGAGTCACCTCACAGCTTAGTCCAGGCTTATGGCTCACAAGCTCCCCCTGCTGGTGAAAGGCTATGCCCAGCCAGGTTTCCTCAAACACATGCTGGCAGAATGGAGTGACCCTCACCATCACCAGAAAGCGAAAGTCACACAAAAGAACCCAAATGGCATCAGAAAACAAGTAGGAGGCGAGTCTTGGGGTATAAGTCAGCCGGTAGAATGCTTGCACAAGGTAAGACTCAGCTCAAACTTAAGGACGTTACCTGACCCCAAGCTGACCCTTGTAAATACACACATCCCCGTTTTCAAACCTGTCCTTCTAACTACAGCTACTAACCTGGCGATTTACCAGCCTGTTCCTCAACCGCCCAGGTGATTTCCTGCCTCGGGCCTCTGCACCCACTATACCTGGAAGAAGAGTTTTTCTTTCAAGTTCCCCTCTCATTCCCCTCTCTATTGCCTCCTCCACTTCCCACAAAGAATCTTGAGAGTCTGTGTGCTCCTTCCTGGACTTGGCCAATAAGATTCACATGAGGATCTGACTGTTCTCCACCAACAGTGCACAGTGTGTGTGAGGGTCCATGGACAACTCAGTGAAGAGCTGAGACCTGAAGGTTGGGGGTCAGCTGGATGAGGAATCCAGGCAGAAGGCCTGCCTATGCAGAAGCGCTGAGGCAAGAGGGAATGTCTGGAGGCGATGTGGATGGAAGCTAGAACAGAGACAGGGCAGGGAGAAAAGGCATGGCACAGAGCGGGGAGAGAAGCCACGTGGGGGATTTTCATTACCCTTGGTCCCCAATGTGTTCAAGGGCAAATCACGGCCTGAGCCTCGGTTTCCTTCTCTGGGTCAAAGACAAAGTCTACCCTTCCTAGCACCCAGATGCTGAAGATCTGTGAGAAGGAGACAATAAAGACCAGCAAGAACATTGGCTCCATGGTAAAGTGCTTATCTAGCATGCAAGAGTCCTAGGTTCAATCCCAATCCCAGCTATAGAAAAAGAATGCAGGACTGTGTTGAGACCCCTTTGGTACTTCACAGATTCCTCAGCAGGGGCGCCCAGCAGCAGGATTTGAGAAGACAAAGCCTTTTTCAGGATGGAAAGCAGGGCTCTGGCCATTATTTAGCTCCCCATACTAGTTATTATATGCAATCATGACCAAAGACAGCCTGAACCTTGGCACAAACAAGTATGGATGCTTCCAGCTAGCTAGACCTGGAGCTGGTACCGGGAAGTCATGGTGACACCAACCAAATGCTTGCCACCTACTGCAAACCAGCTACATGGGCTGCTAAGGTGGTCAGGCTAGGTCAACCCTGGAACCACATGGGATGAGCTAACGGTCCAAGGAAACCTAGACCCCTGGAAGATACATCTGACAGATGCCAGCACCTTAGGGGAGAGGCAGAATAAGCCAGCCCTTCCTTGTCAAACCCAGGTGAAAGAAACTTGGGGGTGGATCTGTCCTTCATAACCTTGAGATGACCCTTTGAATAACCTACTTTGAATGGCCCTTGTTCTCAAGGCCCACTTGGCTCCAACTGGGTCCAAACAGAGCACTGTTTCCCAGAGACTACACCCTGTCTGCCACCAACCACCACTACACCAATCTGAGGGACATCTGCCAGCCTGTCCCTGTCAGTGATGGTCCTTATCCAGCATTCTGTCACCAGCCTGGGCTGTATGAGACACAAACAAAAGGCCAGCCCTCCAGTGCTGCATCTCCATCTCCAAACAAGGTCATGGCCATGCACGTTCCTAAGGTGCTGGAAACAGCACAGCTGCCCTAGGTACTACTCTGGCCCAGGGCCCATGCACTTACTTCTTACCTCAGTTCCATCTCCCAGGCCTCCTCTAACCCACACAGTCACTGCCCACCTCCTTTCAAGTCAGATGAAGACTTAAAGTACATGTGGGTTTTACTTTTTTTATATATATATAAAAGATGTAAAACATGCATTTCCATTCTCTATCATTTTTGAAGAGGAAAGAATATTTCACGGCTCACTGAGACAGGTGTTGTAAAAAGATGTTCGCAGTAAATTTTGATGGGGAAGCCTGACCCCAGACTAAGCTTCCAGAGGCTTGTGGGCATGAAAGCTGGGCAGGAGGAAGCAGGCTCCGCCAGAGCCATAAAGCGCACCAGGCAAACGGGAATTCAATGATGTGTTTTAAGAAGTATCTTTATGACACTTTGCAAAGCGTCGTTCACAGAGATGAGACAGGCTGGGCCTGGGGGGGGTGGGGGGGCTGAGTCTTCAGAACACCAGGTGGGCACAGCTGATAAGGTTGTGCACTCCAACACAGCAGCATGCAACTTCTGTGGCATTAATCACCTGTGCTCACTGGCCCCTGGGAGCAGCGACTCATCAGAACCCATGGCACAAGCAGTGGAGAACAGAGTATAAAGCCCACTGCAGCTCTCAATCTGCCTCCACACACACTGGGGTATACAAAGGCTGCATCCCAACATGGAAGAGATGTCCTCACCCCTAATTGTCAGATGTGCCTGGACGATATGCTGGCTCAACAGTCCCATCAGAGACATTGTCACTGAGATAATGTTCCCTCGGGTCCTCAATCAATCCTGGCCCCTCCAATAGGATCTGCATCAGAAGCATAGGAATCTCACCATATCATCAGGGATAGAGAAGTCCTGGTCTGTAGGAGTCCAGCACAGAGAGGGATAGGAGGCTGGGAAGAGATGTGGAAGGGGGCAGCTCTGTAGGCTGACACTCTAATGTGACCTCAGCACAACAGCAAGAGCTATTGGTCCCATTTCATAGATGAGGAAATAGAGGCTCAGGACGTGTGCAACAGTGACCCTGGGGCTTGCTGGGGACTGATGGTACCAATGTCCCTTCTCTTTGCAGTATATAGTTCTGCCTCAGCATGGGACAAGAAGTTAAGGATAGGACAGAGCCCCTAGATGTTCTTGATAGCCCCAGCTTAGTCCCCGCAAGCCAACTGCCCTTCACTGTGAAATTCCAGTCTTCTTTTTAAGTCACTTTTTATATTTATTTGTTGTATTGTATTGCATGAGTGTGTTGCCTCCTTATATGTGCCATATACCTGTCTGAGGCCCTTAGAGGCCACAAGAGGGCATCAGATCCCCTGGAACTGGAGTTAGTGGTGGTTGTGGACCACTATGCCAAGAGTTAAAAAGTGAATCCAGGTCCACTAAAAGAGCAACCAGGGCTCTAAACTGCTGAGTCATCTCTCCGGCCCTATTTCCAGTCTTCTACAGGCCCTAGGTGGAAGGAGGGCACTGTGGCACCCAAGAACCAAGAGGGTTAGGCTAATTAGCCAGTGCAATCAGATCTGGCAGAAGGCCACCAACAAAGCTCAGGTTTTGGTTCACCCCCAGGATCGTATAAACCAGGCTCGGGAGTGCACATCTATAATCTCTGCATCTAGAATAGTGTACGGGCCGGAGGATCAGAAGTTCAAAGTCATCCTCAACTATACAGGGAGTTAGAGGTCAGCCTAGGCTACAGGAGACACTATCTGCAAAACAAGATAAAAACAAAAAGCATACATACATGTCTCCTGATGAGAGGATTCAGCCTGGTGGTTATCCTGATGTGGAAGGTTACTAGACCAGAGAAGCAGACTTCTGACACAGAGATGAAGAAGGAGCTGAGATTTGGGCAAGGCCTCTCCAGCTGGACAACAGGCAACACCCCATGAGGAGGTTCTTCTGCAGGGCTGAGCCCTTCCCAAACACTGATGCTGCTCTCCTGCCTCTCACCTGCCCTCCTCCTGCTGTCTGCCTGCAGCCTGCTGCCCGAGTGAGATTATGTTTTAAATCTGAATGCCACCACAGGCTCACGTCACATTTTAAAAGTTGGGTCCCTAGCTGGTGGTGCTGTTCTTGAGGGAAGTAGGGGCTGGCTGGCAGAACCAGGAGCTGGCCTTTGCAGGTTATGCATTGGGCCTTACTTCCTACCTCACCCTCTGCTTTCTCATCTGCCACTATGGTCATATTCTCCTTTTATTTGGGACAGAGTTTTAGGCAAGTAGCACTATCCTTGCTATATAGCCTCCCCCAGTCTCAAACTCATAGTAATCCTCCTGCCTCTACTTCTGAGTGCTAGGATCAGAGGCTTCCCGACCCTTGTGGACAGAGATTTTTGCAACCATGAGCCAAAATAAATAACCTCTCCTCCTCCTCCTCCTCCTCCTCCTCCTCCTCCTCCTCCTCCTCCTCCTCCTCCTCCTCCTCCTCCTCCTCTTCTCTTGAATGAAGTTATTTGTAGTCACAGCCATGCAAACGCTAACATGGGCTGCTCTGGATAAGAACAAGTGCCATCAGGCAATCTAAGACTGTGCCTTGGCTTTTCCATAGGGTAAGGAAGCCCTGCTCGAGGGCTCAGGAGTTTTCATACCCACTGATTTATATATATATATATATATATATTTAGTTGGTGGTGGTCGTTTTTTTGAGGCAGGGTTTTTCTGTGTAGCTTTGGCTGCCCTAGAACTGGCTTTGTAGACCAGGTTAGCCTTGAACTCACAAAGATCCACCTGCCTTTGCCTTCTGAGTGCTGGGATTAAAGGCATGCCCCACGACCAGCTGGTCATATTTTCTTACCCTAAACTGCCTATACATCAGTCTTGTGTAGGTTTAATCACTGTGTGCCAGCCTCTGACAGAATATCACCTCAGGAGAGCAAGCATCTAGATATCTAGCCCTTATCTAAATATATCCCTGAAAGCATGTGTCCATCAGAGACATGTATCAGGATGGTCTGAGGATCTTTATGTACAAGAAACCCAAATACCCATCTACAAAAGAAGGCATATCCACACAGACACATCTGTAAAATGGAATACTACACAGAGGCAAAGAACATAAACAGAATGAGATCCGGGCCAGCCTGGGCTACAGCGGAAGACTTTGTTGTTTTGTTTTTGGAGATGAGGTCTCACTATGTAGTCCTGGCTGGCCTCTTACCCTGTAGACCAGACTGACCTGGAACTCACAGATACGTCTGCTTCTACCAACCAGGTGCTGAACTACAGACATGTGCCACCATGCTTAGCCTTTTTATAAAAAAAGCAAAAGTCTTTAAGGCAGTTGGATCTCTGTGAGTTTGAGGTCAGACTGGTCTACATAACGAGTTCTGGGACAGTCGTGACTACACAGAGAGACAGTGTCTCAAAAACAACCAACCAACCAACCAAAACCAAGCAAATAAAAAAAAGTCTTTGAACCAGGCCATCCCCATATTTATTTCCATACTCAGAGCCTGCTGTCCCAGGTCATGAGGCTTGGAGTAACCTCTTCCACACACTAGGTAACTAAAACATGGGAGGCCTTGTCTCACCTGCCAACCACTGCCACTGACGCCTCAGGACTTCGTGTGGTCACAATGGGACCACCTCTTCTAAGTCCAGCTTTACCTCCTGACCCTGGAATGCCCCCCCCACGCCCCGGGTCAGGTCCCTCTGACCTCCCTAGCTCAGGTGACCCCAGTCAGCACAGTTTCTTCAAAGTGTCCACCACTGAACACCTGTGCCAATGGTTTTCCCCACTAGACAGACTGTTGTCTCCTCACACACTGATGAGTCAGTCCTACAGTGCTGGCCTCCATAGGGCATAAGGTAAAAGTTTATTGAATGAGGATCAAGAAGATGGCTCAGTGGCCATACAAGCCTAAACACCTGAGTTTGAGCTCCATGCAAAAGCCTAAAAGCCAGACGAAGTAGAATGATATCAATAATCCCAGTACACCCATTGGAAATGGCAGAGACCAGAGGCTCTCCAGAGTCTCAAGGACCAGCTCACCTGGCTTACACAGACGCACAGAAGGAGGACTGGAATCTAGAAACAGAGGCAGACACTATACTAGGTGTGATACTATCCCAGCTCTCTGGCCCTGGGTTGCTGCTCTCCATGGGAAAGCAAGATTCTGAGGAGCATGGCTCCCTCTGCGGGAGTTCTAGGCCAGCCCCCAACTCCCCGCCAAGTTTGAGGGCGTGGAAAGTTTTCTCTGCTCCCAGAGAGGACCCCCAAGGGCTTTAGGGTCCTGGGCAAACTCAAATCACAGGGAGTTCTCCTTCCTAAAACGTCCCAGTCGGAGGTTAGCTTCAACCCAGCTTGACCCAAGTGGTCCAGCCCCCATGGTCACGCCCACCAGCAGCCCAGCCAATGAGGCATGCGCCTTCGCAGCTCTTTTGAAAGGGGATCCGCCCAGAGCCATAGGGGAGGGACTGGCGCTGAAAGGCAGGGGCAGCTGGGCTGCAGCTCAGGGCTATTTGGGACTCTAGACCTTGCATTCCAGTTCCAGTTAGAAACTCGTCCAGGACCCGTAGCCCCTTCCCGGTATGCCTGTCCAGAAAGAGAAGTATTTTCATTCTTGGGGGGGATCAGTGATTCTCACCAGCCCACACTTGGTATGAGTCGGCTCTCTAGGTTTTTTGAGCCCAGTCCCCCAGGAAGGGGGCAGCATGCTGGCCAGGAACCAAAAGTCGGCAGGCAGACAAAATGGGCACCTACCACATTCCTAGAAAGGTCCGCATCCAACCTACCACTCTTGGGGGGCTATCTGACCCTACCTGGTAGCCACCGGCCCTGTGCTACTCTCTCAGCCCACCCCACCACTCGGCTCCAAATGTCTAGCAGCATGCAAAGCCAGATATCGGAGGTCAAGAGTCCACACTTTGCCTGTGCACACTCGAGCCTGACCTTGGGGAAATGGACTCTGGCAATGGGCCTCAGTTTCCCTCCTGTGAGCATGGAGGAAGGTGGAAGGTCCAAGAGGATATGGGCGGGAGAGGGGTAAGGGGTTCCTGAGGACCATAGCAAAAGTAAGGCCACCTTCCCCACTCACTTGGTCAAGGGTAACCTGGTGTGGGAGCTGGGCATGGCTGTGGCTCAGAGGGGTCCTCAAGTGGCCCAGGGGCATGTGGGGTGACATTCGGCGGGAGGCCCACGCCCTGCGCTCACACTTACATTTGGCCTCCTTCCAGTCGGTGGAGGTGCTCAGGTCCACCTTCGCGGCCATGGCCAGGGGGGCCCAGGTGCGCACCCAGGCTCCACGCCCCGCCGCCCCCCACGCCCCAACTCCCGCTGAGGGCCACGCGCAGTGGCTGTGCGCGCCCAGCGCCACTGGGGGACCGCACGCACTGCCTCGGAGCCGGGGGCCACCCGCCGAGCGGCCGGGCCAGGGGCGCGGGGCAACCAGCAGCTGCCCCGCCGCGCGCAGCTGTGCTAAGCGGCCGGACACTTGACTCTGCAGCGACATTGAGCAGGCGGTGCCGGGCTGCTCCCCGCCCACTCGGACTCTATTTACGGTGCTCAGGAGAGTCGGGCTTGGTCCCTTATTTACTCTGGGACCAGTGTGGCGGCGCGTGCCAGCCCGTGGCGACCTGCTTAGAGACCGCGGGCGGCGCGCCGCTGGGCACCCTGGAACTTGTAGTCCCGGTCCGACACACTGCGCTCGTGCACTTGTATACACACGTGCTCACCCAGCCTGTGTTTTCCTGGGTGTGGCCGCAGCCAACCTCTTGAAGTTCGGTGACTCGGCACATAGGTCTTTCCACTGAACTGCCCTGGCAAGTACTCAACTTGGCCTCTACCGCGTGTTTTGCAGGCAAAGAGACCTGGGCTTGTGTCGCAGATCCTACACTTCACCCAGCTTTGCGTCTGGTCCACAATAGCTGCAAGTTCCAGGCCACCAAGGGGAGGTGATAGGTGCGGTGGGCCAATTGTCAGGTTGGACGACTTCTCCCGAGCCAGGCAGAAGAGTTCCGCCGCCCAGAAGCTCCATGAGCCAAATGACACCTACTGCATTCCAGAGCAGCCAAGATACTAGTGAGATCTGAAAAGCAGAAACTTAGGTGCCAAACCCGTGTGGTGATGCACGTCTATAATTCCAGCTTTCAGGAGGCAGAGGCCAGATGATTTCTGACTACAGGGCAGCCCCGTAGTGAGACCCTGTCTCAGCCAATCGATCGATCCATTAATCAATATAAAAAAGAGAAAGGAAACGAAAAAGTAAGAGAAAATCTGGGTGCCTAGGAGCACTAGCTGGTAAGTTAACTAAGGTAATTTTCCCCCCTAAAGACACATTCCTGTGGGGCTAAAGGGATGGCTCAGTGGTTAAAGAACACTGACTGCTCTTCCAAAGGGCCTGGGTTTAAAGCCAAACACTCACGTGCCAGCTCACAGTTGTAACTCCAAGATCTGACACTGTTGTGGGATGTTTGTAGCACTGTGTGAGGCTGTGATTGGTGTAATGGAAAGGTGAGCAGTCAATAGCTAGGCAAGAGGTATAGGCAGGATTTCCAGGGAAAG
The DNA here is from genome assembly GCA_033318265.1 of Phyllotis vaccarum. Classification (NCBI taxonomy): domain Eukaryota; kingdom Metazoa; phylum Chordata; class Mammalia; order Rodentia; family Cricetidae; genus Phyllotis; species Phyllotis vaccarum. Next base: position 52,849,336 of record JARWLC010000004.1, read on the forward strand.
AAAGGAAGGGCAATATCAAGGCTGCAGGAGACAGCATTGAGGCATTGAGTCGAACGAGTAGGACACACAGGATGGGAGAGAGGCAAAATCCACGTGGTAGAACGTAGATGAATAAAAATATGGGTTGAAGAGCTGGTGGGACAAACCTAAGCTATTGGCCAAGCTTTCATAATTAATAAATCTCCACGTCATTATTTGTGAACTGGCAGCCCAACAAAAATCTTACTACATGACATCCTCACACAGATATACACAGAGGCAAAACACCAATGCCCAAGAGACAGTAAAAAGTTTAAAAGATACATGCCTGTAATCCCAGCATTCCAGAGGCAGGGGGAAGCAGAAGGATCAGGAATTCAAGGTTAGCCCCTACTTCATATTCAGTTCCACAAACAGCCTGGTCTACTTGAGAACTTATTGCCAGAGTTACCCAGTGAGACTCTGTGTTTTGTTTTTGTTTATTTGTTTGTTTTTTTAAAAGAAAAAAAAAAGATTTAAGTCTTGGGGCCCGAGAGATAGCTCATTGGTTAAGAACACTGGTACCAGAGGACTGGGAATCCATTTCCAGTGTCACATGGTGGCTCAAAACTATCTGTAACACCACTTCCAAGGGTACCACACCCTCTTCTGACCTCCCCAGGCACCAGTCATGAAAGTGATGCACAGACATGCATGCATGAAAACAGCCAGACACATAGTTTTTTGTTTGGGGGGTTTTTTTTTTTGAAAATTGTTATTGTGAGCCTTAATGGCTGAGCCATCTCTCCAAGCCTTACCCCTAAAATTATACAAATAAAGATTTAGTTTCTGAAAAACAAAACAGAACAGACATAAAAGGAGAGAGTGAAGCGAATGGCCCTCTTATTGGGCCGTCACCACAATCTGGCACCTTAAACAAGGCCAACTTGTTATCTTCAGTGTGTGAGTCACCAGAGTTACATGCTGCTGGCTCCATTCCTTCCCGGAAGCTCTAAAAGAGCTTGTCCCAGGATTTTCCACCCGCCAGAGGTCACATGGCCCTTCCTGTAGCCCCTTCCTGAATCCTTTCATGTGGTGGGGACCTTGCTCTCTTGTGCTCCTGACTCCCTCTATCATTTTCCAGGCTGTGATTACACTGGCCCCATCGGCATTGAAGAAGTCATCACTTGCCCATGATCAGCTGGTTTGACGTCTCAGTTTCCTTTTGCCAGAGGCCATATTCACAGGCTTCAGGGGTTAGGATATGGGCAGCTTGAAGGGCCTTTACTTTGCCCTCGAGCCTTCCAGTCAAAGACTGGGTAAGGGACTCTGGGAAAAGGGCAAGTCCCACCCAAAAGACATTTTAATTACTAAGGAGAAGGCTGCCTTCCGCTTAGGGTCTAGGTTCTCTGGCTAAGCCAGAACCCCATCACCTCCACCCTGCCAGCTAGTGCACACTAGGGTAAAGTTCTCATTTTTCTTTTTTTTTTTCTTAATTGAAAATAGATTGTTTTCATATTTTATATATATATATATATATATATATATATATATATATATATATATATATAAGAGAGAGAGGGTTTCTCGGTGTAGCTCTATATATAATATATTCTTATTACAGTTTCCCCTTCCCCAAATTCTCCCAGATTCTCCCTGACTCTCTATCCACCCATGTCCATACCCTTATCTCTCTCTCTTACTAGAATACAAGCAGGTATATAAAAATAATAAATTAAGATAAAAAATACAAACAAACTAGAACATGAATAAGCAAATAAACTACCCCAGAAGAAAAAGCACAAGAAACACATAGATGCAAAGACACACACATTCACACATAAGAAATTCATAAAAACACAACATGAGGGGGCGAATAAATAACCCAGGCAATCTCCTGCTGAGCCCAGTAGTGGTTTGTATATCCAGTAAGACTCCATTGGAGAAAACTAATTTTTCCTTTATGAACAGTTTTCAACTGGAGATAGCCTCTAAGTTAAAGATGAGGCTTGGTCTTAGGACCATTTTACTCTCAGAGCTGGGACCTCATCTGCCCGACACTCATGCAAGCTCTGTATATGTTGCTAGTCTCTCTGAGTTCATATAGGTGCTGGTCCTGCTATGTCTAGAAGGCCTGTTGGCTGAGCATGGTGGTACACACCTTTAATCCCAGCACTCAATAGGCAGAGGCAGGTGGATCTCTGTGAGTGTGAGGTTATCCTGGTCTACAAAGTGAGTCCAGGGTAGCCAAAGCTACACAGGGAAACCCTGTCTCAAGATAAAACAAAAAAAGATAGAAGGCCTCGCTTCCTCGGCGTCCCACATCCTCTCCTTCAGTCTTTCGCCCCTTCATTCACAGGATTTCACAGGCTTCTCTGAGGAGCGGGATTTGATGGAGATCCCTATTAGGACTTTCACTAATTGTGCATTGTCTAGCTGTGGGTCTCTGTTCTGATTCCATCTGCTCCAGAAGGAAGTTTCTCTGATGATGGCTAAGCCAGATACCCATGTATAAGTATAGCAGGAGTCTGTAAGTATAGTTAGGACTCCTTTTCTTGATAAGTTCCTTTAGAACAGAAGGATTTGGTCCATTAGGTCCTTCACCTACCTAGGCTCAGGTTCCTGGACATCTTGAGTAATGTCAGGGATTAGTTTCATCTCACAGAGTAATCCTTACATCCAATCAGATATTGGTTGATACTGCCCACAAACCATGCCACTGTTTAACCAGCGGATCTTGCAGGCAGGTCACAGTTGAAAATTAAAGCCCTCGTTCTCTGTTGTTGCTTGTTTTCCGAGACAAGTTCTCTCTGTGTAACAGCCCTGGCTGCCCTGGAACTTGCTCTGTAGACCAGACTGGCCTGGAACTCACAGAGATCCTCCTGCCTCTGCCTCCTGAGGAAGTCTTCACAGAATTTGAACTGAGCCTTTTATTGTTTCTCTTTTGTTGTTATTTGAGATAGGGTGGAATGTAGTTCAGATGGCTTCCAATTGGATGTGTAGCTGAGGATGACCTTGAACTTCTGATCTTTCTGCCTAGTGATAAGATTACAGTGGTGAACTCTGCACAAGATTTACGCTGTGTTTCAAATAGAACCCAAGGTTTTCTTCACAGTGGGCATACATTCTACTGAGCAACACCCTAATCCCTGGCCTAGAGGTAACCAAGGATGACTCTAAAACCCTGATTCTCCTGACTCTGCCTCCCCCATAATGGGATTATGGAAATAGCTGTGTGTTGGGAAAGAGGCAAAGGCTTAGAAGTCTCTGGAATTCTGTGCCATCCAGTGGGGCCACAGTATAGGGTGTTTGTTGTTATCTGAGGATTTACTGTTAGAAAGAGGCTGTTATGATGCACAAAGCGCTTTTACTACTGCTTCTGTTTAAATTAATGCTGTTCATTAAAATGTAGACATTTAAAAAGAGCTAGTGCATCTTGCAAAGATAGTTTTATACTTATAAATCTACTAATATTTATAAAATAAGAACAATTGCTTCACTATTCTTTAATATTTAATTAACTCATAAATTCTGCAGATTAGCTTCTCAAAAAAAATGAATGCCAATTATAAACATAGGTAATTAAATTCCCTAATAGATTTTTTTAAAACTGCATTTCACTGAGTTAAAATACAGTAGTTGGAAGCTGGTGTAGTGTCACACCTCGATCCCAGCACAAAGGAGGCAGAGGCAGATGGATCTCTGAGTCTGTGGCCAGCCTGGTCTATAGAGCAAGTTCCAGGACATTCAGGACTACATATGTTGTGTGACAAGACTCTTTCTGTGGAGACAGTACACACATCTACTGACACCAGGTAGACAGCCCACAGCAAACTAAAGCAGACAACACCAAAACCCAGCCTGGTGAGTTCAGGAGTATGGGTGAGGGGTCACTTACAGGAGCAGAATGACCACAAAGTCAGTTACATCACCAAAGTCCACCCTAGCAGGAAAGACAGCACAGCCTGTTTGCAGCTCAACAGGCTGGAGAATGTCCCTTCCAAGAGACTCAGTTGATCTAAACCTCTTCTAGGCAGCTTTACTGGTTTCTGCATATTCTAGGAAGATGGTCTGGCGTTAGTGTAAGGCCCTCTGAAGGGACTCTAGTCAGCCTAGGTCTGGCAAACATGGCTCTGACAGACCTTTCCCTTCTCCCCCATTCCCTCTGCCTTGCTAAAAACCATCAGATTACATTCCTAAGGCTAGCCACAAGGTCTATTCCCTTATTTGGCCACTTCTTCCTCCTGAGGCTGACTACCAAGATCCAGCTACCAAAGTATTAAAGTCCAGCAATCAAAAGCCCCCTTTGGCTCAGCTAATTAACATGCTCACTTAAACACATCACCTTGGGGGGGGGGATAGGTAGGGGAGAGTGGAGGGATATGTTCCCCTTTTATATTTATAAACTTCCATTTTCCTATGGGCCACCTCTATCTCTCTATCCAGAGGCAGTCCTTTGTGGTTGTACTCCCACAACACACACACACAATATATACACACACAACAAACACACACAATACAACACACACACAGACACACTCCACACACATGCACATAGCACATATACAACACACACAGACACACACAGACACATACATACATACACATACACAACACAGATACACACTCAACAAACACACAGACACACCACACACACAACACAACACAATACACACAACAAACACACACATACACACACACTCACAGATACACACACACCACACACACACAAAACACATACTCACACTCACACACACACACACACACACACACTTTTTCCCCTTCCTCTTCTCTCTCATCCTTTGTCTCTTATTTTCTGCCCTCTGTCCCTCAAAGGCAAATAAATCTCCTTTGTGCTAAAATCTTGGTCTTGGGGGTCCTGAGCCAATACCAATCTCTTATACCCTCCAAGGCAAAAGTGCCTATGCCTCCCACAGACTATTCTAAAATAAGGGGCAGAATCCATCCCATGAAGAGGCAGGTGGTCAAGTTCCACCTTATAGGGGAAAAAAGAATTCCAAGATCAGCCAATAGAATCCTACCAATCCCTAAACTTGCCCTAAGATCAGGTTGCAAAATCCTATCAACTCCAGGTAAAGCTGGAAATGTCACCAATTCCTGGAAATCCCCCAAGAAGTCACATATAAAGTTGCCTCCTGCTCACTTCCTTGCTGTTTCTCTCCCAGGCTAAGGCAGCCACCTTCCCATGTCTTTCCCAGTAAAGGAAAGGTCTGTTGTTTAATGTGACTTTGTGATAGTCCTTGGCTCCTGACTTCCAGGATAACTTGCCCTTTATATCTGTAACAATATCAGAGTCTTCTTTGCAGCTCGGCTTTGCTCCTCTGAGAAGGACCTTTGGCTCTTATTGCTTACCCTGGCAGGAAGGAGCTTAAAGAATCTGGTAGGTTACAAAGACAGGGCAAATCAAGAAATCAGTTCCAGCTGGGAGGTGGTGACAGAGGTAGGAAGATCTCTGTGAGTGTGAGGTCAGCCTGATCTATAGCAAGAATTCCAGGACTACACAGAAGAAAAACCTATCTCAACCCTCCCTAAAAACAAAACAAAACAAAACAAAAAAACAAACAAACAAGAAAAAGGAAAAAGAAATTGGTTCCAAAGCCAGGTGTGATAGACAGACACGTCTTTAATTCCACCACTGGGGAGACAGAGGCAGGTAGATCTCTGTTTGAGTTTTAGGGCTCTGAGAGTTTTAGGCCAGCCCGGTCTATTTTGGGAATTCTAGGATAACCAAGGCTATATAAAGACACCCTGTCCCCACCCCCCAATACAGTATGTAAATAAAGTTAATAAGCAAGTTCCAATGGTGGGAAGTAGGTCACTCAGGAAAGTTCTTTCTGTGAAAACAAAGGACTTCAGTTGAATCCCCAGCATCCAGGAGGCTGAGGCAGGAGGGGCCAATGGGACAGCTCAGGGGGCAAAGGTATTCACTGCCAAACTTGGTGACTAGGACCTATATGAGGGACGAGAACACTGACCCCTGCCACTTGTCTTCTGACCTCCATGTGTGTGATGGCCCATGTGCACATACAAATAAACAAAACGAAAAGATTACAAAGGATATAACAATGTTTAAAACTAACACACACCTCTTTGAGGCCAGAGCCAGATGTGGTGAGGCTTGCCCATAATCTCAGCAATTGGGAGGTTTAGGAAGAAAGATCAGGGATTCAAGGTCATCTTCAACTACACAGGTCATAGGAAGTACAAAGCCAACTAGGGCTGCATAGTGAGACTTTGTCTCAAACAAAACACAAGAGGCTAGGGAGATAGATCAATGGATCAGAATGCTTGCTGTGCAAGCATAAGGACAACAATGTAAAGGGACCTCAAAAGCTCACTGGTCAGAGAGCTTAGCCAAAATGTGAGCTTCTCATTCAGTGAAGGAACCTTTCCCAGGGTGATAATCCAGGGCCAGTGAGTGACGCTGATGGTCCGTGGTGGAGGGGCTTGCCACCAAGCCTGGAGACCTGAGTGTAATCTCTGAGTTCCACACAGTGGAAGGAGAGAACCAACTCCCCTCCCCCACGTTGTCCTCTGACCTCCACTAGTGCACTGTGGATTTGCACCTCCCATACACATAGTAAATAATCAAATGTAACAATAATAGTTTCAAAAGTATGAACACATGCAAAACACATATTAAATACATAACACATCACCACATATCCCTTTGTGTCAAAAATACAAAAAGTTATAACTAGCATAAGAAAAAACATACACAATAGGTATAATAATTATATACAATATACACAAATAATAGTTACATGAGTAATGTCCAGTCCATTAACAATTGACAATTCAAAGAAAATATTGCATTAATTGTCCTATTTTGGTGAGTCCAAATGATTTACCTAATTCACTTTCTTTCTAACTTGTATTACTAAAAACTATATTTTGACGTCTCTCAAACTTATACACTTTAACTTCGAAGTTTCTTTTCTAAAACTGTCACTAGAAAACTATAACTATAACTATCTTATCTTCAACTACCTCAGAGACCCAAGAAGGAAATAATATTAACTAATTAAACAGCATGGGTGAGGAAGTGTAGGAAGAGTTTCACTTACAATAATGTACCAGTCCAAGATTAATATTTATTCAAATATAAACCAACACTCACTATGAAGGTAACAGCTTATAGTGGCACCTGAACAGGGACTGGAGTATCCGAGCAATGGATGATGGATGCCAAACTGGTCTCTCCAGCAGTCAGGAACCAGGAAACGGCCCTCTCCGGGTCCCAGCAGCTCCTTATCAGTGGGGTTGGCCACTCCTGTCCCGCACCTTCTTTGCCCGCAAACAAGACGCAGTACAACAGGATCCTTCTGCAGCAGGTTTATTGAAGCTTCACACACTAGGGCAAAGAACGGAAGACCCCGAGCCTCCCAGGCAGGCCGCTTTTATAGGCAACATTGTTTATCTCTGACATGGGCCTTTCTCATTGGTCAGCACACCCTCACCCGATATGATGTATCTGTCTGGGGGCCAGGCTTCTTGCTGGAAAATTACAAGGTGTCATGCGCAGTGACTTGTTTACTAAGGAGCTTCCTTAAACCGCTTAGTCATAGGCCCGATACAAGCGCCATTTTTAGGGTGCGGCTGGCTCCCTACATCTCCCCCTTTTCTTATATTTAAAATGAGGGAGGCTATCCAGTGGATGGAAACAGAGGTTTGTCCTCCCAAAACTTCTGGGAACTATGTACAAAGGAGACATTCCTGATGCGTCCACCAGGTACACCTCCCGACCAGCCCGGCACCTTTGTGGGAGATGGGATTTGTGTGCCTTGCCCATATGCAGACAAACATGTTCCATGGATCCCCTCAAACTCTAAGGTGGAACCATTGTAGTGCTTAGCCTTACAATCCACATGGAAACTATAACAGGTATGCTCTAATGAGGTGCAATGGCAATTAAGCCTCTCAGTGCAAGAGCCATACCTATACAGTATACACAATCAACACTGCTCAATTCCAAGCAATAGGCCAAAGCCTGCCCAAACTTCCTCACCAATCAGGGAGAGGCATACCTTCCGCAAGGTTAGGTGACCACAATCAGTCAAACTTAAAATTTTTGCTCATTTAGAGCTGTCAGCAAAATTGTAGGGGATTGTCCATCTTCAATAGCCATTAAGGCTTGGGTTAAAATTGTCCTTTCTCTCTTTCTGGACGCTCGCATCTGGCAAATCAGCCAAAGACTGCCTCCGAATCCCACGACCATGAGGATCCCAAGGGTTCCCATGCCAGCCCATTCCTTCAGGTACAAAACGGCTGAGGAAATCCAGGTGGAAAGGCCCTCTGTTAAGGACAGGTCCAGACGGGTGGAATTAATCTGAATGATGGCAACGCGGAGCTCTCGTAGCGTCTGCTCAAACTCTGAAGACCAATTCTGTAAGATAAACTGAGAAAGGCTTTTCGACAAGTTAGCTGCCCTAGAAAATTTTTCATACTGAATGGAGGTAACACAAAGTCCAGGAAGCTTTTGTTCACATCCCAATTGGGCCATTTGCCATAAAATGTCTAATTGTTCTTGTACCAAATCAATACGCTGGTTAACCAGCATAAGTCCTCCTTGAATTTGGGTATTAGTGGATGCTTGCCTATCTAGGGCCATGGTTATGGAGGCCGATAAATTATTAACAGCCCGAGCAGTTTGTACGGTGTTGGAAAGGGCGAGGGCTGAAGCGGTTGCTGTGGCCCCTACAGCCGTGACCGTAACAATCCCAACAATTATAGCAGAAATGCCAAAATCTCTTTTAGGTCGAAACAAACTCATGCTGCTAGGAGCCTCAACCGGCACAGGCACAAATCGTGGCATGCGAGTCACCATCGCAAAGGAATACTTCTGAGCATCCCAACAAAGGGTATAAAAGCAGGTGCTCTGGGCACACTCTAAAACATCTTTATCTATAGAAACATTACTTACAATCCAAATAAAGGGTGGCCATACACACACGGGGGCAGCCAATATTGCTTGTTCAAAGACAAGTTGTTCTATAAAAGGAGCGACAGAGTCAGGGTCTCCAAAGATCTTTCCTGCTGCCTCCGTCATGCGTGCCACAAAGTCTGTAAATGGTTCATTTGGTCCCTGGATAATCTTAGTAAGCTGATTGCTACCCTCTCCTTTTTTAGAGAGTGCTTTCCAAGCACGAATGGCCGTGGCTGAAATTTGAGGGTAAATCCCCCAAGGAAATTGGGCCTGCTGTGTAGCATACTGTCCTTGCCCAGTCAACATCTCAAAGGTCCATTCCCTCTGTTCAGGGGTTATGGCCGCAGCATTTACTCTAGCCTGTTCTTGAGCTACCTCATGCCATAGAGCCTTCCACTCTAGATACTGACCCATGCTTGACAGGGAAACTTTAGCCACCGTCTGCCAGTCTGATGGAGTCAGGTTCCATAAGGCAAGCCGATCAAGTTGTGTAACAGTGAAGTTGGCATTTACACCAAACTTGCAGACAGATTCTGCAAGCTCTTTAATCTGACTAAATTCTATTGGGGCATAAACCCGATCATTATTTTGGCCCTCATATACCGGAAATGCTAAACTAAGTTGTTGCCTCATGGCCTCCGGCAGGAAAGAAAAGTTTGTAGCACCGCTCACACCATAAGGAGGAGGAGCTGTAGGCAGAGGTCTGTGCATTCGCTGGCTTTCTCCCTTGTGCCTGTTCTTTCTGATTTGGTTACGAGGAGGATCATCAGGGTAGTATCTCTCTGCCTCATATTTGGCTGCCTCCTCTTCCAAATCAAATTCATCTCCTGGGTCTAGTGGGTCTTCCTCATCTACATGGCTGGATTTAGAGGAAGAAATGGAAGATTCTATTTCATCCCTGATCTCTAAATTAGCCAATTCTTTCCAGGGGAAGGTAAGTTTGGTCTCTTTCTTTCTTCTAACCTCTGAATTTTTCTCTGAATTTTTCTCATAATTTTTCTCGAAACTTTTCTCCCCCATACCAGTACCGGGGGGGGGGGTGTCTTTTTTCCTTTTTCTCCCCCATACCGGTACCGGGGGGTCCTTTTTCCTTATGTACAGTTTCCTTGGGGCGCGCTCCCAATCTCTCATCCCGCTCGGTTTCTGATAGGCTATCCTGAACCTCTCTCAACATTATCTGTCCCTCTATGACCACTGGCAAGCAGGACTCATCCTTTAAACAATTCTTGATCATCTTCCATATAGCTTTGGTGCCCATCCTTAAATCCGAGAACATCGACTGCGGAGTACCCATGATACCGTTAGCAGCGCGGCTTATCCGCGTCCGGCTTATCCGCAAAACGAAACCAAAGAGCGCTGCCGCTTACCTACATCGGTCTTAGGCACTCAGCACCGAAATCAATGAAAAAGAAAGGCAACCACAAGAAAGATGATCAGGGTGACTAGAACCAAACCTAATCCTGCCAAAACCTTCTGCCAGTAAGCACTAAAAACCAAACCTCAGTCAGGGACCATACCTCTCCGAGCGAACACTCTGCAGTTCTGAATCCTCCTCGTCACCGAGGGGTCTCCGCTGGTGCAGCTGATGTTGTCTTTCCCGGGTTTCAGCACCACTTGTCCCGCGCCTTCTTTGCCCGCAAACAAGACGCAGTACAACAGGATCCTTCTGCAGCAGGTTTATTGAAGCTCCACACACTAGGGCAAAGAACGGAAGACCCCGAGCCTCCCAAGCAGGCCGCTTTTATAGGCAACATTGTTTATCTCTGACGTGGGCCTTTCTCATTGGTCAGCACACCCTCACCCGATATGATGTATCTGTCTGGGGGCCAGGCTTCTTGCTGGAAAATTACAAGGTGTCATGCGCAGTGACTTGTTTACTAAGGAGCTTCCTTAAACCGCTTAGTCATAGGCCTGATACAAGCGCTGTCTTTAGGGTGCGGCTGGCTCCCTACACACTCCCCCTTCAGGGGCCCAGGACCCTGGATAAGCATCCTCGGATCTTATCAGCTGACACCTGAATCCCACCACAAGGAAGCAACTTCCAAAAAATGTAAAAAATGAAATAGCTGACTGCCTGGACAGTCACCCAAGGTTCTTTTTTATCATTGAAGCATCCATCTGTTGTGCCTTGTTTCTGTATAACCTGAATGGTCTATAACTATTTCTCATAATACCTTCTATTTTTTGTTCTGGAAACGTGTTAGTTTATGGTTTATTTCTGTGTTTGGAGGAATGTTAATATGTATGTTCCATTGTTGTAATAAATCTTATCATAAATTTATAGCCATGTTAACCACATATGGCTTTAATATTCCTCTTTGTCCTTCTGGTACTATACAATCAAGCCACACGTTTTACATGGGATAATGACCCATTTCCCAAAATCTGAACATTTATCTCCTGAAGAGGCTAACTTGGATGCCATGACTCTGGTGAAATTATTGGTACATTTGCCCCTATGTTCAATAAACCTTCAATAATAATATCATTTATTTGTACTTTTAACTTTGGCCTTTGTTCATTGATAGAAGCTTGACAAAATATTCGCTTTATAATTTTTTCCAAGTTTTTTTCTTTTATATAGATTTCCTATCATTCAGTGTAGTATGTCTTTTTAAAATAGGTTTTAATTTCTTTAATTGTTCTGGAAAGGTGTTTCTTCCACAATGGTAGGGTAAGATTGAAATGGATTTGATATGGGGGCTTTCAAAAGCTCCCTTGGGGCATTTCCTGAAGGCAGAAAGTTTCCTTGTCTGCCCCTTGTTGACCTACATTCATTAGTCCAATATCTCCCTTTTCCACACCTTCTGCATACTCCAGAAGGGAGGGGTGTTCCCTTGAGATTATTCCTAACAAAAGCACTGCTTTTGGAAATGCCTTGTTTACAGTCTCTTTTTATGTGACCTTGCCTTCCACAATTGTAACATTTAACATTTTGACTTTTTCTTATACCTCTAGAAATAACCTCTCCTACCCAGTTATCATCCCTATTATAATGGTCTAACTATTCTTTTACATTGTGCATTGGCATTCTCAAAAACCAGTGATTCAATTATTTTTCACCTAGATTCTAAATCCAGTACCATTCTGTTTACTGCTGCAGTTAATCTCTGCAAAAAGTCTGTAAAAGTTTCTTTTGGGCTTTGAATTACTTTTATGAAGGATTCCATTTTCTTTCCTATTTCTTCAGTCTAATCCCGGGCATTTAATGCTGCCATGTGGCATAAATCCAGAGCATATTTATTGTATAAAGATTGCCTTTAATATCAGCATCATACTCTTCCCAAGAAGTCAGTCTTGGTAGACTTCTATGCCTCTGGCTCTGCTTCTTTGTTCTATTGTTTTAGCCTCCTCCTTCCACCATGTTTTCCACTGTAAAAGTGGTCCAGCCTCCAAAACAGCAGTAACCATATCTAACCAATCCATAGGAATGATTCGGGTATATGATGACCAACTGTTTAACATTTGTTTTACAAATGGTGAGTGCATCCCATATGTCACAATTGCTTCTTTGACTCTCCTTAATTCTAACATTCGTACCAGAGCCCAACTAGTTTCTGTGCTATTTTTATCATTGCACAATTTTTAAAAGGTTACTGGATATATTAATGTAGGCTATTTGATAACCTTAGGTTGTTTTTGTGTAATTGTTGTGAGCACATACCCCATTTACAGGGGAGGAATAAGTATCTTGACTCAAGCTTGACATAGCACTCATTTATTCACCTAAAAGCATACAGCAAAATTAGAGTTAGTAGCGAGTGGGGCATCCCATCCTCCTGTCGGAGGTGGGAGGTACCTTTCCAGTGTGTAGGTCTGGATTCATGATGTCTGTTCTTCCAGATGTCCTAGTGGCTTCCAGGCTCCAAGGATGGATCTCAGGATCTCTGGTGAAGGAGAGTCGACTCATCTTACATCTCTTGACAAACTCTGATGAACTCTGAAATCTGCAGTCTGAGGCTTTGCTTTTATACTATTTCTATTCTTATCTATTTACACACATTTCCTAATTGCATCATTTATTATGTTATCACTCTTAGCACACGTAGTTTATTTATGTCTTTCCTATTTCTTATCACTCCTGACCAGGGTTGTTTACTTTGGTCTTACATGCTCATTACATTAATCTTAGACGACATTGCTGAGATTGGTTCTTTATATTCCTCTATTTGTGTTTGAATATTTTGTGTTCTCTTTTAACAGGCTTTTCTAAGACTTTTTTTTTTCTTGGCAGTCACATTAATTGACTTTTTAAATGATAAAACAGAAATCAAACAAAAATATTAAGAAACGTTATGATAATCCCATCTACTTTATCTTTTCCTTTACTGGTTCTAATATCAAATTATTTAGAGAAAGATGACAGAAAGACCAAAGTCCCTCTATTGCCTTAAACAAATTCCCCCATTTAAAAAAATCCAATTTACTCACCATTCTACTTGTCTGTGATGATTCAAATAACTGTGAAGTGGGGCAGCTAACTAGTGTGATAGCAGCCCAAGGAGGAGTCCAAAAAGAGAAAATAAAAACAACCCACAACCCACCAGGAGAAAGAGGCAACAGTCTGAAAAACTTACCCAGATAAGAGTGAAATGGAAACACATGTGGCCAGTCTGCCTAAGACTGGAGGTTAATGCAGAACAGAAAGCCTAGCCAGCCAGTAATTACTCCTCTGGCCAGGTGCTTCTCTGGCCAGTAAGTAGCTTTTTCTGGTGTGGGGGGAGGAATTTGTGCCCCAAAGTTGGATATTAAGTGTTTCATGATTAAAGGAAACTCAGAGCCAGATCTTAGGGAAAGGTTGAGTATCAAAGAGAGGAAACACCACAGTCAAATCTCACCCAGCTGTCTTCCAGCTTCCTCAGCCTTGCTCTCATGGCTTCTACTACATGGATCTGTCTTCCTACACCTGCCTTAAACACCTTCTTTGCTCAGTTGTTTCACATCCAGGTTAAGATTTAAAGGCATGGGCTACTACTATTTGGTAGTTAGCCTTGAACTCATAGAAGCACAGAAAGATCTCTGTCTCTGGAGTTATGGTATTAAGGCGTGGTACCACCACTGCCTGCCTGGGAGCCTGGAACTCCCTCTGTAAACCAAGCTGGTCTCCAACTCTGATCTGCTGGGATTAAGGGCGGGGCGTAGGCCATCATTCCTGTGCTGAGATTAAAGGTCTGAGTTACCACAAACTCTGATCTTCCTGGATTGACTGTGGGTAGATCTCTTCTCTGATATTCCAGACTGGTTTTTATTAAATATATAACATATCACCACACACACCCCCAAAACAAAGCAAACCCCCATGCAATGGATGTTTCCTGAGGCTTTCAGGTGTTTGCCCACCCATGTTTCTACTTCATATTGTCCCATCAAGCAGATGAATGGCAGTCCCTTCCCCTCCCAGGTCCTGATATCTATTCTGGGTGATAGTAATTTGCATTCATCCCTCATCCGTGTAATAAGGTATACTGGAATACTCTCTGCCTATTTTCCTTTATTACCTATCTGCCACATTTTACTGTCTATTTCACTGGCAGTGTTGTATCGATATAAAGAGAGGTATGCAAGCAAGAACAGAACCTGCATAGGTAAACTGCTCATTTCCACGGCACAGGATGTCTCTGTGCTGTCCTATTCTCCATGTGGATCATGTCAGGAACCTGTGAAAGTCCTGTACCTTGTGGAGAGAAGTAGGCGGGTCAAAAATGTTCTTACCCCACACTGACTTCCCCTGGCTCCATTGGACCAGGGAGGAACTGACTGAGAGAGGCTGTCAATACCCTTTTCTGCCTCCCAAGGCCACCTGGGTGAAGGTAGATGTTTATAAGGCAGTTAGTTTAAAGTGAACAAAACCCAAAAATCTTTAAGTAATTTTTGTTTGTTTTTTTGTATGTTAAGACAGAGTTCTCACTGTATTGCCCCAGCTGACCTGGAAATTAGAGGGGTCAGGTCCTCCAAAGGCACGGGGTGCAGGGCTCTGCATACATGCCCTGATCTTAAACTGGCCCTCTGGCAATGCCCCAAAACTGGTGCTGCAAAGCCATAGGTGATTCCCAGATCTACGCTGGCCAAGAGGCCACGTCTCCTGGTCAAGGTGATAGTGCCTGCTCTCCACTACATGGTTAAGAGCACTTATGCCTTACAGCATCCACATGGTAGCTCACAATCTTCTGCAACTCCAATTCAAGAGGATCTGGTGTTCTTTTCTGGCATTCATGGGTACCAGGCATGGGTACCAGGCATTCACATGCATAGACACACATGTGGGCAAATACTCATGTACATATCTCAGTGTCAGTATCCCAGAAACTAAGGCTCTTTCTTCATACAGTGGTCTTCAACTAAGAGATGATGTGACTTCCTAACCCTTAGTGGGGGTTCTCAGCTCCTGTTTGCTGTGGCCAAGGTGGTTGGTCTCTCTTCAATGGTCTTCTGAAAGAAAGACAGAGGCCCCCATCTATCATCTATCCTGCTGCACACCTGACTCAAGATATAACCTGGGAGCACAGGTTGGGGAGCATCTTGCAAAGTGCCCTACAGAGTTGGCCTCTCACTCTGGCAGCCACATCAGGGAGCCAACATACTTTTCTCCATTTCAGTGAGGGGTGGAGGTGCCAGGTTTCTCTAGTTGGTAGGGTTTGCTCATGGACTAGGTGTGAAGAGTGAATGAGGGGACACAAAGAAGCTGGGCATGGTCGATCACTCCTGTGATCCCAGCATTTGGGAAGCTGAGGCAGAAGGATTCCAAGTTCAAAGTCACCTCAGGCCTACACAGCTAGGGTTCTCTGAAAAAACAAGTAAACATGCATCTCGTTACTAGACAAAACTACTGGAGGGCTAGTGATCTCACCACTGTAGGGCTACTAGACTGGATGACAATATTGGGGTGTCTATTGGACATGAAAGAAAGAAGTCAGGAGGCAGCTAGTCAAACAGGCCTGGAATTGGGAGTAAGCTCTGAGGTGAAGCTGGGACTCTGGGAGTCATTTGAGATGGTATTTATAGGCATGAGGCTGGTGGAGAAACCCAGCCCCCGTGCTGCCCTCACTATCTAATTAGTGATTAGATAATTAACATTGTTCTGGTCCTCCAAGCATCTCTCATAGGGCTCCATGTAGGCTCACAGGAACTGAAGAGAGCTTCCCCCCCTTTTTTCTCCCCCAACTTTCTCAACTCATCAGAACTCAGCCTCTTTGCAGAAGACCCAGGAGTCAGGACCACTAGGTTAGTGGGCCTCAAAGAAACCCTCAACAGAAACCTGTCCTCAGTGGAGGAAGGAAGCCAAAGTCATCTCAAATCTTCACTCATCATTGGAAGATCTCCCAGAATCCTGAGCAACAGCACTGTATCACCCCACCCCACACTGTCAGTGAAGGGCAGCTGTACAAGTTGGGAGTTTGCACTGTAGGAATGGTGGTCTCAACCTGACACAGCTTCTACTTCCTCTCTTCACCCTGAACAGCAATATTCTGGGACACTCAGGAGATGCACAGAACCAGATATCTCTGTAGTAACATTGCTGTATTCTAGGGACCTGAGAGGTTCCCTGGCACAACTCTCAGCTTATGTTAGAGGTGTAGGAAAGCCAGTCCTGATGATACCTCGCACTTCCTTATGTTCAGCACGACTTTACTGTGACATTGGAAGTTTATGCTTCAGGGTGCCCAACAGTCTCTACCTAAAACCCCACCTTGGGCTTGTGTGTGTGCGTGGCATGTGCGTGCACATATGTGGTGGTCAGAAGTCAGTGTAAGGTTTCTTCCTCCACTGTTCTCCATCTTTTTCATTTAAGATTGAGTGTTTCCTGTATGTCTGCGTACCATCTTGTGGTGATACATATTTAATTAATCTGGAATATCAGAGTAAACCACAGCCAATCCAGTCAGGGAGGGATGACCACACCTTTAATCCTAGCTTTAGGAATGTGGAAAGAGGAAGTTAAGAGAGCTGGGCAGAACAAGGAGAAGAGGGTTTTCAGCTTTCCCAGACACGTTCCCTTCCCTTTCGGCTGAGGACTCAGAGCCTTTCTGTTGGAGGATCCTGCAGTCAGGCCTGAGGACTTGGCTGGGTGGCTGGGGTTTCTTTCTGACATTCCAGCTTTTCCCCAGTATCTGGCTTCAGGTTTTCATTATATACTAATTAGAGTTCATGCAATACCATCTGTGTGTCTGGTGCCCTCAGAGGTCAGAATAAGTCACTCTGTCCCCTTGTACTGGATTTTTGGCCAATTGGAAGCTGCCATGCTGGTTTTGGGAACTGAAAACCAGATCCACCTGCCTCTACTTACTGAGTGCTGGGCTTAAAGGCACACGTGAATACTCTCTCTCTCTCTCTCTCTCTCTCTCTCTCTCTCTCTCTCTCTCTCTCTCACACACACACACACACACACACACACACACACACACATCAGGCACTTTTACTTTTTTTGAGACAGAGTCTCACACTGGACCTGGTGTTTACCCACTGAGTCCACTAAACTAGATTGTCAGCAAGCACCAGATATCTCCATCTCAGATTCTCCAGCACTAGGATTAGATATGTGCCTCCATACAGTATGGAGATTTGGAGGACAAATCCCCCTCCCCCAAGCTCACATATTTGAATACTTGGACCTCAGTTTGGGAAGGATTAGGAGTTGAGCACGGCCTTGTTGGAGGATGTGGGTCACTGGAGACCTGCTTTGAGGTTTCAAAAGCTCACACCATTCCGTTAGATTTCTTTCTCTCCCTTGTGCTTGTGGACTAGATGTAAGCTCTTAGCTATTGCTCCAGTTCCGTGCCTGCCCACTCGCTCCCATGCCAGCCACCATGGTGGTCATGGATTTACCCTCTGGAACTGTATAAGCCTCATTAAACTCTTATAAGTTGCCTTGGTTATGGTGTCTCTTCTCAGCAATAGAAACGTAACTACGAAACAGCTTTTATTTTAAGTTTCTATTTATAAGTGTGTGTGTTCGAATGTGCATGCACAGTGGGTATGGGCAGGTGACCATGGAAGCCAGAGGTGTGCAAGCTGTTCTTTAACTTGGTGCTTTAAAGAGCAGGATACCATCACAACGACTGAACCATCTCTCCAGCGCAACACAACTTTCTCTTTGTTTCCAAGACAGGCTTTCTCTGTGGAGCCTTGGCTGTCCTGGAACTCGCTGGCCTCGAACTCACAGAGACTGCCAGTTTTGGCCTTCTGAGTGTTGGAAGTGTACC
The DNA here is from genome assembly GCA_033318265.1 of Phyllotis vaccarum. Classification (NCBI taxonomy): domain Eukaryota; kingdom Metazoa; phylum Chordata; class Mammalia; order Rodentia; family Cricetidae; genus Phyllotis; species Phyllotis vaccarum. The sequence goes on from JARWLC010000004.1 coordinate 52,867,441, forward strand.
ACCACGCCCAACTCTCCTGCCGATCTTAAGGCAAAAGAACTAGGTATAAGCAAACAGATAAGGGGTAACCGGATGGAAAGGGCTTGTATTAGGGCTCCTGGCACAGAAGTGGCACCACAGAACCCTAGCCCTTCTCCAAAGCCCTCTCCAGACCCCTCCGCAGCCTCCATTGTTCCATGAAGTACACACGCTGAGCCTGCAACCAAAGTAGCATTTCTATTGGCAGGATCTCGGTGACCGAAGCTAGCACCTGAATTCAGAGGTGTGCGACTCCTTTAAGACACGCAGCTGGTCAGTCTGTCACCGCCCCGCGGCGTTTTGGTAGCATTGGGGCCTATAGCCAGGATGTGAGGAAACGCTGGCCGCTAAGACGGTCCCTCAGCCGACAATCGCAGGCTAACGGGGCACAGTCAAAGCCTAGGCGACAACCGGTCAGACTTAGGACTCCCACGAACCAGCAGCCGAGCGCCCCTTTACAGGGCAGCGGTCTCAGCCAATCAGAGCCAAGTATGGCCAATTTCCAGCACCCCCTACACACACCCAATTGAATTTTTTTTTCTGAAGGCGGTTCCGTCAAGGAGTCCTTCAGCCCAATGAGAGTCGTGGAAATTTCCAGAAAGAACGGGACCAATGGGCGCGGCCTGGCCAGCCACAATTGACGGACTCGCCAGCCAATCCGTGTCCTCAAAGTTAGCTCCTCCCTCGGTTCGCCAAGCCTTAACGTAGGCGGGGCTTGTCGGGGAACGCCCAATCCCGAGGTACAGAGGAGGCAGGGCTGGAGAGAAGGCCCGCGGAGAACCAATGAAAGAAAAGCCAAAATGATTGACTGGGCTTAAAGCCAATAACAGAGGAGCACAGAACCCCCTGGAAGCACTCAACCAGTAAGCAGGCGAGGAAGGGGCGGGAACCAGGAGGTCCCGGCGGCTTCTAGTAGGTTCCAGAAGGCGGCGCGTGCGGTTGGGAACGCGGAGCGGACGAATTCGATTCAACGGGGTTCCGGGCCAGGCTATGGAGCAGGTGAAGGGGGAGGGGCGGCCTGGGCTCCGGGGCAGCGCAGGCCTGACGGCGGGGAGAAGCGAGGGGTCGGAGGCCGTGCCGCGCGGCCGCGGCGAAGGCATGAGGGCCGCGGTCGGGCGTGTGAGGGGAGAATGGCGAGCGCCCGTCGCCCCCGCGGCCCGCCGAGCGGAGCGGGAGCAGGCCCGGCCGCGGCCGGGCCCCGAGGCTTCTGGGTGTGGGGCCGATTCAGCGCGGGAGGCCCCCTGTCGGCCGCGACAAACTTGGAGGGATCCGGTGACCGATCACTCCGGCAGCCTTCGGGGAACACGGCAGCTGCGTGCGCCCGGGAAAGGGGCCCGCGCGACTGTGCAGAGGAGGCGAGCGAGGACAGTGTCACCGAGTCGCTGCGGCTCGAGATGCATATGTCGCCCCTCCCCCTCCCCTTTTTGGTGGTGACTGGGGATCTGACACTTGGCAATTAGGATTCTGATTACACGAGATTTAGTGGTTATACACAGTTGTGAGCTGAAAGTGAGCAGCCAGAAGTCCCTTGGCTCTTCTCGGTCAGCATCTAAGGCGTAGAGGCGAGCCTGCTGCCCTTACCTTGTTGACTAGCTCAGGCCACAGTGGCTCGTGTCTGTGAGAGGCCTGTAGAGGTTTTGTTACCTTGGAAGCCCTCAAAATAAGCACAAAGAAGAGAGCTGCTTACTATTACTAGCATGGTGTACAAATTAAAACCTTTTGTTCTGAAATAGCAGCTGTAAGGGAGCACGGGACTTCCCTGCTCGTTAGTGAGACTGGAAATGGAGAGGTTAGCTAACTTTTTGCACCCTTAAAGTAACGAAGTTGTGTCTGGGATAGATAGGCTGTAACAAGCAAAAAACAAGATCTTAAAAAGGGGCTGTTCTCTTTTATCATTCATTCATTCATTCATCCAGTAAATGGTGCTGGCTATTGAACCTAGGGCCTGGAACATTGAGTTTATCTACCACAGAGCAATACACACAGGAAAAAAATCCTGCAGCCATTGTACAAGTGTGTAGATGTAAATGTAGACTGTAGGGAATGTCTGAGCTCCAACTTAAAATAAGATGGGGCAGATTTGAATGTTGGAGCTTAAAGAGAGGGCTCAGTTGGTAAAAAGCTTGATGTATAAGAATGAGGACCTGAGCCAGGCTGTGGTGGTGCAGGCTTTTAATCCTAGCACTGGGAGAGCAAACGCAGGCTCTGTGAGTTGGAGGCCAGCCTGGGCTACAGAGCTAGAGCGATTACACAGAAAAATCCTGTCTGGAAATAACAAAAAAAGAATGAAAACCGAGTTAAGATTGTCAGCACCTACCTGAAAAGTTGGGGGAGGGGTCAAGGCTCACTAGCCAGTCTATGAGTTAGTTCCAGGCTCATTAAGAGACCCTTAAGGTGGAGAGCAGTAGAGGACATCAGCTTCTGTGCACAGGCATGCACAACAGAAGTAAATTTGAATATTGAAAATTGCTCATTTGAGTCTGGTAGGTGTTATCGCATCACTCTGTAGGCAGAGGCAGGCGGTTCTTTGGGGGTTCAAGGCCAGCCTGGTCTAAATAGTGAGTTCCAGGACAGCCAGAGTTACACAGAGAAACCTTGTTTTGAAAAATCAAAACAAAAAGAAAAATGCATTTGAAGAAGGTAGTTCTTTTATGTAAATCCTACAGTGATGCTTAGTTTACATTTTGAAGATTTGTTTTTGTCAGGTATGATAATGTATGCCTTTAATCTGGCACTCACGAGAGACAAGCTGATGATCTGTTAACAGGACAGCTAGAGCTTTGTAGTGAGACCCTGTCTGAAGAAACATATTCATTATTTAATGTGTGAGGATCCTCTAGAACTGGAGTTAGAGTTTTGAGCTGCCATGTGGGTGCTGGGAATTGAACTCAGGACCTCTGAAAGTGCAGCCAGTGCTCTTAACCACTGAGCCATCTCTCCAGGCCCAACATATTTTTTAACACCAGATGTGGTGGCATAGGTCTTTAATTCCAAGACTTGGGAGACAGAGGTTGTTAGATCTCTGAGTTCAAGGCTAGCCTTATCTACTTAGTGGAGTTACAGGACAGCCAGAGCTACTTAGAGAGACCCTATCTACAAACAGATGTATTTTGTTTATGTACCATGTACATTTGTGCCCATGGTGGCCATCAGTGTGGGAGCCAACTGACAGGGAACTGAATTTAGATCTTCAAAGGAGTGATATATGCATGTAACCTCTGAGCATTCTTAGTAGCCTATAGTTTTGTTTTGTGTTATTGTTTTCACAATATAATATGCCCTCAAAGTTTATTTCCTGACAATTGATTTCTTGTCAATACTCATTTGAAAAATACTTCCAAGTGGAGTGTAGTTTCCCCTTAGCTAGGTTTATGTGAAGTTTTGGTGTTTGTTTTTGTGGTTGATTTTGTTTTGTTTCTCCAGACAAGGTTTCTCTGTGTATCATTTGCTGTCCTGGAACTCTCTGTAGATCAGGATGGCCTCAGACTCAGAGATTTATTTGCCTGCCCCCCGCCTCCCAGGTGCTGGGATTAAAGGTGTGCACCATCAGCCTGGCACTGTGCAGTTCTTGGCCTCTTATGGATCAGCACTGTTAAACCCCTCATACTCAGAGAGAGATAATAAAAAGAGTACTTTTAGGTCTCTAGTCTTAGCTAGTAGGGGCCAGAATAAGACAATCTCCAGTTCCAGGCTGAGACTGTCTCAAAGGGAAGTGGGGAAAGGTCCCTCTACTCTATGAAGCACCTAGGCAAATGATAAGCTGGATGAGGGGATGCTTGTCTTCATCTTCTCACCTCCTTCCTGGTAGAGTAATAGTAAAGCATTGTGTGGACCAGCTCAACCCCTAAGGGTCAGCACAGAAGAGATGAGTTATGGCAATAGAGCCATAATAAGCATGGAAGTCAATTATTCTGAAGCTTGTAGGGCACTAGAGCCTGTGACGTTTGCGTGCAGCAGGTGTGCACATGGTGGAGGTTGTAGGACAACTGTGGAGTTGGTCTCTTCCACCCATATTGTCCAGTATCAAACTAGATTGTGCTGTTTTATGACATAGGCCATCTCAGGAGCCTCCATCTTGAGTTTTTTGAGACCGTGATTTCCAGTGTAACTCAATAGCCTGGAACTTGTATTCTTCGATCTTACTAGCCTTCTAAGTACTGGAGTACAGTCTTGGGCCACCATGCTGGCTGCTCGGTCATGTCTCTGAGCATGCTCTTCTGCACTCAGTTTACCATTCAGCTCTTTGGAAAACTGAGAACTTGCTTTTCAAAGGAAGTTTGTATGCACCGAAGGGGCTGAGACCTCTGCTGGCCTGAAGTCTTTATGCTCCTGCTTTGTTTTCCTTGCTAGCTTCCAGAGGTATGGGAGAATGTGGATGGATTAGCATTTTTCTCTCTTGATCCATAGTAGCCAGCTAGTTGATACTTAGGAAGAAAGAGTAAGTATAATCTAACACCCCAGGGGAGAGAATCAATGTTCTGTGGTGTGAAGCTATATTGATCCATTCTTTCTCTTTAGGTGAATGAGCTAAAGGAGAAGGGCAATAAGGCCCTGAGTGCTGGGAACATTGATGATGCCTTACAGTGCTACTCTGAGGCAATTAAACTAGATCCCCAGAACCATGTGCTCTATAGCAATCGCTCTGCAGCCTATGCCAAGAAAGGAGATTACCAGAAGGCCTATGAGGATGGCTGTAAGACTGTTGACCTAAAGCCTGACTGGGGCAAGGTAAGCTGGACAGTTGGGCTCTGCACAGTTTCCCTAAGAGCTTTAGGTCTGGTCTGTAGTCCCTTTTGAGCGGGCCTGCCTACCTACCTGCTCACCCTGTCTGAAGGTACCTTTTGAAGGATAACAAGTCTGTTAGAGCCAGTAGCAAAACAAGTTTTATTAGTTGTCCTGCTAAGAAATAAAACAGTACTAAAGAAATGGAAATCTTGTAGCCATGGATTGCTATAAATCCATGGGGATTTGTGCACTTTTGTCTGCATCCTTTTATAGTATCAGCATTGGTGTTGTGGTCTTGCTCTGTTTGTGGTTGGCCTCCATGTACATATCATACGGGTCTAAAAAATATGTGCTCTTAGTCCCAGCACTTGGGAATTAAAGACAGGCAGGGTTTGAGGCCACCTGGAGTTAAATAATGAGACCCTGTCTTAGGAAAGAAGGAATGGGGGTGGCAAGATGACTCAGTTGTTAAGAATACTGCAACTCTTTTGAGTGCCCACACTGTGGCTCAGAACTGTCCTTAACTTCAGTCCCAGGGAATCCAGTGCCCTTTCCTGCCCTCTGTAGATACCAGGCACACAAAGATACATATGCAGGGAAAATACCCATATGCTAAATAAATAAAAACAAAATTCTCTTAGATTATTTGAGTTTATTTGAATTGACCTGTGTATGATCTCTATTTTCTGTAATGTTTGGGGTACTAAGGGTTATTCAAGAAAAGCAGCAGCTCTTGAGTTCCTAAACCGGTTTGAAGAAGCAAAACGAACCTATGAAGAGGGTTTAAAACATGAAGCAAATAACCTCCAGCTCAAGGAGGGCTTGCAGAACATGGAGGCCAGGTTGGCAGGTAGGAGCTTTTTTATGTAATGGGATTAATTATGAAAACAATTCTGCCCTCCCCAAAGTGAAGGTGGTGGTAGGTGATATCACAGTAACTCAAGTAAACTTTGTATACTGATGTGTTTAACTTAATTTGGACAGAGAGGAAATTCATGAATCCTTTCAACCTGCCTAATCTGTACCAGAAGTTGGAGAATGATCCCAGGACAAGGACACTGCTCAGTGACCCTACCTACCGGGAACTCATAGAACAGCTGCGGAATAAGCCTTCAGACCTGGGCACGTAAGTAGAGGCAACAGGAACTCTGGGTGGAAGCTCTCTGGTCTGAACCACAGGTTTTTTTTTTTTTTTTTTTTTTTTTGCTTTTGCTCTTTTGCCATTGAGGAGGAAGATTTTGTAATTTGCATAGAAAGGATCTAGTAGCTTATAATAGCACTCTGGAATGTTTATTACAAATCTGTCTCTTCTAGAATTGTAGCTTTGCTTATTTTTGTAGTGCTAAGGAACAAACCTAGGGCCTTGCCTTGCCTGTGCTAGACAAATGCTCTGTCTCTGAGCTGTACCCTTGGCTCTAGCCATATGTCAGTGGGAAAGAATCATCTATGTATAGTAATCTATTAGTAGTGGACAGGTTAAGAGCGACTGTAGAACCCAGGCCTGTTGATGCACACTTGTAATTCCAGCTACTTGGGTGGGTTTTTTGCTTTTTGTTGTTTTTTATTTTGAGACAGGATTTCTTTACATTGCCCTGGCTATTCTGTATCTCACTATGTAGACCAAGCCAGCCTCTGCCTCTCTGAAGTGCCAGATTAAAGGGATGCACCACTGTACCTGGCTTGACTTAGTTTTTTATGGGGTAGAGTTGAGACGGGGTTTCTCTGTAGCCTTGGCTGACTGGACCTGGGTCTCACACTGCTATCCTTGAACTCAGAGATCTGACTGCCTCTGCTTCCCCAGTGCTGGGATTAATGGCATGTGCCACCAGCACCTGACCCTGTCTTTTTTATTTTTAAGATTTTTCCTTCTTCAACTGGAGTTAACAGGCATATGTAAGCCACCTGATATAAGTGCTGGGGTCTGAATTCTAGCCCTCATAGAGCCATGGGCATGCTTAGTCTTGAGGCATCTCTTCAGGTCTTTGTTCTCTTTTTATTTGATTCTTTTAAATTATGTATGTGTGTCTGTTTATGGCAATGTGAATGCAGGTGCCTGAGGAGGCCAGATGTTGGGGACTCCTGGAGCCATAGTTCCAGAAAACAGCCCAGTATGGATGCTGGGAATGGAACCTGAGTCTCTGAAGAGCAGTGTACTTTCTTAACTGTGGAGGCATTTCTCTAGCCCATTGTTTGTTTTGTTTTGTTTATGGATCCAGGAAAATACAGGATCCACGGATCATGACTACTCTCAGTGTTCTCCTTGGGGTTGATCTGGGCAGTATGGATGAAGAAGAGGAGGCAGCGACACCCCCACCCCCACCTCCTCCCAAAAAGGAGGTGAAGCCAGAACCAATGGAAGAAGATCTTCCAGAGAATAAAAAACAGGTTTTTTGTTTTTTCCTACTCTTAAACTATTGTGCCTTTACTACAGCCAAACCAATTAGAAATCAGAGTATCAAATGAGTGTGCCTATAGACTATAGCTGAGAAATGGTTTGGGGCTGGGGATGTGGGCCAGTTTGTGGAATGTATGCATGAAACTCTGGGCTCATTCTACATTCCAGACCGGCTTTAAATTCAAGATGATTCTCCTCCAAATTGCTGAAATTAGTAAGTTTCTATGTTTTAGTTGGTTGGTTGTTAAGTGTTGAGAACAGGATCTCACTATAAAGTTTAGACGAGCCTTGAATTCAGAGATCCACCTGCCTCTGCCTCCAGATATTGGGATTAAAGGTGTGTGCTTTATTTTTATGTGTAGGAGTGTTTTGTCTGTATGTATGTCTGCAGCACATTCATGCCTAGTGCCCATGAAGGCCAGAAGAAGGTGTCAAATCCCTGGGATTGGAGTTATGTATAGGTGGTTGTGAGCCACTGTGTGGTCCTTTGCAAATATTTAACTGCTAAGCCATCTCTCCTCATGGCTTAATTCTTTTTTATTTATTATTTTGTGTGTGTGTTGGTGTTTTACATGCATTTTTGTTGGTGTGAAGGTATTGAATCCCCTAGAACTAGAGTTACAGACAGTTATAATTTGCCATGTGGGCGCTGGAAATTGAACCTAGGGCTTCTGCAGTTAGTACTCTTAACTGCTGAGCTATCTCTTCAACCTCCTGGCTTAATTCTTTACATGGATTTTGGGAAATTCTGCAAGGCACACACTTTACCAACTGACTTATTAGCTCTCTGCAGCCCTATAGTTTTGAGTACTTAGTATGTTTATTTGAGTGGCAGAGATAAGAGGATTACCTGACCTGCTGGTGTTTTGAGAACAGTCTGGGCAAACATAGTGAAATTGTGTCTGAAAGAAAAACAATTAAAGTACTTAAGTAGGTTGGTGAGATGGCTCAGTCTGTAGGTAAATGCACTTACTGCCAAACTTAACCAGATTTCCCTCCCTGGAACCCACATAGTAGAAGGAGAGAACTATTTTGCAAGATGTCCTTTGACCTTCATATATATACCTTGGCATATGGATTTACATACATAGATAGATAGATCAATAGGGGACTGGAGAGATGGCTCAATGATTAAGAAGAGTTGTCCTTACAGAGGACTTGGACTTGATTCCCAGCACCCATTTGGTGACTTAGAACCATTGACAACTCCAGTTTTGGGGATCTGGTGCCCTCTTCTTTCCTCTTTGGGCACCAGGCATGCACGTGGTATACAGATGTACATGCGCAAAACACTCTATGTATCTGCACCACATGTGTGTCTGGTACCTGTGGAAGTCAGAAGAAGGTGTTAGAGGATCTGGAACTGGAGTTAACAGATAAACAGTTGTGAAACTGTGTGGCTGTGGGGAACTGAGCTCAGGTCTTCTGCAAAACAACAGCTGCTCTTAATTGCTGAGCCAACTCTCTAGCCCCTAGAAACATACATTTTAGAAATAGATATATAAAATACACCAGAAAGAATGCCTGTAGTTGCAAGAGGATCATGAGTTAGAAGCCAGCTTGTCAGGCAGATCTCTGAGCTCAAGGCCAGCCTGACCTACAGAGTAAGCTCCAGAGTAGCCAGAACTACACAGAAAATCCGTGAAGCGGGGGAGAGCCAGCCTGTGTTGCATAGAGACTTTTTTTTGTTGTTTTTTGTTTGTTTAAGTGTATATATAAAAAGATGCTCTTTACAAGCCATTTCCTAGTAATGCTGAGTTTCCAAGTAGTTTAGCAGTGAAAATGAACCCTTATCACATGGTGCAGGGGTGAGCTTTGAGTGGAACAGATAGAATTATAGGGGGTACTGGTCCCCGCTTTGATCCGGGTATGGTGCCTACATCAGTCTGATTATTCGTGGTAAGTGGTAGGTATCCACTTAGCAACACTCTTTCAGAACAGTATACATGTGCCTAAAGAATTATGTTTCCCTTCTCGTAGTCAAGAACAGCAGATTGTTGCCAAATTTAGTACCCTTAAATGGGTGAGTGTTGGTTGCTCCTGGTGTCTCAGCTGGGAAAAGGCCCTCTGTGTAGGTGGGGAGAGTGGTGCTGAAGACTCCGCTGTTCTGTGTCCTTTTCTGATCCTCTTACGGTGCCTATTGTTCCCTAGCAGCCAAGATAACAAGACAGCCACAACAGCCAGTTGTAGCTAAAAACCTGCTGCCAGATTATACCACCATCTTCAGTTGCTTTGGGGTAGAGATTTTTTTTTTCTTCCTCAGAGACTCCCTTTGCTGCCTGGTGAAGATCCAAGATTGGAAATCAGAGTCAGAAAGTAAAGTTAAAGTTCACTTTTACCCTCACTCACCTGACTCTGGCTGGTGTGTGCAGAGACCTTTTCAAGGGAGATCTTCCTTCCTGATGGTGTTGATGGCACATGCTAATTGATACCTGTGACAGCATCATCGACTCTGCTGCTGCTGCTGTCATCTGGTAGAGATGCTAAGCATTCACTTTTCTAACCCTATTTAGGCACTGAAAGAAAAAGAGATGGGAAATGATGCCTACAAGAAGAAAGATTTTGACATGGCCTTGAAGCATTATGACAGGGCCAGGGAGCTGGACCCCACCAATATGACTTACATAACTAATCAAGCAGCTGTGCACTTTGAGCAAGGCGACTACAACAAATGCCGGGAGCTGTGTGAGAAGGCCATTGAGGTGGGCAGGGAGAACCGAGAAGACTACCGGCAGATTGCCAAAGCTTATGCCCGCATTGGCAATTCCTATTTCAAAGAAGAAAGGTACAAGGATGCTATCCACTTCTATAATAAGTCTCTGGCAGAGCACCGAACCCCAGACGTGCTCAAGAAGTGCCAGCAGGTAGGTCTGAAAAGAATAAGGCTATCATGTCTTTGCTTTGTTTTTTCGAGGCAGTTTCTTTTTGTATGTAGTCTTGTGCCTTGGGTGACCTGTATCTGTAGACCAGGGAGGCTTTGAACTGACAACAGATCCACCTGTCTCTGCTTGATAATGTTATGTAGGAAATGCTCTGGGCCTGTTGTTAAGACTCTAATATTATTGTTAAAACTTGTTTTTTCCTTAGTATTTTAGAGGAATTGTTAAGGCAGGGTCTCTTTAGTATGTAGTTCTGGCTGTCTTGTTCTATGTAGATCAGGCTGACCTTGACCTCACGGAAATCTACCTGCCTCTGCCCCCAAGTGCTGGAATTATAGGCTTGCATCACTATGCCCAGTCTCATTATTTTGATAGCCAGAGTGATGTGGTACCATTTGTAATAAATAATGTAGGAGCATGTCTTAGACTCTTTCTGGTGGTATGAATAGGCAACTGTGACCAAGGCAACTCTTATTTATGAGAGCATTTCATTGGGGGGGGGGGGACACTTGCTGACAGTTTCAGAAGTTTAGTCCATATCATGCTGAGTATGGTGCCATGTAGGCAGGTGTTGGTACAGTGGCCAAGAGCTATATCCTGAGACAGAGACTAGGCTTGGCATGGGCATTTGAAACCACCTCAGTGGCATACTTCCTTTATCAAGGCCACAGCTCCCAATCCTAATTCTTCAAGCAATTTCATATCCCCCCAATAACTAAGCATTCAAATACTTGAGCTTATGGGAGTTGCTCTTACTCAAACCACCACAGGCAGCAATTTTACAAAATGATTTATCTGGCCTAACATGGTGGCCTATGATTGTATCATGAGCTACTCTGGAGTCCAGATAGCAGTTCATGACCAGCCTGGTTAGCAAAGTAAAGAATCCCAACCTGTCTTTCACTAACCACCCCACCCCCCAAAAAGGAAAAATGTTTTCAGAAAATTAATTGTACTTTGTTTTACTTTCATAGAATTGTTCTTTTTTTCATTTGTTTTTAACATTTTATACATTTGTGCTTGGGGGTGGGGCATATACCACAGTGTAAGTGTGGAGGTCAGAGGATAACTTAGCTTCCATGACCTTGCACTCCTTATAATTCTGCTTCTACCTCATGATAGCTGAAATCACAGGTATGGGTTTCCACGACTGAGTAGGTTCTTGTGCATGTTAAGTAAGACACTACTAATTAAAGTACATCCCCAACCTAAACAGGGCATAGTTTTGAATCAAATATATGCAAGTACTATGTTTTAACATTATGCCTTGATAAGTAGAAATATTTTCTTCTAATGGGGGGGTGTTGTGGTGCTCCACCAAACAACATCCTCCGCCTAGGAGTGAGATGAAAATCTTGTCATAGATCGCTGAAAAGCAGAGTCCTATTAGAGGCCACTCATAGAGCTCAGCAGGTTAGGGTGCTCGCGCTCTCTCTCTCTCTCTCTCTCTCTCTCTCTCTCTCTCTCTCTCACACACACATACACACACACACACACACACACACATGTAAAAAGAAAAAGAAAACTTGTGGCTTTTTAGTTCAGTCGGTGTTTATGAGTTTAAATTGCTTATGCCAATGATTATCTTTTTTTTAGGCAGAGAAAATCCTGAAGGAGCAAGAGCGACTGGCCTACATCAACCCTGACTTGGCTCTGGAAGAGAAGAACAAGGGCAATGAATGCTTCCAGAAAGGTACCTGCCCTGTCCATGAGGTCTTGACTCTGGTGTGTGGCTTCCTGTGCCTGCTTACAGGACACACTTCAGGAGAGGGAAGATGACTTTTTGCTCTCATAAAGTCCTTTCTGCTGAGTGTTCTGGGGGAGGGGGTTTCAAGGCCAGGTTTACTGTGTTAGTGCTGGTTCTTCTGGAGCTCTGTCGACCAGGCTGACTTCAAACACAGATTCACCTGCCTCTGCATCCCAAGTGCTGGATGTGCAATAGCCAGTTTGGAGGGTCAGAGTGGCTCATGTTTTTAATTCTAATACACTTCAGAGACAGGAATTCTTGAGCTCCCCAGACCTGTTTACAAAAAGGATCTAGGCCAACTGTTGGCACTTAGTAAGACCTTGTCTCAAAAATAAAAATCTGGGGGCTGGAAAAATGGCTCAAGGTTAAGAGCACCAATTTCACTTGACCTATTGACCATGTTCAATGTCTAGCACCCGCATGGCAGCTTACAACATTCTCTAACTTCAGTTCGAGGGACCAGGATACCTTCACACACAGACATCCATGCAGGCAAAACACTAATGGTCATAAAATTTAAAAAAAAAAAAGCTTCTCTTTGAGTGGTGGGGGAAGGTAATTGGGGTGGGTTGGATCTAGTGTTTTGACCATGTTAGGGTAAGGTGTCCACCACTGACCTATATTCTCAGTCCTTAAAAACATCCATTGTGGAGTGTGCACATGTAATCCCAACAGCTGGGAAATTGAGATTGACAGATCACTTAGGGCTTCAAAACACCTTAGGTTACAGGGTAAGGTCCTGTGTCAAAATAATAGAAGCAAACCATCTTTAGGTAGCTGGACGTGATGTTGCATTCTTAGAATCCTCTCACTCAGGAGGCTCAGGTAGGGCTGCAGCCTGGACTACATAATGAGTTCCAAGCCAGCTGAGCTAATAGAAACTGTCTTCCTATAACTATCTAGGGGACTACCCCCAGGCCATGAAGCACTATACAGAAGCCATTAAACGGAACCCAAGAGATGCCAAACTGTACAGTAACCGGGCTGCCTGCTACACCAAGCTCCTGGAGTTTCAGCTGGCGCTCAAGGTGAGGTCTGGGGGAGGGGCTGCTGGGGGAGGTTACTTTCAGTGAAACCTAGAGTTACTGAAAGCCTTTGGGCTTCTCCTTTCTGTCAGTATTCTTATTAAGATGCTATGTTGACAGGCGGTGCTTGTAGGAAATTAGAGGCCTATGTCTGCCTGACTCCTGTCCTTAAAAATCAGTGGTTGAGCTGGGTGGTTGTGTCACATGCCTTTAATCCTGGTGTTTGGATCTCTTAAGAACAAGAAAAATTCTGTCTCAAAAAAAAGAAAAACATTAGCTTCTGCAGCTCCTCTGCCTTCCTGAATCCCCTGGTGCTTTTTCCTCCCCATTCTTCCTTAATCAATCTACCTTTCTTTCCTTCTTTTTTCTTCCCTTTTTTTTCTTCCTTTCTTCCCCTCTTAATGTATATGAGTGTCTTGCCTTCTTTGTATGTATGTATGCCAGATGTGTGCCTGGTGTCCTCAAATCAGAAGAGGGCATTGGATCCCCTAGATGGGAATTATGGATAGCTGCAAGTTAACCAGGTGGGTGCTGGGAACTAACTCAAGTCCTTGAAGAGCAGCAGTTACTTTTCATCTCTCCAGCCCCCTTTTCTGTTTTTCTTAATCTTTTTATTTCATGCTGATTTCAGACTCACCATTCTTGTCCCTCAGCCTCTTGAGTGCTAAGTTTACAGCCAGTAGCTACCATACCTTATATGTAGCAAGCTTTGCTGTCCACTGCCAGTTAACAAATAGCAGCACAGAGACTTTTTATTAATCATGAAAACTCAGTTATAGCTTAGGCTTGTCCCACCAGCTCTTATAGCTTAATTTAACCCATTTATATTAATCTACGTTTTGTTTACCTCGTGGCTTTTTACCTTTCTTTCATGTCTTGGTATCTGGTGAGCCCCTAGATTCATCTCCTCTTTCCTTTTTCTCTGCCTGGAAGTTCTGCCTACTATTGGCTGTTTAGCTCTTTATTAAACCGATATCAGTAATACATTTTCACACAGTGTACAAATAGGGATTTGTGGGACAACAAGACCTGGCTCTCTATGTGAGTGCTTGTGCTTGAAGGCCAGTGATAACCTTGGAGTTTGTTTTCAGTACTACTATTTTTAGGGAATAGCCTGAAAGTGATGTTACTATATATCCCTATAGTTAGGGCTGCAAGGGTGCAGTCAAAACCTGATTGGCTTATAAAGAATGGCAGCCCTAGAAGGTAAGGATTTGGCTCAGGGGCCATCAATACTTTTCTTTCCTAACTTTTTATTTTTGAGATAGAATTTCATGGAACTCTTCTTGGTCTGGAACTCACAGAGATCATTTGTTTCAATTTTTGCTTTTCCAAATATGTAAAGCTTTTTGAATACAAGTCTAAAGATAGTGTCATTTGTATTGCCCATAGTACCAGTCTTGAGTCCAGTGGTCTACATGAAGGATGGTGATCTGGAGCTTTCTTTCCTGGTCCTATTGCCCAGCTTTCTCCTTTCTTGTTTAACTTGCTCTCCAGAAACCCAGGGGTCCGGATTTGGCATGAGTAGCAGAGTCAAAGCCAAGACCTGACTCCTTGGGAGGACACAGTAGCTAAGCACCATGGAGGGAAAGAGCCTAATTACTTTCTTCCTTCCTAGGACTGTGAGGAATGCATCCAGCTGGAGCCAACCTTCAGTGAGTACCTTTCATTTTTCTCCTGTGCCCTGATTGCCCCCAGAGATAACTAAGGTTAAAGGTTTGGGGCATGTAGGCAGAAGGGGAGGAGCCCATAGTCTGAGCTATTGAATTGGTATCTCACCTCTTCTGTTTGTAGTCAAAGGTTACACACGGAAAGCAGCTGCCCTGGAAGCCATGAAGGACTATACAAAAGCCATGGATGTGTACCAGAAGGCGCTAGACCTGGATTCCAGCTGTAAGGTAGGCTGCTGCTGGCCTACAAGGGTCAACCCCACCTGCTCTTTGGGTGTTTTTTCTGGTCCTTCATGTCCTCCCACATGCTTGTCTCTTTCCCTTTGTTGGTGATCTATTATTTTGGACTTACTGAAGCATTGGGCCAGGTAATATTGTTGACTCCTGCTTCTTGGTGGTTTTTTTTGGAATGTAGGAGGCAGCAGATGGTTACCAACGCTGTATGATGGCCCAGTACAACAGACATGACAGCCCTGAGGATGTGAAGAGGCGGGCCATGGCTGACCCTGAGGTGCAGCAGATTATGAGTGACCCAGCCATGAGGCTCATCTTGGAGCAAATGCAAAAGGACCCCCAGGCTCTGAGCGAGTAAGTCCAGTGGCGGTACTGGGGAAATGAGAGAGATGTGTCCAGATAGAATTCTGTCTATCTTTCTTTTAAAGATGCATTATGTGTATGAACATTTTGCCTTAATGCATATATGTGTATCACATGTATGCCTGGTCAGAAGAGGGTGTCATACCCCTCAGAACTGAATTTATAGAGGTTTGTGAGCCATTGTGTGAGTGCTAGGGACCAAACTGAAGTCTACAAAAAAAGTAAGGGTCCTGAGCTGCCTCAACCCCGAATTGTATTAATCTTAACCAAAAAGGTTGGCAGTGCAGAGCTTTTCTGTTGGTCTGATAGCCTAAGGTTCTGTTGGGAAGACCATTTTTTGCTAGGCTTACAGCTGTGTAGGCCCACAGTAGGACAGGCAGGTTTTCCTAATGTTGCCTGCATAGGGTCTGTAATTTGAGCTTGCTCTGAGAGCCAGGGAACTTGGGTGGAGAGAAATAACTTGTAAGAACAAGTTTCAGGTAACTCCCATCTTTTCTCCCCAGACATTTAAAGAATCCCGTAATAGCACAGAAGATCCAGAAGCTGATGGATGTGGGTCTGATCGCAATTCGGTGATAGCTTGCTCTTCCCCTCTTCCCTTCGCCAATGTGGAAAGGCGAGCTGGGATGGTGGCGAGCAGCACACTGGGCAGAGGGGGGAAGAAAGGCTTATCTTTATATTTATACATGCCTACAAGGAAGACAGGCTCATCCAGCGCCACCTCGGGCCCTCAGCACACGCATGGTCTCTTCACTGCTGTCCTTGAGTGTCCTTCCCTGCCCTCCCCAAACCCCCGTCACTGTCTCGGCTGCTCCCCTATAGTTGGTTATTTTTTATTTGGGGCAGTGGGTGCATATGGGGAGGGGAGGATATTCTTCCCAACCTGGGGTCCCAGCTGTCTTCACCTGTTACTACCCCACGTCCTTCAATAAAACAAGCCAGTCAGGCGTGGTTATATGTTGCTATGGTCTCGAGTGCCTTATTCTTCCCTAAATACACACAATTGCTCTGTGTTGGGAGCCTGGCTATCCTCTTCCTTGAAAGAAAGGTGGCTGAAAAATTAGTTGTGTTTTGTTGGAGTGGCCACTAGATGGAAGTGTTACTCAACAGCTAAGACCTGCAGGCTGCTTTGAGTTGATGCTCATGGCTGTTCTTTGCAGAAGTCTCAGAGTAAACAGATAGATGGCAGAGAATGCCAGACCCAACCCAGAGCCAAAGTGCTGAGAATCATGCTCCCCACAGCTCCTGCTGCCCTAGCCCTTGGAGATCCTAGTTGTAAGCTGTACGCCATTGTCTTCCACACAGTGGCCGTCACTTAACTTCCTCATTTGCTACCAGAAAGCTGTTTTCTGAGCTAGCAAGATGCTGAGGCCAGCAGCAGGCTGTACTTCCCTCTCCTATGTTTGCATAAACTGGCTTCTTGACCCACCCCGAGTCCCTGAGACTCCCCAGAGCAACCTTACCTTCAAAAGGGTCCACTGCTGCCAAGGTCATTTACCCTGAACCTGTTAGGTTCCTCCTCAGCACTGAGGGCCTGGTGCTTAGAGCAGTTTGTGTTCAGTGCTGGAAGTGGGTATAGAGAAAGGTCCTCAAAAAGGACAGGATAAGGGGTCCTGAAGGGACTCGCAAGGAGGTTTCATGAGAGGTAGAAGCTCTGACTTAGTTTGTCCTCTTGGGCAGATTTAAGGCTGGTAGGTTTGGAAACATCCTATTGGAGTAGGAAAGATTGAAAAGGCTTCCCTGCTGGCCATAGGCAGTCCCACTCAGAGCAGGCTGGAGATGCAGCCAGTGGAAGTTAGGGAGGTGGAGTGGGGAGAGCTTTGTGGTGTCACCCCACCTCTGCTCTTCCCTCACTTCCTGCGGTAACAAGCGGAGCCCTTTACGTGCTGGCAGTGAACTTCCTGTACCCAGCAGCAGCCCGCCCTGGGGAGGGACCAGCACAGCCTAGTGATAAGGCCATCGTGGGCTGACCTCCGAAGGAAGCAACTAAGCAGGCCAGGGGTGATAGGTGCTCCACTGCCACCTGCGGCTGCAACCTGCTGCAGGCTAGGTAAGTGCAAGACCCAGGAGGACTCACCCACCCCTGCCCTACTGTTCTCTGCTTGGCAGACCACCCCAGAGGCTTAGGTGGTAGAGTTCCGGCTGAGAGCTGTGGGCCGGGACTTGTTCTGTGAGATAGATGGGCTTTGTGGAGCTGTGAGGAGAGTTGACCTGCTCTGGTGTCCAGTAGGGTACTCTTGAATGAGTTTTACTTTTTTTCTTAAGACCAAGTTTCTCCATATAACATCTCTGGCTGTCCTGAAACTCACTTTGTAGCCAATGCTGGCCTCAGAAATCTGCCTGCCTCTGCCTCCTGGGTGCTGGGATTAATGACATGCCACCACCACTTGGCTTGAGTGAACATTGGGCCTTGGCGTTCCCACCTGTGAGACCTGAGTTGGCTGGAGAATTCTGGAACTGTTGCTTTAGCCCAAACGCCTGTGACAGTAGAGGGTCTCACGTTGGCTTGGTTCCATAGTTGTCTGTGTCAGGGCCCCAGTGCCTACCTACCTATCCAAAATCCCATAGGCTGCTTGTAGGCAGCCTACCAGATCTCAGTGTGTGCTCACCTTGCTCAGCAGAAGCAGCGGCAGCCATGGCAGGGATGAAGACAGCCTCTGGGGACTATATCGACTCATCCTGGGAGCTGCGGGTGTTTGTGGGCGAGGAGGACCCTGAGGCCCAGTCTGTCACCCTCCGAGTCACGGGGGAGTCACACATTGGTGGAGTGCTTCTGAAGATCGTGGAGGAGATCAGTGAGTCCCCGTGACCCCCATGTCCCCAGTTTGGCACACAGGCAGTCGTGACAGCGATCCCTGGCACTTCTGGACCATCATTGCTGTGCCACTCATGATAACCTTGTCACAGTGACTCAGGCAACAGCTTAATTGTTTGGTTCCAAAGGAAATACTTTCTCAACTTCCTCTCCCTTAGTCCTTCCCCCCACTCCTACTGGTTCTGTCTAGTCTTCAAGGGACAGAACATGGTCCCCTGTATAGCTTGCCTGTGCTGAGACCTCGGTCACGTTCCCGAGGTCTAAAGGATGGCTGGGAGGTTTCTGGGTTCTAGGGTCTACTCTCTTACACTTCCTCCCCAGCAAGCCTTGGCAGGCTGGTGACAGTGGGTGGAAGGCCCTGCCCCCACAGGAAGTCATGGTAGAGTAGGCTGGTGCGATATCAGTTACCCAGAAGGCCCCAGGGGTGCTTCTCACCAACCTTCCTAGTAGAGAATGAGAACTATCACTTCCTGGGAGGATGGCAGGAAAGCCCCCGATAGCCAGAGCCGGAAGGCATCCCACCATGAGCTCCTGATAGCCAGGGCCGGAAGGCATCTCACTATGAGCTTGAGTCTTAGGCCTCTGGGATAAGAACAGTGATGAGAGGCAGGCTTTCTCAACCCAACCAATCCCCTGTGTGCAGTCCAAGAAGGGACCAGGGTGTCTGGGCAAGACAAGCCCAGCATAGCCAAATGACAGGGCTAAAGCTGGGAAGGGAACTGACAGAGAGAGGCAGGGCCCAAAGAGGCTGTGAAAGCAGAAGTAGAGCAGAGGGATGGTCCCTCCGAAACTAGAGGTCAGCTGGAGTTGGAGACTTGACCTAAGCCAAGTCAGAACAGAAAAACTTGAGAAGCTGGTGAGTCCCAGGACACAGCATGTGAGCCAGCTAGACCTCACTACGAACAGAAAAACTGCTGGGCTCCTCAGGCCAGATCACTTCAGTTCCAGGACCCCAGTCCTCAGCAATAGGAGCATTATCCCCACCTATCCCAGTCCATGATGAGGTTAACCTTTCTGTGTGCTGGTGCCAAATGGTGAGAGTTTCCTTGGAGACCTGACACTAGAAGGAACTGGTGATTTCCAGAGCGGTCTCTAGAATAGAGAAGACCCAGCCTTGATGCCAAGGACTTGAGACTCTGAGTTAAGGCCTCAAAACAGTAAAGACACCTGGTTTGTGACAAAAGAGGAAACCCAGGTGGTGTCCTGACAGCCCAGGAAGACCATTTGGCCTCATAATGGACTAGGTACTTGCTTTGGAAACAGGGCACTTCCATGTTAAGGCAGACCTTTGCAAGGCCCCTTGTCAGCAAGGGAGACGGGTTGCAGCCAGAGAGACCTAAGCAGCAGGCCATCCAGTCCAGTTTCTGTGGGGTTGGGGCACGGGTGAGGGGTGAAGAGTTGGTGGTGGTTGGATGATCTGGAAAGGAAGTCCTCCTCTGTCTAGCCACAGGATGTGGGGATATGTTTCAAATTTAATAAAAACCAGTCTGGAATATCAGAGGACAGAGCCATCTCTCCAGTCTTTTGGTTTTTATTTGTTTGTTTGAGACAGTTTTCTGTGCAACTGTTCTGGTTGTCCTGGAACTTGCTTTGAAGACCAGGCTGGCCTTGAACTCCTGCCTCTGCCTCCCAAGTGCTAGGACTAACAGGTGTGTGCAACCACTGTCTACCTGGGAGCCTGGAACTCCCTCTGTAAACTAAACTGGCCTCAAACTCAGATCTACTGGGATTAAGGGCGTAGGTCACCACTCCCATATTCCCTGTGCTGGGATTAAAGGTGTGAGTTACCACTGTCTGATCCTCCTAGACTGACTGTGGGTAGATCCCTCTGATATCTCAGATTGGTGTTTTTTTGTTTTGTTTTGTTTTTTTGTTTGTTTGTTTTTTTATCAAATTTGAAACATATCCCCAGAACAGGAGTCTTCAACACAATACTGGCTATGGAGCTGAGTGAACAGGAGTCTGGACTGAAGGAAGCAATAAACATGCCCCTTAGTGTAGTAGTAAGGTTTCTAGGTCCTGGGCAGCCAGAGATCCAGACCCACAGACCTGTCGCCTGAGACCTCTTTGTAGCCCGCTGCCACCCCTGCTGCTCAGGCCCCCAGAAATGACTCAGACACTTATATTAACTTCATGCTGTTTGGCCTATGGCTCAGGCACATTGCTAGCTAGCTCTTACATCTTAAATCAACCCATTTCTATTAATCTGTCTGCCACGTGGCCCGTGGCTCACCTGTACTC
Source organism: Phyllotis vaccarum (assembly GCA_033318265.1). NCBI lineage: Eukaryota > Metazoa > Chordata > Mammalia > Rodentia > Cricetidae > Phyllotis > Phyllotis vaccarum. The sequence continues at coordinate 52,887,553 of JARWLC010000004.1, forward strand.
CTATATGTTGCTCCTTGGGCGGCTTCAGCTCGATCTGCCTCTGGCTCCGCCCTTCTTTTCCTACCTATTCTGATTCCTCCTCCTACTTCTTCTATGGTGCCTGTCATGGCCCAAAACAGTTCCTTTATTTAAAGATTGAGATTCACAGCAAACATAAACGCATTCCCACATCACCTTAGAGTAGATGTCCATGCCATGCAGATCCTAGTAGAAGATAGCTAGCAGCTGAAGTTAAAAAAAAAACAGGAAAGATAGAGGGGAAGAAGAGGGGATGGCTGGGGAGAGGGAGAGGTCCCAGACTAAACCCCTGGGAAAAGACAGGTGAAGAATAGATGTGGAGAACCTTCTGAAGAGAACCAAGCTACAGCAAAGGCTGCTGGGCATGGATGCAGTCCTAGCCCTAGTGAATTTGCAGCCTACATAGCAAAACCCTGCCTCAAATTTAAAAACTAAAAGCAAAAGGTCAATGGGAGAGGAATTAGGGGCCTAGCAAAGGCTTCAGAAGGGGAGCTCTGAGTCCTGAGGAGCTAAGTAGAGAAGCTTCTCCAGGGTTTTGCAGCCCTGGTGACAGTGGGGCGGCAAGTCAGAAGCTGGCATGAATTCAGGCTGGGGATAGGGATCAAAACTCAGTGGGAGGACCAGATTAAGGTTTAGAACCTTAGCTGGTAGAGTGTTTGCCTAACACACACAAAGCCCTGGGTGTGATCCTCATATCCTCATCGAGCCATATACCTGTAATTCCAACATTTGGCCACTGAAGGCAGGAGGATGGGTAGACCAGGGTTGTCCCAGATATAGAGCAAGTTCAAAACTCTGCCTGAAAACACCCAAAACAACAACATAGAAGCCAAGAAATCGAGTCTCAGCAAAATCCAGGAGGCTGTATGCTTAGCTGCTTTTGCCCCATTTATTTCTGTATTCACATTTACATCCTCCCATGTCATCTATTGTTGTCACCCTGATTCCTGGTCAGATGACAAGTGACCTTCACATCTCCAGATGAGTGCTTCTCTTAAGTGTCAAAATTGGATAACACTTTGTATGTAGCAGACGTTGATCAGCAGCCCTGAGTCAGAATGATTGTTATATCTTAACTAGAAAACTATAGAGGTCACAAAGCTAATAACTAGTAGATGTTAAAGGCCCTGAAGACCTGCAGACATTGCCATTGTTGGGTGTGGTGGTGCATGCCTTTAATCCCAGCACTAGAGAGGCAGAAATGGGTGGAACTCTGAGTTTGAGGCCAGCCTGGTCTTCATAGCAAGTTCCAGGCCAGCCCAGATACATAGTGAGACCCTGTCTCAAGAAAAAGAAAGACAGACAGACAGACATATATAGACAAAGGGCTGGGTGGTAGTGGCACACACCTTTAGTCCCAGCACTCAGGAAGCAGAGGTAGGCAGATCTCTAAGCCAGCCTGGTCTACAGAGCTAGTTCCAAGAAGTCAAGGCTACACAGAGAAACCCTGTCTCAATAAACACAAAATTAGAAAGGGCATTGAACCAAGCATCCCAGAAGGCTGTAAAGAGTCAACTCAATAGTGTATGAAGTGAGGCCATTGAGATTGGGGTACCCATATTTTTGGTTGGGAAGGGCTCCCCTGGAAAGTGACAGAACAACTGGAACCCAGAAGGACCAGCAGAAGTCAGCTATCACCATTCCATCGCCACTTTGAATCAACCTGGCTCACCTATGGCATTAGTGCAGGGGGAGAAATAAAGGCTTGGCAGGGCCTTTGAAGGTCAGTGGACACCCCTGGGTCCTCACAGATCGCAAGCAGGACTGGTCTGACCATGCCATCTGGTGGGAACAGAAGAGACAGTGGCTGCTGCAGACACACTGGACACTGGACAAGTATGGGATCCTGGCAGATGCCCGCCTCTTCTTTGGGCCACAGCACCGACCCATCATCCTGCGACTACCCAATCGTCGTGTGCTGCGTGTGCGTGCCAGCTTCTCCAAGCCCCTCTTCCAGGCTGTGGCTGCCATCTGCCGCCTCCTCAGTGAGTAGCTGTGGCCCCTTCCTGTCATAGCCTCTCCCTCAGCCTACCAAAGGGCTCTGACTTCCCACACTGTCAATGGGAAGGTAAGGAGGTGACTAGTAGTCCCTTGGTGCTGAGACCTTACTCCCTCCAGGTATCAGGCACCCAGAGGAACTGTCCCTGCTCCGAGCTCCAGAAAAGAAGGAGAAGAAGAAGAAGGAGAAGGAGTCTGAGGAAGAAGTGCATGACCTGACCAAGGTTGTCCTAGCTGGGGGTGAGTGAGCATGGCCAGCCGGGGCTGGGGCCAGGACAGAGTGAGGCCTGGGAGGCCAGGACTAAGGCCAGGCCTGATTGACGTCCACTGCACTGCAGGTGTGGCACCCACCTTATTCCGAGGCATGCCAGCACACTTCTCGGACAGTGCACAGACTGAGGCTTGTTACCACATGCTGAGCCGGCCACAGCCACCACCCGACCCTCTTCTGCTCCAACGCCTGCCGAGGCCCAGCTCCCTGTCTGACAAGACCCAGCTCCACAGCAGGTACATTACCTACACCCAGGCCACTATGCCCAGGGCCTAGCTCACCTATCTTCTGCTTCCTGCTTTCAGGCCCTTCTTCTCTGTGCCCTGACTGCTTCTGTCATCCCCAGATGGCTGGATTCATCATGGTGCCTCATGCAGCAAGGTATCAAGGCTGGGGACGTGCTTTGGCTGCGATTTAAGTACTACAGCTTCTTTGACCTGGATCCCAAGGTGCGCTGCCTTCTGGAATAAGAGGGTTGAGCTCTGGGAAGTTAGCCACTGTCAGTCTATCCGACCATATATTCATCTGTGCCTCTGTGTATTAGCCCTACCAATGCACTGAGGGGCCTCCGCTGCTAAGGCAGATGGAGACAAGCCTCAGTGTTGGTTTCTTTAGGACCTGCCTGCTAGGGGTCATGGCAGAGACCCATGTAGACCATGGTGGGTGCTGGGGAGTGTGGGTCTTTGAGCACAGGGAGGCCACTTGGACCTGCAGGGCCTGGGAGGTGGGGAAGGAACTTTACAGGGTGGCCTCAGTGTGTCCCTTTCTTAGCCCTCCACACCTGCTTTCTCCTCTACAACAACGTAATCTAACGCTGCTGTCTCCACCACCTTCCTGGGGCCCCACCTACCTGTGACTCTTTACTGCAAATACGCAGATGGTGGTCTACAGAGAGCATTTGGTTTCAAGCTCTCCACAGAGTGTCCCTGAGCATTCTCTTCTGAGACAACCCTTTCTGGTACCCTCTACTTACATCTACACCCAAAAGGACACCTGCTGCCTTCCCTGAGGCTGGCCCATGCTTCCATCTCTCATTCACACTGCTTTGATGTTGTTTATTTATTTATTTATTTTTTAAGATAAGGATTAGACCTAAATTTTTTTGTTTCTTTTCTTTTTGTTTTTGTTTTTGTTTTTTTTTTCTCCCCAAATTCTAGACAAATGCTCAACTACTAGCTACTACCCCAGGCCCCTTTGGAATATTTTAATATTATTTTGTGTATGAATGTTTTCTCTGTGTGTATGTCTATACAGCATGTACATGCTTGGTACCAACAGTGACCAGAAGAGAATGTCAGATCCCCTAAAACTGTAGCCACAGAGAACTGTGAGCTACTATGTGGGTGCTGGACACTGAACCTAGGTGCTCTGGAAGAGCAGTCAATGATCTTAACCACTGAGCTGTCTCTCCAGCCCTAACTACTACTACTATTATTATTATTATTAATTTGAGGCAGGGTCTTTCTGAGTTATCTAAATTGTGGAACGTGGTCTTAAACTCACTCTGTAGCTCAGTCAGGCCTTGATTTTTCCATCTGCCTGCTTCAGCACCTTCGGTGGTCAGGATTACAGGCCTATACCTCATTTATGGCATGGGCACAGCCAACACCCCTTCTTCTGGAATTGTCTTCCCCTCACAGCTCCTGTGTCCCATGGGCTAAGGGTGTAACTCCCTCCTCGTAGCTGTACCCATGTTCTGTGGCTTCGGTTTCTCCTCTTTCTCAGATGCCCATGTGTGCACATGAGGCCAGAGGTCATTGTCAAGTGCCTTCTGTCATCTCTCACAGAACCCAGAACTCACTGATTCAGCTAGTCTGGCTAGCTAGCAAAGCCCAAAGTTCTGTCCCTGCCTGGAGTGCTGGGATTATAGGATGTATACATGGGTGCTCGGGGATACAAACTCAGGTCCTTTGCTTCACATTAAATATTCTACAACTCATGCATAGGCCTTTAATCCCAGAACTCAGGAAGCCGAGGCAGGCAGATTTCGAGGCCAGCCTGATCTACAAGGTCCAAAACTACACAGAGAAACCCTGTCTTGGGGAAAAATTCTACAACTGAGGTATCTCCTCAGCCCCCCCCCCTTTTTTTTTTTTTAAAAAAATCCTATGTATTTGTGTTGTGTGTGTATGAGTGTGTGTGTGTGGGATGGGGGGACAGAGAGAGAATGCTAGTTCCTGTGTGTAACAGTGTATTTGTGGAAATCAGGGGGCAACTCCTTTGGGAAGTTGGTTCTCTCCTCCCATGTGGGCCACAAGGATTCAAGCTCAGGTTGTCAGGCTCGGCAGCAAGCGCCTTCATTACTGAGCTATCTTGCTGGCCTTTTTTAAAAATTGAGTTGCAAGGGCTGGAGAGATGGCACAAGTAGTTAAGAGCACTGGCTGCTCCACCAGAGGACCTGGGTCCAATTCCCAGCACCCACGCGGCAGCTCACAACTGTCTGTAAGTCCAGTTCCAGGAGATCTGCCATCCTAATACAGTAATAAATGCCAGAAAACCCCCAATGTACAGCAAATAAACAAATATATTTTTTAAAAATGAATTTTAGCCAGGCAGTGGTGACACATGCCTTAATCCCAGCACTCAGGTGGCAGAGGCAGGCTGATCCCTGTGAGTTTGAGGTAAGCCTGGCCAAGGTCACGGTCCAGGACAGCCAGGGCTATAGAGACATTCTGTCTCAAAAAGTGAAAAATAAGTAAATAAAAAACAAATTGCATTTATATGATTAATGGTTCTTTATGGAGTACATTGTAGTAATTCAGAACATGTAATAAAATGTATAATAGTCAAACCAGGGCAATAGGTATCCTGAGACAAGCATGTGGAGGTCAGAGGACAACTTCTGAGAGTCAGTTCTCACCTTCCACCTGGCTGAGGCAAGATCTCCTTTGCTTGAGAACTTTAATTTATTTGTTTGTTTATGTAGTTTATGTGCATTGGTGTTTTTCCTGCATGTATGTCTGTGTGAGGGTGTGAAATCCCCTGGAACTCGAGTTACAGACAGTTGTGAACTGCCATATGGATTCAGGGGAATTGAACCCTGGTCCTCTGGAAGAGCGGTCAGTGCTCTCAACCGCTGAGCCATCTTCTCCAACTTGTTTTATTATTTTATTTGTGTACTGTGTACTCCAGGCTTGCTGGTCCTCAGCTCCAGACCATGCTCCTGTCTAAGCTTCCCATCTGCCTACAGATAGGGTCACTACATACAGCTTTCCCATGTGGGTTCCAGGAACCAGATCTGGTGCATCAGGCTTGTGTGCCTACTGTTTTTACCCAATAAGCCATTTCCTAAATCTGTATGTATTTAAGACTGTCACTCTGGTGATGGCCAGCACTTAGGAGGCAGAGACAGGCAGATCTCTGTGAGTTTGAGGGCCAGCCTGAATCACAGAACTAGTTCCAGAACAGCTAGAGCTATACAGAAAAGAAAGGAGTGTCACTTTCTAGCTCAGGGGTAACCCTACTGCCTCTGAGTGCTTAGATTATGTTTATTTGTAAAATAATTCTTTAAATATTTGTCTTGGTTTTGTTTCCTGATGCTGAGGAAAAACCTGACAAAAACAACTCAGAAGAGGTTTATTTAGTTCACGGCTCAAGTACAGTGCATCAAGGCGGGGGAGTCAGGCAGGTTTGGAAACCCCTGGTCAAATGACTCCCACAGGAGTAAGAGAGCAAGGAACCACACCTGCTGGTGCTCCGCTCCCTCCCTTCATTTACAAAATCCAGGCTCTCCTGCCCACTCCTCCATGGGTGGATCTTCCCACATCAGATAACATAAAACAATCCCCCCCACATGCCCAGAGGCTCATCTCCTGGGAGCTTCTAGTGTCTTCAATTTGACAATAGTGCTCTGTCACAGTGTTATAAAATCTTGTTCACAGGCCTAAGTAGAGTACCTGCCTAGCCTGTGCAAGACCCTGGTGTAATCCACAGCCCTGCTAACAGATAAAATGCAAAAATTATTAATTGGGGATGGAGTTAGGATTCTGGGAAACCTTGTAGTTTACTAATAACCCCAATAAGGCCCAGCTACAGCTGCAGTGACCTAGTGCAGGCTAGTGTGACAGAGGAATACCCCAGCTTCCCCCCTTGCTCCTATGGACTCTGTCTGCCTCTCTGCTCCTTCTGCTCCTTCCCAGCCTCTGCCAGCCTCCAGCTCGGTCTGCTACTGCCTCCCAATGACATGGAAACCCCTGATTCATCATCACACCTGTCCTGCAGGAGAGCAGGGGGCTCTATGCAGTTTGCTCCCACCTGGAACTGGACTGCAATTCCATCCCTACAAATTCTTGGCACTTACAGCTCTGTTCTCTAGGAAAGATAGGTTTGAACAATGTAGAGGGTTTTGTTTGTTTGTGTTTGTTTTTGTTTTGGTGTTTGGTTTTTCAAGACAGGGTTTCTCTGTAGCTTTGGAGCCTGTCCTGGAGATCTGTAGTCCAGGCCAGCCTCGAACTCACAGTGATCCTCCTGTCTCTGCTTCCCAAGTGCTGGGATTAGAGGCATGTGCCACCACCACCCAGCAAACAATGCAAGTTTTTAATTTGATGTTTCTTTTATTTTTATTTACTTGTTTTATTTCTGTTTCGTGTGCATTGGTGTTTTTCCTACATGTATAACTATGTGAGGATGTTAGGTCACCTGGAGAGTCTCACCTTGTTACCCAGGCTAGTCTTGAACTTAGGCCATAGCTAAGTCTTCTGACTAGCTGACTTCTGTGTATGTACCTGAGCCCAGAGCCTTTTCTGTGACCTTGCAGTTTTGTACACAGCTATTAGAAAGTGAAGACTTAGCTATTCTTCCCCCCGCCCCAGCACACACATTTCTGTGAGTCTTACTAATCTACTCGTGTTTATGATGCTTGATGAAAACAGCGTGGCCATGACTACTAAGAGCAACATAAACAGTGTCTTAGCAGAACCCAGGGTATCTGTGTTCACATTTCCTTTCATGGTCAAGTTTCTTTGGAGCTGAAAGGTGACATATGATGTCATGGGTTGAACCCAGGGCCTGCAGGGCTGGGCTTCTCCGTTGCTGAGCTATACCTCTCCAGAGTTAACTGTCCATAATGATAAGAGGGTGACTTGCACCTAACCCAGCCCCTTCACATGGTACCAAACACAATACTACTTTCAGAATGAGTCAGCAAAAGCAGGCCTAGTGGTGTAATCCTGGCAACTTAGAAGGCTGAAGTAAGAAGATGGACAGTTTAGGACTATCCCAGCTGCATGATGAGTTCAAGGCCATCTTGAGCAACCAAAGACCCAGTCTCAAACTAACAAGCTATAATAATAATAACACATACACATAGGCAGAATTCCCTGTTCTTACTACAGGGTCCCAAATAACCACTCTGAGGCTTATACCGATTGTGAGTGCTTGGCCAATAGCTCAGACTTGTTACTCCCTAACTCTTACATTTAAATTAATTCTTATTTTTTATCTATGCTTTGCCATGTGACTCCTGGCTTGTTACCTTATTACACACACACATATCTTAGTAGGGTCAATCTTTTTTTCAATATTCCTGAAAATGGGGCCTAAAGAAGTACCAAGAAGGCTGATTGACAGCTCCAGGTCCTTTGCTTAATTACTGTGTCCCCTGCACTTTAATCCATCTCTAGGTAACTAGGTTGTATTTCCTACCCAATGCAATATACACATTCTCTCTCTTTCCCCTCCCCCTCTCCTCCCTTTCCCTTCCCCCCCATCATGTGTGTGTGTGTGTGTTTGCGCGTGCACATATGTGCTCGTGTGTGTGTGGGGGGGGGGGTCTCACTTTGTAGTTCTGGCTAGTCTGTAACTTGCTGTATAGACTAGATTAGACTAACTTTGAACTCACAGAAATCCTCCTGCCTCTGCTTCCTGAGTTTGAGTGTTCAGAATAAAGGAGTGTACAGTATAGCAAGCATTTAATCCCAGTACTTAGGAGTCAGAGACAGGGGAACCTCTGTGAGTTCCAGGTCAGCCTGGTCTATACAGTGAGTTCCAGACCATCCATGACTACATAGAGAGATCTTGTCTCAAAAATAACAGCAACCAAAAGATATGTACTGCAGGCTGTTCTAGAATTTACTACGAAAAGCTGGGTGGTGGTGGTGGTGGTGCACACTTCTAGTCCCAACAACAGGGAGGTAGAGCTAGACAGCCAGGGATACACAGAGAAACCCTGTCTCAAAACAAGCAAACAGAAGTCACTGTGTAGCTCAAACCGGTCTGAAACTGGTCTAATCCTCTTGCTTCAACCTCCCATATTATGAGATTACAGGGATGAGCCACCACACCCCACTAGATCCAATCCCCTCCCACAATCTAATCAGTCTGTGGTTGATTGAATCAGTGTCGGAGCCCACAGATTTGAGGCTAGATGTGCATGTTGGAACACTGTGTGCACAGATTTCAGAGGGTGGAGAGCTGGAGCTCAGGGCATGCAGGGTCACCTCGAGTAGCACCTCCCCATTAACAGCAAGTGACAGTTTTAGTGGCTCCAACCTCAGCAACACTTGGCACTTGCTACTTACTATAGTGGAGTCATTATGCCAAAAAACTGGCCCATTGGTCACTAAGATGTAACTCAGATGCTGCAAGCACCGTCTGTCCTGAGCAGCTTACTTCTGGTCATTGTACAACAACCACATCTAGTGTTTTTGCTTTTGGGTTTTTTTATGTATGTTTGTTGGTGTTTTGTATGCATGTCCATGTGAGGATATTAGAAGTCCTGGGACTGGAGTTATAGACAATTGTAAGCTGCCATGTGAGTGCTGGTATTTGAATCCAGGTCCTTTGCAAGAGCAGCCAGTGCTCTTAACCTCTGAGCCATCTTTCCAACCCCACCATGCCCAGTTTTAAAACATTTTCACTGTTCCAGAAAATTCTCTAGTGCCCATTTTCAGTTTTCTACCCCCAACACCCATCCCAGACAACCAGCAGTTCAGCTTTTCCCGTGACCTTGGCCCACATTCCCCGTGACTAATAGATCTAGCTCTTTTTTAGATGTTGGCCCCTTGGATAGCCTCTTCTGTGCCATTTCTGTTCCTATTTTTGGCAGTTCCTATCCTAAGCTGTCCCTACTGATGTGTGGGTGTGCTCTATACACTCCTGTCCTAAGCTGTCCCTACTGATGTGTGGGTGTGCTCTATACACTCTAGGTAAGAGGATCTGTCCAGGGTAGCTCCAGAATCCACTTCTCCACTCTCTGCTCTGCCTTTTAATTCACCTAATAGTTTGACAAACTATCCTGTTCTGCCATTGTATTTGTGTGTGAGAGACAGTCTTATGTAGCCTGGGTTGACTCACAGATGGTCTTGAACCATTCAAGACTGCCTTTCCTCTCTGCCTTTCTGCTGCCCTTCCTCTCAGGCGCAGTGGGCCTCAGAGTATGCTCTTCCATGGTGCCCGGGAGGCCCTCCCTGTCCCTTCCCTTTAGTGGTCTATTGTTGCCCTGCTGGCCTCTTCCTCAGGGAAGCCTTCCAGGAGTGCTTTCCTGTGGCCTATACTCTCCTAAGAGATGAGTTGATTGAGTTTCCCAAGGGAAGCTATCTTCTTTCTATCCTGAGAGCACTTCATTCAAGGGCTGTCTTCCTCATCCATCACCTGTCCTCAGCAGGAGGCTGGCCTGTGGCACAGTAGAACAGAACTTTATGGAGAGGGCTGCACTGCCTGCCCAGGCAGTGGGCAGGCCAGCAAGGTAGAAATGAGGTCTGCTGCCCATGTTGGGCCGTGCCTGAGTATCCAGGATGGGCACCATCTGACTAGCCCCCACCCCCTGCTGCTCCAGACAGACCCAGTACGGCTGACCCAGCTGTATGAGCAAGCCCGCTGGGACTTGCTGACAGAGGAAATCGATTGCACTGAGGAGGAGATGATGGTGTTTGCTGCCTTGCAGGTGCCTGGGGCCCCGGGGTGCTGGGCTATAAGGCCAAAAGGCCTTCTAGAGGGAGTCCATCTCCAAAGAAGTCCAGCATAAGGGTTCTATGGGGCAGATGGGCCTCAGACTCAGCTCTAACTGACTGTGTGTTCCTAGTACCACATCAACAAATTGTCCCTGAGTGGTGATGTGGGTGAGCCGGCCTCTGGGGACTTGGGGTTGGATGACTTGGATACAGCCCTGAACAACCTGGAGGTGAAGCTGAAAGGGTCAGCACCTTCAGACATGCTGGTAAGGAGGGGCTTGGGCCTGGGAATGGGCTTGGCATCATGGTCAGGTTGGGGATCCAAGGTTCTCTCTGACTTCTCTCCTCCCCCAGGATAGCCTCACTACCATCCCAGAACTCAAGGACCATCTTCGAATCTTCAGGTTAAGTGTGGAGCCTGCTTGGAGAGAGGGGAGGAGGGGGAAGGCAGGGAGGCCATGGTTCACTAGCTTCCTACTCCCTCCAGACCCCGGAAGTTGACCCTGAAGGGCTACCGCCAGCACTGGGTGGTATTCAAGGATACCACACTATCCTACTATAAGAGCCAGGATGAAGCACCGGGGGACCCTATCCAGCAGCTGAACCTCAAGGGTAAGGATAGTCCAGCAGCATCTGCTCTCAGCCTGTTTCCTCCTCGGGGCCTGGGCGGATACCATCTGTCCTGAGGCAGCTGTGGGTGGCTGAGCTGGCTTTCATGCAGGAACCTCTTAGCCACCTTTCTCTTATAGGCTGCGAGGTGGTCCCTGATGTCAATGTCTCTGGCCAGAAGTTCTGTATCAAACTCCTGGTTCCCTCACCAGAGGGCATGAGTGAGATCTACCTGCGATGCCAGGATGTGAGTAGGCTGCACCAAGGGGGGACCAGGAGGGGGAGGGGCGGGCGGCAGGGCTGAGGTGGCATTTAGGGTAAGAGTGAACAGGGCAGAGCTTACTCAGCATTCTTTGTCCTTTCTCTAGGAACAGCAGTATGCACAGTGGATGGCTGCCTGCCGACTGGCCTCCAAGGGCCGTACTATGGCAGACAGCAGCTATACCAGTGAGGTGCAGGCCATTCTGGCCTTCCTTAGCCTGCAGCGGGCAGGTGGTGGCAGCGGAGGCTCGGGGAACCACCCCCAGGGCCCTGAAGCCTCTGCTGAGGGCCTTAACCCCTATGGCCTTGTGGCTCCCCGTTTCCAGCGCAAGTTCAAGGCCAAGCAGGTGCCAGAGGAAATGTAGGGGTGGGCACCACTAGTGTTTACTTAGCCACCCTTGAAGAACCCTGGACCTCCAACAGAACCCTCTTCCTTAGGAAACCCTTGGGCTCCTTTCTTCTGCTGTGTCCCAGACACCTTTCTGGAAGGGTTCCAGATCGATTGTAAGCCCTGGTTCAGCCACGTGCACCTCGGTGCTACCAAATGGCTGCTCCCCTGCTCCAAGCTCAATATACTGTGCCCTTGACAGAACAGGCAGGGACTTTAGACAAGGAGAGAAGCCCTAAAATTCCCTTACCAATACCGCCCCACAGCTCACCCCACGGATCCTGGAAGCTCACCAGAATGTGGCCCAGCTCTCACTGATCGAGGCCCAGCTGCGTTTCATCCAGGCCTGGCAGTCTTTGCCTGACTTTGGCATCTCCTATGTGATGGTCAAGTATGATTCCAGCCCTGCCAAGCATTGTCTCTGCCCTTACCTGCTGCCAGCTACTATGTGCTCATATCCCAGATGGATCCCAGGCACACAGCCCAATGTGTCTTTCCCTGTTCTCTGTGGGTACCTTTCCTTAGGGGTTCTGTGAATTTTCAGTGTGTACCATCACAGATATCCAGGCAAACAGAAGACCCAGTGCTTATCCCAGCTGTCACTGATGCTTTCCTCTCTGGGCCTTGGCCAGCTGTCCCTGGTGTTATAGGAAGGATCCTGAGTCTGCAGAGAAATGAATGACACATAGTTATGATGATACATGATCATTACTTAGAGGCATGAACTATTTGCCTAATACTGTCAAATGCTATTATGATTCCCTCACCTTGTATGCATTTGTGTATGTGGGAGTAACCTCAGGTGTTGTTAACGCCTCAGGGGCTTCCCATCTTGGTGGGTTGTTCCTTTGTTTTACTTTTTGGGGGAGGGCGGGTGTGTTTCGAGACAGCCTTTCTCTATGTAGCCCTGGCTGTCCTGGAATTCACTCTGTAGACCAGACTGGCCTTGAACTTACAGAGATCCACCTGCCTCTGCTTCCTGAGTCTTTTACATTTTTTAAGATTTAGTTTTTTGCTGGGCAGTGGTGGTCACACCTTTAATCCCAGCACTCAGGAGGCAGAGGCAGGCAGATCTCTGTGAGTTGGTGGCCAGCCTGGTCTACAGAGTAAGTTCCAGGACAGCCAGAGCTACACAAGAAACTCTGCCTTAAAAACCAAAAAAAGATTTTTTTTTTCATGTATAAGTGTTTTGCCTGCATATGTACAAGTGTACTGCATACAGTGCTCAGTACCCACAGAGGCCAGAAAAGGACCCAGATCCCCTGGATCTGGAGTTAAGAGACCTAATGTGGATCCTGGGAGCCAACCAGAGTCCTTTACAAGCACTTTAAGTGTTCTTAGCAGCTGAATCATCTTTCTAGCCCCCTGCTACGTTTTCAACTTATTTTGTGCATGTGTGTACAGATCAGAAAACAACCTCAGGAACCTGGTTCTCTCCCTCCACCATGTGGGGCTTGGGAATAGACTCAGGACACCAGGCTTGAGGGTAGCTGAACCCGCTTGCTGCCCCTATTTTCTTCTTAATGGTTTTAAGTGTGTGTCTGTCTGTCTGTCTGTAGGCATGCTGTGGCAGTTATGTGGGAGTCAGAGGATAGCTTCTAGGCCAGTCTTTACCTTCCACCTTGTTTGAGACCAGAGTTCTTACTCATCATTGTGTGTTCCAGGCTAGCTCACTGCATACTGTCCAGAGACTCTCCTGTCTCTGCCTCCCAACTTGCCGTAGGCACACTGCAGATGCATTAGATTTACAGGAGTTCTGTATTCCCATGCGTGTGTGGCAAGAGCTTTATGCACTGAGAAACTCTTCCAGCCTGTCTGTCCTGTCCCAAGGATCATAAGCTTGCACTGCCAGTCCTGGGGACCAACCTCAGGTCCTCATACTTGCATTCTTCATACTTTATTGACTGAAGCATCTTCTCAGACCCCACCCACTGTATTTTGACACAGAGCTCCATTCACCATGTATCGAGTCTGATGTGAATTCCTGCTTTAGCCCTTTGCTGGGGACAGACATACTGCACCATGCCTGGTTAGCAGGAGTTCATGAATAATCCCATTTTTCAGAGTAGGAACTTAAGGCCAGGAGAAACTGAATAGCTGCCTCAGGCTGAGCAGCTGCAGAATGGGGCAGATGAGGCTGTATGCTACCCTGAGGGCTTTGTAGCAGTGTGTAGGTGGGGTATGTTCCAGAGCCATACCGGTGTAGCTCCCCCACACACACCCCATCCTCTCCCAAATCAGGTTCAAGGGCAGCAGGAAAGATGAGATCCTGGGCATTGCCAACAACCGACTGATCCGCATTGACCTGGCTGTGGGTGATGTGGTCAAGACCTGGCGCTTCAGCAATATGCGGCAGTGGAATGTCAACTGGGACATACAGCAGGTAAGCCCCAGGTGAGGGCAGGGATAGGGACAGGTGGCCAGCTCAGACCCAACCAGAACAAGGCAGAAACTGCTGCTTGTTGCCTTGCCCAGTGGACCTGACCTGTGACTGCTCTCCTGCAGGTGGCCATTGAATTTGATGAGCACATCAATGTGGCCTTCAGCTGTGTGTCTGCCAGCTGCCGCATCGTACACGAGTACATCGGGGGCTACATTTTCCTGTCCACTCGAGAGCGAGCTCGAGGTGAGGAGCTGGATGAGGATCTGTTCCTGCAGCTTACAGGTGGCCATGAGGCCTTCTGAGGGCAGCCAGGCTGCTCCTGCTCCACTTACCATCTCCAGGGACCCCCCATAAGCCCACACCCACCTGAGTTCACTGCTCCACCACACTCCAGTATACACCATGCTGGGCACCTTCACCTGCTGTCACGGGCAGGTCAGTGGGTAGACACTGCCACACCCAACCTAGGGATGGTAGGTCCTAAAGCACACACAGCCCCTCCTTTTGCCCTGATGGCAGAAGCTCACACCCCTGACCTGTATGTAGTCCCCAAGCATACAAGGAATGCCAGATTTGGATAAGCAACTGGGATCCTGCTTTCAAACTGGATTTTCTGTGACTATTTTCAGAGTTGTTTTTAATAAATAAATATTTTATTGTTGGATCTTTCTTCTTCCTCCTCTGGAGATGTTCTTGGGGCCACTCTGATACTCTGTCTCCTTATCACCCGTCAAGGAGAGAGGCTTTCCTGAAGGAAAGACAAGAGCTGCTAAGTGAGTGGAACATCCGAGTCTTCCTACAGTGGGGCACAAGCTTCAGGATGCAGGGTGGGTAGATGAAGGTTTGGTTCTCACGGGTAGGTCGTAGCTGCAGGGCTTCCTTGAAGTACTTGGGAAGCAGGAAGCCTTCAGCATTCCCTGGAGTCAGGATCACCCCATTGGCAGAGCGGAAGAAGGGAATTCCATCTGTTCACAGAGCTACAGATGTGGCTGGCGCCCCTCTTACACATCTGGGAGTCCCAGGAGGGTCCACACTTACCTGCCAGGGCTAGGGGTCCATCAATGAACACCACCACTTCACAATTTGGACGCATGCCTGCAGAAACAACTAACCTGGGGCCTGGTACACCAGGGCAGAGTGGGCTCTATGGTGGGGTGAGGAGATACTACTTCATGCAAGTCTATAAAGTGGTCTCACACAAAGGAGGCTGTAATCCCCAGTGGGAGACCTGGGAAGATAGAACAGGCGAAGGTGATACTGACCACTGATGACACCAGGGTCCCCAGGCAATCCTGAAGCCAAGTGGATGTGTGCTCTTCCTTGGCATGACAAGCCCTTCAGCAGAATAGATGGCCAATGCTTCCAGAATGTGCCATGGACTAGCATCAAAGGCAGGGCTTCTGGTGTCTCCAGGGGTATCAGCTCCAACTCAGGTACCTGGGAATGAGTGCGTGAATGGGCAGCAGTGAGACCTCCTTTGTGAACTAGGGTCCCACCTGGCTCTCCCTCCCACTTTCCCCTTGGCACCCACTTGTAGGGAGTGACCCTGATTGGCCCTGATGAGAGGGCCAGTGCTGGGCTCTCCTGGCTGCAGAGCAAACCGCTGCTTTCCATTGGTCTCCACCACACGCTGCACATCCTCAACTGAGAAGCTGTGGAACTGAGGCAGCTGCAGGAGGGCTTGCAGGGGTACAAAGCCATCTGAAGGCAGCCAGGTAGGGATGTGCTCAGGAGCCAGGGTTATGGTTAGCAGGGGAGCCACAGGCAAGAACACAGGCTAGGCCTGGGAGGTTACTTGAGCTTCCTTTGTGTGATTTTTCAAGAAGGCTTCCCTTTTGGGGTCTCTATCCTGGGGTGGAATACAGAACCTTGTGCCTGCTAGGCAAGAACTCTGCTAAGTAGATATGCTTCTATCTCAAGCCCCCTTTTCCTTAACTTACATATAGGCAGGTTACCAGCTTCATGGCGGGCATACTGGTACATGCCAATAAGCCCAGCACTTGGGAGATACAGACAGAAGAATCAAAAGTTCAAGGTGATTTGAGGCTAGCCAGGATTACATGACACCTTGTCCCAAAATGGGAAAAAAAAATGAATAAAAGGCTTTAGAGATGGTGCATCAATTAGGAGCACTGGCTGCTCTTCCAAAGGACCTGGAGTCCATTTCCCAGCACTCACATGGCAGCTCCCCACATCTGAACTCCAGTTCCAGGGGGTCCAGTGCCCTCCCTCTTCTGGCCTCCACAAGACCAGGTACGCGTGTGGTGCAGACATACATGCAGGCAGGCAGATGCTCAAACATTTTTAAAAATGTTAATAAGACAAAACCCACCAAAACAAAATAGTATTCAGGCAGGGTAACATAGTAAGCACTAAACTGTTGGCCCAGAGTGGGCATCCAATAAACACCAGTTGTCTCTCATCTTGGAAAATGTTTATAAGGTCAGTTGACTGAAAGAGACATCATGAGGTTCAGCCTAGAAAGGGGCTTCTCTTCCAGAGGACATGAAAGGGCTTCTGGGCTCTGTTATTCCTGTACATTTGGAGTGTGTCTATCCTGTGTTTCTACCAGGACAGTGTTCAGAGTTAAGGAGACAGGGTTCCAGCTGCTCTCTGGGCTTTTCCTCCCAGCTTCCACCATGCTCCCTTACCAGCTCCCATGGGAAGTCCCAGCTTCAAGGCTCCGTGGCGTAGAACATAGGATAGAGCCTTAGACAGCTGCACATCTCGGTCCTGAAAGAGTCCAGTGATGGCCTGGGTCTCAGGAACTTGCCCTGAGCCCTGAATGTCCTACTAGAGGTAGACCAGAACAGCTCCAGTGGTCCTTGAGACCATTGGTCCTGCATTCTTCCCACCAAAAAGGCTCAGAGGGTCTCCTCCCTGTCCAGTCACTGTGAGGGTGAAGGTAGAAAGGTGCACACCTGTTCCGGGGGTCTATGGTTCCTTCTGCCTTCATGCTTCCTTCTTCCAGGGGCGTTCATGGCCAAGACCTGTAGAGAGCGGGGATGTGTGACCACTCTGCCCATAAAGTCACAAAGGCTCAGGATAGAACCACGCTGCTCATCCCACCCTGGAACCCCTGGTCCACACGAGGAAATTTAAGGCCCAGCTGGCGAGACCTGTCCAGGATCACACTGGAAGCCACGAGGCCCGGGGATCCGGATAGGATCCCCTTCTCTGGAATTGGATCGTGGATCTGCTGCCTGGGCCTCAGCATTGGCATGGGAATAAACGCCAAGGTGAGCCAGGCCAGTACAGATTGTGAGCGTTCAAAAGGGGAGGGCAGGTCGCAGGACTGGCCAATGGAAAGCCGCGATGGAGAAGGGGCGGGAACTTCCGCTTGAGGAGAAAAAGGTGGAGCTTGAGGGATCAAACCGGCCAGTGAATTCCAAGAGCCAGTTTCCAGACTCTGGGAGTACATCCGGCGTGTTCAGGTTGTATATAGGATTCTTGGTTTGGAGGCCACGAGCACTGGAGCGCTTAGCACTACCGGGTGGTAGGGATGTTCAAAAGTTTTAGGGATTTGGGGCAGCAGGAGTCCAGGGGCTTGCTGGGCTCAGGACTCTTGCTGGGATGATACTCGCAGCCCAAGCAATAAGTAGTCAGGGATCTGCAGAAGGGTTGGGTCACTCTCAGGAGTTCTGTGGAAGAAAGGGTTAGCCTGTTCCCTAGAGTGACAGGATGGACATCTGTGTCTTCCTCCAGAACGTCCCTGTCAAACCATGGACCCTGAGGTGTCCCTCCTGCTGTTGTGCCCTCTTGGGGGACTGTCCCAGGAGCAGGTAGCAGTAGAACTGAGCCCAGCTTATGACCGTCGTCCGCTTCCTGGAGGAGACAAGACCATTACTGCTATCTGGGAGAGCCGGCTACAGACCCAACCCTGGATCTTTAATGCGCCCAAGTTCCGCCTTCACTCAGCCACACTAGCACCCAGTTCATCTGGACCACAGCTGCTCTTGTACCTGGGTCTAACTTCCTACCAGGATTTCCTGGGTACCAACTGGTCCAGCTCCGCCTCCTGGCTGCGTCAGCAGGGAGCTACAGATTGGGGTGACAAGCAAGCCTATATGGCAGACCCACTGGGCGTGGGTGCTACGTTGGTGACAGCTGATGATTTCCTTGTCCTCCTGCGCCGCTCTCAGCAGGTGGCTGAGGCACCTGGGATGGTGGATGTGCCCGGTGGGCACCCTGAACCTCAGGTAAAATGACTGGTCCGAGCTTCCAGTTCTGGTTTTATTTTCTCTTAAAGTAGCCTGGTGGTTCTGAGACTGCAACCTCCTATACTGCATGCCCTGCTAGAGGGCTGTCCAGGAGAAAGTGTGGGCCCAGCTGAGCATAGCCCGTGACTCTCACTACCTATTGAGAGACAAGGTGCTCACTGCCACTTGGGAAACCCAGCTGTAGATGTAAGCGGAAACACACCTATGGACACTAGGGAACATGGGAAGAGAGACCAAAGGGGAGGAGGGGTCTTTTTTCACCCAGTCTATGTAATCCTTCCTAGCTAGACTTCCGATTGCTTATTTGGAATGGGGGGGGGGGCTGGGTTAGGGGATTGCCAAGACTCTCACACTGAGTCTGTCCTAAGTCTCCAGGGCCAACAAGATGAAAAGCAGTGTGGGAATTGGTGTGCATGAAGGTTGAGCCTAAGTTTTTCACAGGCCCTGTGCTCTGGTGGCAGCCCCCAACACAAGGACCTCCCTGGAGAACTGGTGGTGGGGGAGCTCTTCTCCAGTGTCCTACAGGAGATCTGTGATGAGGTGCGTGACAGGGGCCCCGGATGTGGGCATTAGTGACGGGGTAGAATTTGCTAGAAATCCACAGGCTTGGGCTGGAGTGAGGGTCTGCATGAACTCAGTTGGCATTGACACTGGGCTATGATCCCTTGGTCTTCAGATTTTTCTTTCCTACAGTGGAAACAATGAAGAGTGTCTAGTCTAGTCTGTTCCCACATTTGCTAAAAAGTAGTGAGTGAGAGCCTTGGTTACTAAATCAGCTTCACTTAGGTAAAAGGATTTCCCAGGACAATTTGTTCCATTTCTCATCTGTAAAATGAACGTACCCAGAGCCTGTATCTTGTGTAATTGGGCATTTGGCTATCAAAACAAAAATGTCAAGGGTCACCAGCCATTGAGGGCTGGAGATATAGCTCAGTTTAACTGGTAGATTGTTTGCCTAGCACAGTGGTTCTCAACCCTTAATATGGTTCCTCATGTTGTGGTGACCTCCAACCATAAAAATTTTGTTGCTACTTCATAACTGTATTTGTTACTGTTATGAACCATAATGTAAGTATATGTGTTTTCCAGTGGTCTCAGGTGACCTCTGTGAAGAGGTCCTTCGACCTCCAGGGAGGTCACGGTTTACAGGTTGAGAAACGCTGGCCTAGCATGTACAAGGCCTGGGGCTTGATATTCAGTACCAAGTAAAAACCAGATACAGTGATGCATTATCTATAGTCCCAGCACTCAGGAGATGAAGGCAGAGAGAGGATCAGAAATTCAGGGTCATCTTTGTTAAATATTGAGTTAAAGGATAGCCTGGGCTACATGAGGCCCTGTCTCAACAAAAACAAATACACCAAACCAATAAACAAAACAACAACAACAACAAAATCCAGGCCATGGAGCCATAAGCCTGACAGGTGGGACTCCCTGCCACAGGTGAATCTGCCGCCGCACACCTTGAGCCAGCCGCTGTTACTGGGCATCGCTTGCAATGAGACCAGCGCGGGCAGAGCCAGCGCAGAGTTCTATGTCCAGTGAGTGGGCTCTGGGGCGCAGGATCCTGGGTGAGGTGGGTGGGGAAGCAGTGGGTTCGGTTCGAGGCAACTGGAGTTCTGCAAGGTTCCTATAAGGTCTGGGCATCCGCCAAGCCACCTTCATGTTCTTGTCTAGGTGCAGCCTAACATCAGAGGAAGTCAGAAGTTATTACATGAGTGGGGGACCTGAGGCCCACGAGTCTACAGGAATCATCTTTGTGGAGGCACAGGTATGGGAGGCCTTTGAGGTGGTCTTGTGATGGGGAAAAGGATACCTGGGTGAGAGAACTCCCTAGAGTTTCCAGAGGCACAAAGCTTGGCTCCTATGTAAGGGAAAAAAAAAGCCCAGGAACAGGGACAGTATAGGAGGTTCAGCAACTCCGGGCACAACCCAAGTAGAAAAGGAGGCCTGATGTCTGGGTCTCACTGATTTCTCACAGCGGGTACAGAGACTGCAGGAAACGGAGATGTGGGCACAACTCTGTCCTTCAGCCAAAGGCGCCATCCTCCTCTACAATCGCCACCCACCTCTACAGTCGGGTGCTGGGAAGCTCAACCTGGGTAATCCTAGCGCCCCGGCCCTTTCACTACAGCGCTGAAGACAATAAAGGACTTTTATTCTTGGATTCCACGAGCTTCTGCTGCTTCTCTGAAAGTCTGGGATCAACTGGGAGAACCTGGAGTGGGTGAGAGGGGCTGACCACGTGGCAGAAAGGGAACAAAACCAAAAAGCCCCATAGCGCAGCCCTTCTTCATGTCCCTCTGGTCTAGTGAATGTGGGCCATGCGCAGCACCTCACTGCTGAGCGGACCGGAGGCCTTCTTGGAGGTCAGGCTCCTATCGGTATCTACCGGTACCTTTCTGGAGCTCCCCGACCAATGAGCGCACGGAGGCGGGCCTTTTGCTTACGTCCTCACCGTCCTGCCCAATAGGAGTGCCCTGAGCCTTGCGCCAATGAGGGCTCTGAAGGGGGCGGGACCTGTAAGGCACAGGAAATGGCGACTGCGGAGCCTGTGAGTGGGGGGCAGGGGCGGGGCTTGGCTGTGGCTCCTCCTTCGCATGCCCACCTAACTCTGTAGGTGGCGAGGAGTGTCCCTGGTCCTCAGCCGGTGGTCCAGCTTTGGATGCTAGCGCTGGAAGTGTTCTTGCATCGAGAGGCCTTTTCCGAATCTGCTTCTGTCTTCCTTTGTGGCAAACTGAGGCAGGCTCCTTCCTTCTGCCCCAACACCCGAAGTCCGGCCGGGATTGGGATCCAATGCACTTCTCTTGGGGTCTCCCCTTCTCAGCTACCCGCCCGCCGTCATGCCGTCTCTGTTGCTCCTGCTGCCCCTGCGCCAATGTCGGCTGTGGCCCCGCAGCCCTTCCACCCGGCTTCTCACAGCAGCCACAGGGCAGCGGTGAGTTGAGCTCCAGATTTTGGCCATGTTGTTCTTTGGTTTTCTGTTGAGAGCCCCGCGTTCAGAGATAGTTGTTTCTCCATTATATGTCAAGTGTCTAGAGGTTTGTCCCAGATAACCCTCACTTCAGTGCTGGACACTCAGCATCAGGAGTTAAGAGTAGAGCCCCAGGACTAAGTGAGATAGGTGGCAGATCAGGAACTTGAGCTCAGGTCAAACCCAGTGCTCTTTCCATAGTTCTGGTATGTGCATACACTAGGAAAGAGGAGTTTGGGTATGAAGACTTAATTTTTGTACTGGGATCTGAGGACACTGGTCGGGGGAATGAAGTGGGGGGTTTGGGAATCTGCCTTTTCCTTTGAGTTTTCCTATGTTGCCCAGGTGAGGTTCCAAACTCAGTCTCCAGGGTATCTGGAGTTCAGTCACAGCCACCATGCCTGGCACCGAACACAGAACCTCATGCATAAGAGCGCATTATTATTATTATTTGATACAGGATCTCAAGTAGACTAGGTTAGCTGCAAACTTATTAGTAACCAAGGCAAGATCTTGAATTTCTGACTTTGCCTCCACCTCCCAAATGCTAGGATTACAAATAGATACCACCTCATATCACAAAACCTGCTGCTTTAAGTAAGTTTTTAGGGGCTGGAAAAATGGCTTAAAAATTGAAAGCACTTGCCACTCTCACAGAAGACTCAGTTTTTTGCCTTTTGTCTTGTTTTGTTTTAAGATTTATTTACTTATGTAGATGCAGTGTTCTCTTTTGATTCCCAGCATCAATATGAAAACTCACAACCACACTCCTGACCTGTTGGGGGCACCAGGCGTTCATGGGATACAGTACATATCCCTATAAACACTCATATATATAAAGTACAATAATAAATCTTTAAAGAAGCTTTATAGCTTTTTAGCCAGGGTGGTAGCAGGATAGTGGTGTGTCTCTTCAGTCCCAGAACTTGGAAGGCAAAGACAAACTCTGTGACTTTAAGGCTGGTCTGGTCCATCTAGAGAGCTCCAGGTCAGATAAAGCTAGTGAGACCTGTTTTTAAAAGAAGGCAGCAGCAGCCTTTTGGGTCTGTGCTGTAGGAGTCTGAGAAGACCCCTAAGGGAAGGGCGATCTTGGGCTAGATGTGTGTTGGGACTAACTTCAGTTCCAGGGGCCCAGGGAGGATGGCAGGACAGGTCTCCTAAGCCTCTACAGGTTTGAGCTTCTTCCCACAGGTTTGCTCCTACTAATTACTATGAACTGTTGGGCGTGCATCCTAGTGCCAGTGCTGAAGAGGTTAAACGTGCTTTCTTCACCAAATCAAAAGAGGTATTGGTGTCCCTAAAGTGAGGAGGGAGGGAGATGGGATCTGAGCCAGACACAGGGGCACTCCTACTTCCTGGGATACAGCTTCCTGTATATCCAGCTGGGAGCACATTCCTTCCTTCTGCATGCATAAGAGGTACTCAGTAACCTCTATGGAGAAAGGATCCACAAGGCCAAGGCTCCTCCTGGTGTGTTTTTCTTTCTTGTTTCTGAGAAAGGATCTTACACTGTAGCCCAAACTGGTCTCAAACTTTCCGTGTTCCTCCTGTCTCCACCTTCCTACAACCGGAGTTACAGACGTGAGCTGAACTATCTGATTGGTTTTCTTGGATGAAAAGTACAGAACTCTGTACTTTCTGGCTCTCTGACCTCTGGGAAGTGGTCAGCAAAGCTGTGAGCGAGTGGCAGTGTTCCACAGACAGGGTCTGTGAGAGTGATATCAGTGGGGGGAACATCATCAGGAAAAGTCCTGGGAACATGGAAAATGAGGTAAGGGGACCCTTGTCTCACCCCAGCTGCACCCTGACCGAGACCCTGGGAACCCAGCCCTGCATAGCCGCTTTGTGGAGCTAAATGAGGCATACCGAGTGCTTAGCCGTGAGGAAAGTCGGCGCAACTATGACCACCAGCTGCATTCAGCCAGTCCCTCCAAATCTTCAAGAACCACAGCCCAGCCTATGTATACCCAAGAGACACATAGGTACCATAGTCCTGACCCCTGTTGTCTCTACCCAGAAGCCTTCCAGAGAGCTTCATCTTTCCATTGTACGTTTATTCTTCAGCAGCTCCTGGGAACCCCCCAATGCACAATACTGGGCCCAGTTTCACAATGTGAGGCCACAGGGGCCTGAGTCAAGGCAGCAGCGGCATATACAGAACCAGCGGGTCCTGGGGTACTGCCTCCTGCTCATGGTAGCCGGCATGGCCTTGCATTATGTTGCTTTCAGGTGCCTTTTCATCTTTTCTGGGTGACTGGGCAGAGGGTGGGTGAAGAGTGTTGTCGTCAGCCAGCCCCAGCAGCCTATGACCCGCATACTTAGTCTCTCTCAAGCTAAGAACTTTGTGAAATCAGTCTTTGGAGCCTTGCCTTGCTGGGTAAAGGCAGTGCTGCACAGAAGGGCTAACATTGTTTTCTGTTTCTTATAACTTAAATGTTAATCTTTGGTGCTGCTTGTTGGTGAGGCTAGAGCTATCCATGCACATAAACAAAACCCTGGGACTCTCACTAGCATGCCATAAAACAGGCGAGGTGGTGTGTACCTATAATCTCAGCAATCAGGAGATGGAGGCAAGAGGATGAGGAACTTGGGGGCTAGAGAAATGATTCCCTATTAAGATTGCGTGCTGTTCTTATAGAGGAGCAGAGTTCAATTTCCAGCACTCACCTATGATAGCCTTCAACTGCCAGGAGATCTGATGCCCTTTTCTGGCCTTCAAGCAAACCTGCACACACACGACACACACATGCACGCGCACACACATAAAAAGAAATCTTTTTATTTATTAAGTTCAAAGTCATCTTTGACTACTTTACCGAGTTTGAGGGTAGCCTAGGCTACATTAAACTATCTTAATATAGAAAGAAAGAGGAAGGGGGGGGGTCAAGTGCCAAGTGACAGAGACAGTCCTTGCCAGCAGCCAGGACTTCACTCTACTCTCTCATGCATGCTGTAATTCTGGTTTTCTGCAGCACAGAAACCCAAAGGATGGTGCCCACTGCCATTCCTCCATTGGTTTAGCAATGGAGATGAGAGAGTTATGTCTCCTTTATAATCTCCTGGAGGGGGCACCCTCAAGTGCCACCAATCTTCAGAGGATAGCCAGGGACTTAGGGTACCATCCATCCTCCCCCCTTCCAAACAGGGTTTCTCTGTGTAGCTCAAGCTGTCCTAAAACTCTTGTTCTGTAGCTAGGCTGGCCTCGAACTCACAGGGATCTGCCCCTTTGTGTGCTACCACCGCCCAGCTTATACACACACACCCCCTTTCAGTGTTTCACAAGACTGTCTGGAGGAGAGATGTAAAGTTGTGTGGTAGTTGTTAGAACCTGGTTGAGGACCAGGGCTTCAGGGGCAGCTGAGTCCGGAGACCCTGGGTTAATTGCAGTTCCCTCCCAGGAAACTGGAGCAGGTGCACCGGAGCTTCATGGATGAAAAGGATCGGATCATCACAGCCATCTACAATGACACGAGGGCGAGGGCCAGGTCTGTCACTCCTCCATTACCTCGCTCCCTGCTCCAGACCACCCTTCAGGATCCCTGTCCCAAACTATCTTTTCTCCAGGGCCAACAGAGCCAGGATTCAGCTGGAGCGTCAGCAGAGGAAGCAGCCTCAGAAAGGACCCTCCCTGCCTCAAGAAGGCCCTGGGACCGTGCCCCAGGACAGCAGCCCTTGAGGGTTTAGGTGGGACCTGCAATAGTCCTCTCCTTGCTGCCTGTCCAGAACTATCCATTTCCCACAAGTGCAATAAACTCATTTTCAGATTCTTGTCCGGCTCGGTCCTTTGGGTTACATCTCACTTCTTCGCCTCTTGTTGCAGCTACCCTGGAGGTCCGCCGCATGAGTGGTGCGTCCCCTTTCTCCTGCAGGGGATAGAGGGGGCGTTTGGAGGCGACCAGCTCCGCCCCTGCCCCGCCTCCGTCCCCAGCCCGGTGGGGAGCGCCGGTTTAGGTCACATGAGCCTCCAGCCCGCCAGCTCGGGCCAGGCCCCCCGCCACCCCTGTGGTCCCAGCCGCCCGCCGTCCGGGCCACCACCAACAGCTGCCTCCTCGTCCAGCTCATCTAGCCGCCGCCACCGCGGCGCTGCGCTGCGCTGCCTGCACCGAGGGCTCGGGAGGGGGCCGCGGAGGAGCCGCCCCCCGCGCCGGGCCCCGGGTCCCCGCGCCCAGGTCCGCGCCATGGGACTCTGGCTGCCGCCACCCCCCGCGCCACCGGGCTAGGGCTATGCGGGCCCCCACGGCACGCGGCCCCCGCGGGCACCATGAGCCCCCTGCTCCTCCGCCTGCTGCTCGCTGCGCTGCTGCAGCTGGCCCTCACCCAGGTAGGTATGCGCGTCCAGGGCGTTTAGCTCGCCCGCCCGTGGTGCCCTCTCAAGGTTGGCGGAAGTAGGGAGGCGCCCGCTACCTCTGTGGAGGGGATACACTGGTCCAACTAGACATAACCCTGGGTGCTCCTCTTCACAGGCCCGCTAGCCCTAGCGCCCCCCTCCCGCCACTCCCCCGTCCCACCCTATCCCCTGGGCTCCTGAGGGTCAGAGCTGCCTCAGTTCCTTCTGAACCTCCTTTGCCTCCCACTGTCCCGATTGCTCCTGACCTAAAACAAGCCCAGCTCCTCCGAAGCTTGGGGTTTAGTGCCACTCCAGTAGTATGTCTGGTGGGTCTTGGGCCAGGGAAAAGTCCCAGATGGCTAAGTGGACAAGGAAAATTAAAGCTGAGGTCCCGGGAACAGAACAATCTGGAAAGATGTCAGAAAGGAGCAAGAAGCCTTACTCAGGGCAGAGCACTTACACAGCCATAGGGTCAACCCTTATAGAGTACATCTTGGGCCCAGGTATCTTCTTTCCCACAGGCCCCTGTGTCCCAGTTTGATGGCCCCAGCCACCAGAAGAAAGGTAATAACAGTTAATAATAACTTGACACCACCTAGTACTAAGAGGGGTTGGCACATGCCCTGAGTTTATGCCCCTCATCTTGTGTGATTCCAACTCCTTTGGGAGATGCCATTTCTCCCAAATGAGGAAACTGAGGCAGGGGGCTTAATGGTTTCTTGAGAAAGAAGGCAGAGGAAGACAGGTTTAAAGGAAGGGCTGGGGTGGTGGCGACAGGGTAATAGAGGCTACATACTCCAAGCAGCTTCAGGAAATCAGGTAAGAACTTAATCCATCTGGGTCTGCCCACAGTGGTGTCTTGGATAGATGTTTATGCACGTGCCACATGCCAGCCCAGGGAGGTGGTGGTGCCTCTGAGCATGGAGCTCGTGGGCAGTGTGGTCAGACAACTAGTACCCAGCTGTGTGACTGTGCAGCGTTGTGGTGGCTGCTGCCCTGACGATGGCCTGGAATGTGTGCCCACTGGGCAACACCAAGTCCGAATGCAGGTACCGGGGCCTGGGGTTCAATTGTGTTGATGGGACAGTGATACTCTGGGAGCTGGGTCTGCCCAGAGACAGGTACACAGGAGGTGGGAAGTTCTGGCCATTCTTCCTCTGACCCATGAGTATCCCCTTTCTCTGTCTTTCTACCCACCCCCCTCCCCTCACTAGCTCTTCTTTATTCTCCCGAGTACAGATTTTGATGATCCAGTACCCAAGCAGTCAGCTGGGGGAGATGTCCCTGGAAGAACACAGCCAATGTGAATGCAGGTGCCAGCCAGGTCTAACTTCCATGATCACAAAGTATAGCATGGGATGGGAGTGTCAGGCATGGGACCGCAACGTAGTAGAGGCTAGGTGACTAAAAGCAGAGTCCGAAGTGGGCATGGGTCCTGGGGCAGGAGAGCAGGGGGCTGGGGTTTCCTTACCCTCTCTTATCTCTCTCTCTCTCTTTCTCTATCTATCTATCTATCTATCTATCTATCTATCTATCTATCTATCTATCTATCATCTATCATTTTTCAGACCAAAAAAAAAGGAGAGTGCTGTGAAGCCAGATAGGTGAGTTCCTTAGTTCCTTAGACTTGCTCTGGTCCAAGAGAGAGCACACCTGTAGGCTAGGAGGTGTGCAAGGGAGCCAGGAGGCTGCAGCCCCTCTTTGCTTTCTCCTCTCACCTGACACCCCTTCCGTTTTACGTTCCCCAGATCAATGCATTCTGCCCCAGCCCTAGATCCTGGGAAGACTCTTTCCTCCCCAGACATGTCGCTTCTCCTCCTAGGGCTGCCATACCCCACCACCGTCCCCAGCCCCGCTCTGTTCCGGGCTGGGACTCTGCCCCGGGAGCACCCTCCCCAGCTGACATCATCCATCCCACTCCAGCCCCAGGACCCTCTGCCCACGCTGCACCCAGCGCCGTCAGCGCCCTGACCCCCGGACCTGCAGCTGCCGCTGCCGACGCCGCAGCTTCCTCCGTTGCCAAGGTCGGGGCTTAGAGTTCAACCCAGACACTTGCAGGTGAGGAGTCTGTGGGAAGGACATCAAGGTTGTGTCTTGGATCAAGTCCATGTGAGCCTGCCAGCCGGACAGGGGCGGTCAGGGAAGGAGGAGCCAGCTGCAAGAATTAAACATTTACTGAGCATCAGTAAAAACGCAGCTCAAGTTTGGAGGCACAAGTCAGAGAGTCAGAGAGATGATGCCACCATCATCACTAGAGGATGCTGAGCACTGTGATGGGGCATCCAATCTCATCTCTGTGCAATCAGCCATCTCCTGGAGTGGAACTAAAGAAGACTTTATCCAATTTTCAGAACTTTATGTCTTCCCGGAAGCCCATATGATAGACATTTGCTCTGAAGCCTTTGAGAGAGCAAGGAGTGTGAAAGAGCCCGTGTGACTTTGCTTACAGTGTTTAAGTAGCCCTTCTGTGTTCCATAGTGAGGCCATGGGGTGCTATATGGGCCAGATCCTGGAGGTTCCCAGATAGTATCAGAAGAAAATGGGGTTCAAAAAAGAAAAAAAAACACATCAAGAGGTCTGAGATCGGGCACAGTGGTATATGCCAGGAATCTTGGCATTCAGGTGGAGGCAGGATGATTAGGAGTTCAAGGTCAGCCTCAGCTGATAGTTAAAGTCAGCTTGGGCTACTGAAAACCCAGTTTTAACAAATCCACATGAAGACACAAAGATGCTTCTGCTGGGTGGTGGTGCACATCTGTAATTCCAGCATTTGGGAGGTAGAGGCAAGAGTGATTTTTGAGGACAGATTAAAATGGTCTCAACAAACAATATAAAGAAGAGCTGGGGATGTAACTGAGTTGTTACATACATGCAACCATGTCTGCTGGCACTCGAAAGTTCAAGGTCATTCCTTGTGACATAGTGAGTTTGAAACTAGCTTGACCCACTTGGGTGAATAATGGCTGGAGAGATGGCTCAGTGGTTAAGAGCACTTTCTGCTCTTGCAGAGGATCCAGGTTTGGTTTCCAGCACCAACATGGTGGCTCACAACCATCCATAACTCCAGTTTGAGGACATCCAATTGCTGTCTTCTGCAGACACCAGGCACATATGCAGTGCACATACATGCATACAAACAAACCACTCATGTACATGATATAAAAGATATGCTAGTTAGGTGTGGTGCAAGTTTTTAATCCTAGCACTTGACAGGCAGAAGTAAAAGGATCTCTGAGTTCCAGGACCTACAAAGTGAGTTCCCGAACACCCAGGGCTACTCAGAGAATCGCTGTTCAAAAACCGACTAACAAACAAAAGAGATATAATAGGTAGACAGACAGACAGACAGACAGACAGACAGACAGACAGACAGACAGACAGACATGGGTTGGAGAGATAGCTCAACTGGTAAGGTATCTACCGTTTGAGCATGAAGACCTGACTTTGGGTCCCTAACTCACATGCAGGGAGGTAGGAATGATACATTGTAACCTAGTGTTGGAAGGGTAGGCAGAAAGGAGGAACCCTGGAGTTTGTTGGGCAACCATCTTAGAAGAATCGTTTATCTTCACACGCAGTGACCCTATCTCCAAAGACAAAAGTGTAGGGAGTGGAGAGAGACATTTCAGAGTGGCTGCTACTCCTGCAGAAGACCGAGTACAGATCAGGAACCCTCTTGGTTGAAGGCTGCGCCTCCAGCTGCAGCTGCTTCCAGCTCCAGGTCCAGCTCCCTCTTCTGGCCTCTTCAGGCACCTGTATACATGTGTTTATGCAGTCAGACATACACACCTAAGTAAAAATAGCAAACTATGGCTTTTTTTGTTTGGTTGTCTTTTTGAGACATTGTCTCCCTACATAGCTTTGGAAAGTTTTCTGTAGATCAGGCTGGCCTTGAACTCATACATCTGCCTTCCTCTGCCTCCTAAGGGCTGGGGATCAGAGGTGTGTACCACTATGATAGGCAAAAAAAAAAAAAAAAGATAAAAGTGGAGGATGACTAATCCCCAAGTACTTAAAACGCACACACATATCATAGACCCCCACGATTTTTTAAAAATTATTTATGTATGCATGTATGTCTATGAGGGTGTCAGGTGCCCTAGAACTGGAATTACAGACAGTTGTGAGCTGCCATGTTGGTGCTGGGCCCTAAGCTGAGTCCTCTGGAAGAACAGCCATTACTCTTAACCACTTAGCCATCTCTCCAACCCATTTATAAAAATTTTAAAAATTGAATATAAAAGAAGAGCTTGGAGTTAAGCTCCAACCAGCACTAATATCCCTTCTTCCACTCCCCAGGTGCCGGAAGCCTCGAAAGTGACAAGTTGGTTTTCAGACTCCATAGAGCCATTTGCCTCAGAGTTAGTGAGAGAAGGCAAGAACAGAGAAGAACCAACTCAGACTGCTTCAGGACCTGGACCTTTTAAAGAGTTCTCCTGCCAGCCTTGTCTCCTAACACTGCCGTCTAAGAATTGGCAAGGAAGCTCATAGCTCCCCTTAGGGAGCACAGGGTACTAGCTCAGTTAATGCCCCTGGGCTAGGGAGCACCTTCTGGCTGCTCTGTTTCCCTCCCTATGAAGACCCCAAACCTCTGCAAATAATGGGATTTGGGCTCTGTTACGACAGCTGTGACCCCCCTTCCCCAATCCTGATAAAAGAGATGGAAGGCACTGTCACTGCTTACCTCTGTCATTGTTTGCTATTCTCCAGGCCAGGGTGGCCCTTGCATCTGAATCCTGCAGCTTGCCTTACTGGGCCAGTGGGGCCCAGGGCCTGGCAACAGTTCCCAGGCAAAGCCACAACCACAAATTCATGAGGTCTCTGTCCCTTACTCCCCACAGATTCCGTCTGCCCTGGCTGGGGAATTAAGGTGGGATCCAGACCTTAAGAGCTGTTTGCCATGTTCTTGTAGAAATGACAGGTAGTTGTTGACATTGGAACCTTTTTGGGATCCGAACAAGTATGACTTTCTTTACATAATAGGAGGTGACATCCATTTCCCCTGCTGGGCACTTTTATGGTATTATTCCCTATGAACATCCTTTTTTAATTTCTCAGTCTTGCCTTTGTGGCTGGAAGGCCTCTTTTAAGACATCCCCACCCCACCCCCCACGCACCGAGAGAGTCTCTTACACCTGTATGAACCCTAGTACCCCAGGATTCATCAGCTGCTGCTTGAGATTTCTCATCATCCCACCTAAGCTCAGTGTCCACCCTTCTCCAGTGTCCAGATAGAGTAGGAAGGCCAGCCTAGACCAAGGCTTTGCCCTACTACATGACATTCAGGGACAGAATTGACTGAAAAGTAGCCACCCTAATCAAAGGACTGATATGGAATGTATGGTCATGATCTTGGTGGCACTTGAGAATTTCTAATGATGATGGCCACATATTTATCCATTTCTGAGAGAGTCTCACATAGCTCAGGCAGGCCTGAAACTCCTTATGTAGCCAAGGATGACATAAATTTCTAATCTTCCTGCATCTACCTGAAATTACAGGTTTGTACCACTATACAGGCTTATGTACTGGAAATCAAACCATAAAATACTTATTCCTGAGTGCTAGGAAAGCACTACCAACTTCGTTACACCTCTAGCCCTGATGCTACTTTTAGACTTTTTTTTTTTTTTTGAGATGTCTCATGTATTTCAGAGTTCCTTATGTAGCTAGGGATGTCTTTGAACTTCTGATCCTTCTGCTTCCACCTCCAAAGGCATGGGGCATCACACCATTTTTATTATATTTAAATAACTTACTCATTGGTAATATTGGTGACCATGTTCTGACTCCATGATTAGAACCTGAGAGCTAAAGCCTATGAGCCCACTAAGCTTCATCAGATATGCAGGATGCTTCCCTTAGCTTCAAGTCAACAACATGGTCATTTTCAAGTCAACAACTTTGGCATCTTGAGTACATCGTCTTAGCAAGGCAAACTGGGCAGGGACAGGTCTGAATTCATTGCACTCCCTAACCTAACTCAGGGTCCTTCAGTTGACAAATGTCCACTGGGTGTTGGCAGACCAGGCTCAGTCAGGCCACAGGTCGTGACTATTCAATGTGCAGCAACTAAAGGTGGGCCTAGATACTGCAGACCACGTATGGAAGGAATCCGCATAGGTCAGGGCCATGTCAGAATGGTGTAAGAGAGCACCAGCCGGAGAACAAACTTGCTCAAGGTCATGCAGCCAGCCATGTAGGAGACCTAAGATTTAAACCAGGGGTGAAGGTCCGAACCCTGGGCTCTTCCCGCAGCAACTAGCCAAAGATGTGCAGGTCAGGACAACAGAAGTCAGATGGTGCTGGCAAGAACCCTTCTGAGGACAGGTATTAATACTCGCTTGACCATATCACTTCGGCCGGAAGTGCCTTCTGTCTTTTAGAAATCTTTGTTAACCAACCCGACAGGTGACCCGGGCGCCGGAAGTCATATTATCCACGTGGTAATTCAGGAGGCGGGGTTAGGCGAGAAGCCCCACCCTGAGTGTGAGGCAGCGGGTTTCGGATGGTCCAATGAGGGCGGGCAGCGTGTCCCGCCCTGTAGCGATCAGGACGCGCCTGCGCAGAGGTGACAGCACGAGCGGGATTGGCTCCGGGGGCGCGGCGAGGAGGTGAGCGGGGGGCCACAGCCCAGGCTGGGGGATTCGGGTTCAGGAGGGCAGGCTGGGGAAAGCCGGGACAAAGTGGGCCGGAATCCGTGTGCCAGCGAGGGAATAGCAGACGAAGGAATTCGGGCTGGGGTCCAGGGTCTGACAATGCCGCAGGGGGCGGGCTCTCATGCCGTACGGGGCGGAGCTCTGGGATTCGGGGCGGGACACGGGACAGCGACGGGAGGGCCTACGGAGCTAGTGCGAGTAGAGGGTGGAACCCAGCGGCCGGTAGAAGAGGTAGGACGACTTGGGGGCGGAGTCTGGCGTCTAGAGGAGGAACCGGAGCAGGTGGAAGGTGGAGCCTTGGGCTCGGAGACGTCGGACGTGGGGTCCCATTCATTGGGGGCGGGGCTTCAGCCGGTGAGTGGCGTGGCACTTGTTCAGGAAAAGGGGTCTAGCATCGCTGAGGGTGGGTCTACAAGTCAGGGGGCGGAGATACACTCCCCGAAGGGCGGAGCCAAGGAGCCTTGCAGAGAGATAATCCCGAGTAATGGCCCGGTACGTCCACGTGGGGGCGGTCTCCTTGGGGGCCGCGCCTGGGGTCGTGGTAGACCAAGAACTCCCCCTGGAGAGATTGTGTGGGTGGAGAGGGCTCGGCGTCCCGCTGACTCTGGGCCAGTCTGGGTGCCCCGGAGGCCCCCGAGAGCTCAGAGCTGGGGGGGTGCCTCTGGCGGAGGAAACACGGGGCAAGCATGGGGTGTGCCTTCGGAGGACCGGGGCTCCCCAGAGCCTCCTAGCGGAGATGTGTGGGTGCCTCGGGGCAGGCCACCAGCAGCAGCCTCAGAGGTGTGGGTGTGCTGGACAGGAGGCAGCTGGGTATGGCGGGAGTGGGGTCGTCCGGTCGGGACTAATCCGGTGCAATCAGATAGAGTTTGGACTTTGCGTAAAGGGACTGATGGGAACTGAAGAATGGAAATCGGGACTGGTAGGAAGGGGAGGTCTGGTATTGAGTAAAGGGGCGGGGCCCTGGCTGCTGTGGCCTCCCCTGACCCCCTCCCCTCGCTGCTGGGGTCCTCGGCCAAGCCCCCTTCTCACTGGACTGGTAAGTGTGGCCCTCAGAGCCCAGGGGAGAGGGTGGTGACAGTGGGTTTCCCCAGGAACAGGCAAGATAACAATGGGGGTGGCATCCTTCTGATACTGACTGAAGTTCTGTGACCCCCCCCCCCTTGGTTGGGGAGAGGGGCTGTGCCTACAGAGACATGAGGCTGAGCTGGGTCCTGACAATACTGTCCATTTGCCTGAGTGCCCTGGCCACAGCCACGGGGGCGGAAGGCAAACGGAAGCTGCAGATTGGAGTAAAGAAACGGGTGGATCACTGTCCCATCAAGTCCAGAAAGGGAGATGTCTTACACATGCACTACACGGTAGGTATCCGGGTTATCAGGGTGGAGGTTCTGGGGCCATGACAGTCTATGAAAACCAGAAAGGACTGGAAATCCTATTCTCTCAACTAAGTAGATGGTAAGTTTTCTCATGAGCCAGGTATTAGCATGAAAATTATTGTACATGAACTACCAAGACATTGTGTCTTTTAAGGAATGTAACCACCAGTGCTGTTGTGACCAAGTTAATGGGGTGGGGAGAACAGCTGGGTGTGGGTGAAGGGGGTTCTATAGTGGTCACCGCTTCCTGTTTTCCAATGGTCCCACAGGGGAAGCTAGAAGATGGGACAGAGTTTGACAGCAGTTTACCACAGAACCAGCCC
The DNA here is from genome assembly GCA_033318265.1 of Phyllotis vaccarum. Lineage (NCBI taxonomy): Eukaryota > Metazoa > Chordata > Mammalia > Rodentia > Cricetidae > Phyllotis > Phyllotis vaccarum. Next base: position 52,921,249 of record JARWLC010000004.1, read on the forward strand.
TTCGTTTTCTCCCTTGGCACCGGCCAGGTCATCAAGGGCTGGGACCAGGGGCTGCTGGGGTGAGTCTGGGGTACATGTTGCAGTGATCCAGGGAATAAGCTGTGGGAGGAAAGGCCCATTTACGGGGCAAGGGTCTGGGCATCTGGACATCTCGAATTCTGAGAATGTATCATCCTGCAGGATGTGTGAAGGGGAAAAGCGGAAGCTGGTGATCCCATCTGAGCTGGGTAAGAGGCCCTTGGGGGTAGGGTGAGGTACTTAGATGTGCCTAAAGTGGATAAAGCCTCTTCAACCTCATTGGTCCTCACACTAGTCACTGTAGTATATAGAGAGCACTTCCAAGTCTGGCTTGTGCTCAACAGCCAGAATTGGTAAGGCCTGTATCCACTGTAGTGACCCTCTAGATCCTTGTCTTTCTCCATTATACCCTCCCATTTCTGCCTGCTTGTGACAAGATCATCCTTTATGTGGCCTAGAAGGGAGCCTGGCCACATCTTACTTTGTGTCTTTGTGTTTTGACAGGGTATGGAGAGCGGGGAGCTCCCCCAAAGATCCCAGGTAATACCCCTAATATCCCCCACCCCATGATTCTCCAAGTCCCAGGCCCCAGTCTGATCACACTTCTCTCTCCAGGTGGAGCAACCCTTGTGTTTGAGGTGGAGCTGCTCAAGATTGAGCGACGTTCAGAACTGTAGCAGGCTGCAGAGGGGTAGGAGACCCCTGTCAGGGACCAGACTGTCTCAAAACAAAACAAAAAACCTTTAAAACCCCAGGAGTGAGTCTGTGTTTTTTGTGGGTCATAAGGTTAAGACCCTAGCTTCAGCTCAGGGTAGGGCACTGGTCTGATATGAGTAGGGTCATCCCCCCTCCCCCAAGGGTCCCCCAACCCCAGGAGAAGAGAAAATAAACCAACTTCAGTCTCAGCTTTTCCTGATAATTGCAGAGCCTTGGAGTGTAACCTCAATGGCCTGGATCCTCACCCACTGCACATGAAAAACTCTTTTAAGACTGCTGGTAGCTGCACAGCTCCCCAGCCACTTGGCATACCAATCTGGGAGCCAGCATAGGTTATATCCATGGCTACAAGGCCCTCAGGAAGGTACTTGGTTACTTGGGGAGTAGCTGAAATGGTGACAATTATAGAGCAGTGTCCCCCACCCCCCAAAAGACCAGCCAAGCCTGTTAGCTGCTCCAAAGGTGTATCCTAGCTTTATTTTTAAAGGGCCTGCGCCGCAGAATCAATATAAAAACACAAAAAGTCCCATCAGTTTAATAACAATAAAAAACCCCAAAAAATGGAAAACTGAGGGCAAGGGAAGTGGCCCCTCGGGAGGAGCACAGGGATCCCTGCCCATGGCACCAGGCCTGGCTGCAGGGTCCCCCAGTATTGTATTGCTGTTGCTACGAGGTTGGGGGGCAGCGATTGTCCTGTGGGAGCCATGATCATCTGGGTCAGGACCCTTACTTCTTCTGGGGTGTGCTCAGCTTCTGCATGCCCCGGATCTTGTCCAGCAGGCCAGAGATGAAGGCCTAGATAGGAGGGGGCTGTTAGACAGGCTAAGACCCAAGATGATAATCTGCCACATATACATCCCACTCAAAGGTCAGGGAAAATGACTTACCTCCGTGGGTTTGTAACAGTCAACTAACAGCTCCTGGTAAGGGAAAACATAGTGAATTCTTGGGGATCGGGACTCACAGTTCCCTATACCCTCCCAAAGGGCTGAGGCCATTTAGGAACACAAGTTCCATGAGCCTCATTTTCCCAGAGGTAAAAGATGACCCAAACCAAAGACGGTATGGCATCAGGGCTGAGCTTCCCCGAGAGGCAGTATCTGTCTCTAGGCAGCCTTGGACTAGATGACTTGAGCTAACCTTGACTCTAGCAGCCCGGGTATCGTCGCTTTCCATGTCCAGGAGTTCATCCACATCTATCTCCAGTTCTGGGATCTCCTCTTCCTGGGGTAGGGGTGGGAAAGCAGTACAGTACCTCAGTCAGGAGAGGGTGTGGAGAGGACTCCCTGCCTAACTCAAAATCAGCCCAGCCCTCATTGCCCAGCAGAAGACAGCTGCTCTGGGAAGGAAAACAGATCAGATCTGTGCCAAGGCAAATTGCCCAATGAGGGGGAACTTCCTGTCCCTGCCAGTGGGCACCAGGGGCGCCAGACAGACAGGGCTGGGGACCTTGGGCTTTGAACCTAGCAGATGTGCCTTCTCAGCATCCAGGACCTCTAGCTTACCAGAGCACTGGTGGGGCCAGCTGTCCCAGTTCATCACAGTCTCCTCCCCTCCCCCAAACACCTGTCATAGCTTCCTGGGAGGGAGGAGGAAGTGAAGGGTGAGGGGTCAATGGGAAAGACCCATGCTTGATAAAGGGGAAACAAAGAGCCCATGCTTTGAGGAGAAAGGGATGCCCCCCTCTCACCAAAGGAACAGCTATCCCACTAGGAACCTGCTGCATTCCAGGGCTGGGCTAGAGTAGGCATCACAGGGCAAACCCACTCCTCCACCCTACCCCTGGGGGCCTGAGTCACCATCTAAAAAGGAGGGAGTCACTGGGTGGAGAACCTGAGCCGGGAGAGCTGGCTAACCCGTTTCCACAGACAGAATGGCAGGCTAGCCCACTAGAACAACTCAAACCTTTATACACTTGAAACAGTTACGCTTGTGTCTTTCAACTAGTGTCTACACTAGCCCAGACTAGACTAACCAGACTAGACCCCTGCCTCTAGTCCCAGGCCAGGCTATCTTTCATTCTAGGCTTGCTTAACCTGAGGCAGTACCATGAAGGACGCAAGGTCCGAGGCAACCGAGAAAGGCAGGGTCAGGCAAGAAAGCACACACTGGGGAACGGCGAGTTTAAGATCGGTGGCTTGGCTGCAGAGCTCCCACTAACTGGTGGCAGACTCTCGGTAGGGTTTCTGCGCAGACCGACCTAGGTCCGATTTTAGGGTATGGGCACGGGGTGGGGAGCACACCTGACAATCGTAGAGACGAGTGAGCTGTTCTAAGATCCACTCCTCCAGGTTGAGGCGCTTCCGTAGCTCCTTGCGGTCGTACTTGACGGTGACCTTCCCTTGCCGTCTCACCGGGCCATCATCATCGGCGCCCCCCGGGCCTTCGCCTGCGGCCCCAGGGGGACTCTGGAAGTAGACGCGGGGCCCTGTGCTCCCACTGCCCGGCCCAGGGGCCGGGGCAGCTAACGCCGCGCCCCCCGCGGGGCCGCTGTCCGCCATGGCGGCCGCCGGGGCCACGTGCGCGCTCGGGCCCCTCCCTGCGCCGCCGCCTCCCGGACGCCCTCCGGCTGGCTCCGGGCTGCTGGCTCCGGTTAGGTCGCGGACTCCGCTCCGCGCGGCTCCGCGGCGAGGGCGGCGGCGGGGGCGCCCGGGGGCAGCTGCAGCATGCGGAGCCCCCGGGCTTGGCCTGGCCGCGCCCCGCCCCCTCCCCACCGATCCGCCCGCCCTTTGTCCCCCGCGGCCGCCGCCCGAGCCGCCGCCGCTGCCGCTTTCTCTGTCTTACTCTCTTCCCCCGCCCCCCGACCACACCCCCTTAAAGGGCCAGCCCCACTTCAGGCGCCCCTCTCCCCAACCCCGCCTCCTGAAAGGGGATAGGAGAGGATCTAGTTTGCAGGGTCTGGGGCTCTCTGCCTGCCCCCTTAATCTAACCTCTGGCCCAAAACCTAGACTTCTAGGTACCGAGTGCCTGGATCTGCATGCCCACTAGGGCCATAGTCATCTTCTGACCCTGTCTCATTCTGTCACTGAGGCAGAAGCAGAAGCGGTCTAGGCATAGGGCAGAGGGGGTACAGATCCGGTGCGGAGCGTGCAAGACCCTTGGTCAGCAAGGGGCCAGAGGACTTCCGCGCGCAGGCCGACACGTGGACGGGGTTTCCTGGGATGGGGAAGTGCAAAGGCGTCCAGGAACTGTCCAGGTGTCGGAATGCCCTATTTGGTCCAGTCTCACGCCAGTCAAGGAGGAGCCCGGGGTGGGGGCGTGTAGAGTTGGCCCTCCAGTTTACAATAGCCGAGACCCCAGGCGACCACCGCCCACCGGCTGAGATGGCGGCGCGCGGAGCATTGTGGGCAATGTAGTCCACGGCTCGGCGATACTGCTCCTCCCAGCTAGCTGTAGAGTCCTCCGAGAAGCGCAAACTTATTTGGGGCGCGCCCCTTCTGGACGGCTGTGTTGTGCTGGGCGCGGCCCCCGGGTACCCCGTAGCAGGTTGAGCGTGTGCAAAGGAGGCAACTCGGGTGCAAAACATGTGGGAAAACCAAAACTCATGATGATCCCAAATGAGCGTTTGTACGGACCCCCCGTCCGGCCTGTTCTGCCCTGAGGGCCGAGAGCTAGTTTTCCAGCAACTCCTCAACCTTCACACTTTAGGAGGACACTTTCCTTCCTTTCTTCACTCGGTCTGAAGCTTAAAAATTGTCTTCATTCATTTCTCTCTTATTGGCTGCGAGTTTTGGTGGCAGAGAGCCCTAAGGATCTTGTTGGGACAGCCTGCTCCTTGTCAAACCTTCAGGACTTAGGAAACTATGGTCTCTACAGAACCCCAACCCCTAGAACTCTCAAACTCAGGCAGATGACTCCATCCTGTTGGTTAAACAAATGACCATAGAAGAATGATGGACTTTCTTTAAACAGGAAAACCCTTGGAAACTTTAATTGTGAAAACATAGAAGTAAGTCTTAGGCATAAATCTGTGGGTCTAAGGGACCTTGGATTTTGAGCCAAGGCTGTGTGACATCCCTCCACACACACTATGGTATAGTAATCTACTAGGCTCCTGCCCAATCCCACCCCGTTTCATACCCCTCAACGAGGTTGTATAGCACTTTCTGGGATGTCTCTATGGCTGGCTCACTCTCTTTAGTCCCAAATAGTCTCAGGATTATTGGGACAACAGGTCCTGGCCCCTTATGGACATCTTTTCTGTAGATGCTACAAAGAAAAAAAGCCTCTCAGAAGGTGGGGTTCAGAGAGGGTAAGTTTGGCCCAGGGTCACACAGATGTTACTGTATCCAAACTCAAACCCAGGACTTTGGGCTCCTCCTTTATGCTATTTTGTGTGTGAGTGTGAGTGTGAGTGTGAGTGTGTGTGTGTGTGTGTGAGTGTGTGTGTGTGTGTGAGTGTGTGTGTGTGTGATGAATGTTTCATCTGCACATATGCAAGTGTACCACCATGTGCCTGCAGAAGTCAGAAGAAAGCTTTGAATTTCCTGGAACTGGAGCTACAGATATTTTGTGAGACACCACGTGGGTGCTGAGAATTGAATTTGGGCCCTCTGCAAGAGCAAATGAATGTTCATAACTGCTAAGGCATTTCTCTAGTCCCCTTGATGCTATTTTTGGATAGAAGCCACAAAGGCTAGGGATGTAGGTCAGGGGCCAAACATTTGCCTAGCATGTGCAAGGACATGAGTTTGATTCCCAGCCCTGTAAAAATAAGATAAAGGGAGAGGAGTCTGCGGAGGTAGTGTTTGCCTAACATGTACAACGCCTTGGGTTCAATTTTCAACACCATAAAAATTGTTTGTGGTACTGCACCGTTGCAGTCGCAGTTGTAGACACAGGATTTGGAAGTTCAGGGTCATTCTTGATTACTTAGTGAGTTCTAAGTCAGCCTGAGATACACAGATACATGAGGCAATAAAGAAGTAAATAAGTAAAATGAGGAGACAAGTCAGGAGTGGTGTTTGTGTGTGAGGATGGGAGGAGACTGAATGGGGGCAGATTCCCCTGTTCTTAGTGGGGGAAGCATTGGAATAAGTTGACATTCCTTCCTTCCTTAGCCCATTGAGAGACATTAGCCTCCCTTCAGTTAGCCTGTGGGGCCAGGGAAGCTGGCTCCTGCTCTTGCAGGTTAGGCAGTGACTTACCTATCCAGAGTCTGACCTCTTCCATGTCTGAACTAATGGGAGAGTCACTTTTCCCAGGACTATATTCCCCGCACACCCAACTCACCCCACTAAAGATAGCGTCGCTCTTTTTGAACCCCAGCATTGGTTTGTACCTAGAAGGAACTCATGGATTAGATGTACATTAATGGTCCCTAAAGCCCAATGGCTACTATGAGAGAGAGTACAGCCCATGACTCTGAGGACTTTCAGCTCTGCCTCTGCCCCCAAGATGAAGACACTGAACAATGACTTTGCTGGCCTTTGACCTTCATGGTTAATGTGAAAATCCTCAGTTCAGTTCAAATGCCAGGTCCTTTCAGGAATATGCCCATCCTGCTTTTCCCTCTGGCCACCTACCTCGGGTGTCATCCCCAGGGCATCCTCATTTTCCTGGAGCTGGCTGTTCTGTCTGTCATGTCCCTTCCTGTGACAGTGTGAGGAGAAAGATGGGTATGCTCACCTGTAGCCTTCTTAGAACCTGGGCTTCTTGCAAAGAAACCTAGCCTTGGGGTACAGGGTTTGAATTCAAGTCCTGACTCTGCCCAGGAAGTGGACAAATCACTCATGTGCCAGAAGCCAGAGGATCCTGACCTCCCTGTGACCCAGAGCTCAGGCTCTGGAGCCTTTATGCTGTTATGCTCACCCACCAGCCCTCCTATGAATGGAGTGTGCCTAGCCTCTTATCTAGCCTCATGCTGTAGCTTCCTTTTCTCAATGCTCCACTTTTTCCCTAGGGGGATGTGACCCCCTCCCACCAGAATGTGGCTAAGGATGCTTGCAGTACCTCCCTGAAGTAGCGGCCCTGGGGAGGGACCCATATGCTGAAACCAATCCCTTAATCGAGGGTAGAGGCCTGAAAGGCTGCCTCATCCCCCATTATTGCTTGCTGGAAAACTATTACCATTCCAAGGCTGGAAGAAAGTGGCCAAAGAAGAGGAAGGAGCCTTCTAATGGGGGGCTGCTTGCCCTCAAGAGATTAGTGGGGGGGGGGGGGAAGAGGGCCTGGCCCAGCAAACAGCTTCCATCCTGTTTTCCAAGGACCTGCTTTCAGAAGCTTCTGGGAAGGTCTCCTTTGGAAGGCATAGGTCCTCCTAACCTTAGTGCTGGTGAGCAGAGTTCCCCTGCCAGAGCTCACTTTGGCCTTTCTTTCCTCCTTCCCCTCTGACATCCCCACAGCTCTCTTTCCTAGCTCATAGAGGGGTATAGTTTATTCTAGCTTGACAAAGCTTCTGGACAGGGAGTCCTTGATTTGAACCTAAGCCTGTAGGTACAGAGGCCAACCTCCACCCTTAATGGTTCTGTTCTCTAGAGAAGGTTGGTGATGCTTGGAGCTCTGAAGGGGTATTCCTTTTATAGCCTTTTTAAGAGAGGTAGAGGATCACAGCCCTGCACCCCCTCCCCTTTGTCTCCTACAGAGCAGGGAGCAGAGGCAGGAAGTCAGAAAGAGGGTTGAAATACTCTCAGGAAGCTGTGTGACCTTGGGCAAGTCCCTTCCCCTCTCTGGGCCTCAAGAGGAGATAATAATCACACCACTGCACAGGGCTACAACCAGAGTCAACCAGACTCCTTAAGTTTGCCGCCACTATGGTGGGGATTTGGAGAACAGTCAGTGCCAGGCAGGGCTCCTCTTGAGACCTGAGAGCCAGGGGCAAAGGGGCCGGTAGGGAAGCTCCTCCTAGGCTGACCCTCCTCCCCCAGAGCCAGCTAGAACTCTTTCTGGGTTTCTAGGTGACTTGGCTGGCCCCTCTGGATGAGTTCTACTTTAAACCTGCTGCTCCTGCCTCCTTTGTATGTGGGGGGGCTCCCACAGGGGCCCCCAGGCAGGAGCCCCCCCCAGCCAAGCCTGCGGGAGGGGCTGCAGCCCCCACTCCTGCCGGTGCCCATGCGCCTGCCCCTTCCGTTCCTCAGATCGCTGAACATAGATTTCAGGGCACCTGCTGTGGGCCAGGAACTGCACAACCCCTCCTTTGGGGACACCCACGAGGCTTTTGCCCCCTCTGGGCAAACAACCATCCTTCACTACGCAGTTTTCGGCTAAGAGGTTCACAGAGACTAGCTCCCATCACGGGTCAGCAGCGCAAGAACTGCGCCAAGGTCTTCTTTGGAACGCCAGGATGCCTGGGTCCTCAAAGGATGTGGCAGGCTCCAGGCCTCCAGGGCTAGGGACGGGGGGAGGGGCGCCTGCCGGCGGGAGGCCCATTAGCCAGCTAAGTGCTCCCTGGGAGGAGGGACTGTGCAGCAGCAAGAGAGGGTGAGGCGAAGTGAGGGCACGAGGGTGGGGTGGGATGGAGAGAGATGGGATGACGTTTCCTGAGTTCAGTTAAGTGTGGCAGGTGCGGGGTGGGGTACAAGGCTCTGTGTCCCCCAACCCTATTATCTCCTCAGCCCTCCTCAACTGACCTTGGCTCATCTTAGGCAGTTCTAAGTCCCGTCCTTCCAAGTGCACCCTCAATAGCTCCGTGGCCCCAAGCTCTTTCCTTCTATTCAAGACCCCTGAAAAATAAAGTACTACTGAGCTGGCCAACAACTCACCCCCCGCCCCTCAATCCGCTCCATCCTCCCTCTGGGTGCAATCGCCGCCCCGACCGCCAGGGGGCGCCGCCGCGGGCCGGGCGGGCTTGACTCGGTGGGAGGGGGCGGCACCGCCCGACGGGGCGGAGCTGAGCGGGGGCGGGGCCGGGCGCCGAGTCTCCGGTCCGTCCGGGACAGACTGGCGGGCGGGCAGGCGCTGACGCGGGGCCGCAGCGGGCCGCGCGGGAGCGTGTGGAAAGAACAGGGGCACCGTCGGTTCCCGTCGGGGCTCCGTGGGTCCCCGAGCCGCCCCCGGCTTGGCCATGGCGGGCGCCAGGCCCGGCGTCCACGCGCTGCAGCTGGAGCCGCCCACTGTGGTGGAGACCCTGCGGCGCGGGAGTAAGTTTATCAAATGGGACGAGGTAAGAGGCGGTCCCCTGCTCTGCTTAGATCGGAGGACTCCTTCATCACATTCGGCTAGATGCCAGGAACCCCCACTTAAGCGTTGCCTGAGCACCGCACCCCCTATTCCAGCCTTGCTGCACTCCGGAAACTTGAGTCCCTGTCGTCTCAGCAATTGAAGACTTTGTCCCCCCCCGCAACCCAGTCCTTCAGCTGTGGTCATTTGGGTTCTCCACTCTTCGGTGTGGAGACTTTGAACCCCAGTAAATCCTGCCCCGCTTCGCATTCCCTTTCTCACCCTTGGGAGAAAAATTCTGGTCCTCGGATCCTGGTCTGGTCCTCAGACCCCTGCGCCCCGCACTGGACTCCCACGGGACGTAGGGCATCCTTGCCCTGGGTGGGGTGCCACTGGGATCCCACTCTTCCCAGCGCCTCCCCTGAGCAATCCTCTTTTATTCATCACTTTTCACGCTGTCTTGGTTGGTACCCCTTTGCCCTGCTTCAGGATTCCAGAGAGCTTTTTATTCAGGTGGGAGCACCAAGTCATCCCTTACTTGAGAACTTTGTCTTTCTCCAAGTTCCTCCAACTCTAGGAACTTTGTTCCCCACTCCTTAACTTCGGGACTTTGAACCCCAATAAATCCTGACCCCCACTGCTTTTCCTCTGGTAATTTCCCGATGCCCACCTGAGGCTTCTTATCTGGATCCCACGTCTCCCCCACGTTTTCGTACCGTTTCCTTCCCTGCCCCTGGGCCCCTCGCTCCCTAGAGCCTCAACCCAGCGGCCTGAGCTTCCTTACTGTTTCTTCCCAGTCGGGCCATAGGCCTGGAAGACGCTAGGTTTCTTTCCGGCTGGGTGGGGCAGGAGTGGGAACTAAGGGGAGGGGCTGGGGGCGTGGCCTTAGCTGCAGGTGTGTTGGGCAAGGGGTGCCTGGGCACCCCCGCGGTCCCGGGAGACCCCTTCCCTCAGGCTAGCCTAAAGGGAAAAGTTTCTCCTTTTCCTTGCAGTGTGATAAACCCAAATAAGGAAGTGGAAACCGGGAGAAGGCCTAGAGTGGGGTGGGGGTGCTGAACACAGTTTGCAACTGAAAGCCTGGAGCCTGGATGACCTTTGGAAGTTAGGCCCCTGGGGACGGTCCCATGGGGGCTCTAGGTGCAGTACCCACAAATCTCCCCTTTTCTAGCACTACTGGGGGCTGTGTAGTCAGGCCCCAGGGCAAGGTTGGGAATCTCCTGGAGGGGTTGGGACCCAGGACCCGAGTTGAAGGTTTAGGGACCTGTGTCTCTGGATCAGTTGCTATCCTGTAAACCAAGACTGCATGGGTGGGGCTGTGTAATTCCCAGTCTTCCAACTGATGTCCCTGTTGGCTGTGAGGTTGTTGCAGAAACCTAGAGCCAGGGGCCCTGCAGGGGTCTTGGCTCTGTTTTCCAGGTCCCAGGACTTTGCAAATGTAACACACTGCAAATCCTGGCTCTTCAAGTCTCCCTCTGTATAAAATTGAGATAATGACAGGACATACCACATAGGTCTTTGGAGAGCCTGAAGGGGGACTGTTGAAATTCAGGGTGTAGAACTGGACGTTGTCCACAGCTGGGACTGTGGGACTGAGAGTGTACACTGTTGGGGGCAGGATTGTCTAGAGCAGCAGTTCAGGGTGGGTGGGAATCCTCTTTTGGCTTAAGAGGAGTTCTGCTGGCTGGAATATAAGCCTTTGTTGGTCCTGAGCATGTGGTGTAGCCCTGGGCATCAGTGACTGGGTCCTTTTCAGAAAATAGGCATATTTCTGATACCCTGCCCTCCTGTCAGGCATTTTAGAGCTGTTAGGGAGAAGGGGAAACTCTTGCCTAGTCTTCCTGGAGGGGGTGGGGGCTTTCTATAACATGGGGTGAGCCTGAGGGCTATGAGGATCCCACGAAGTACAGCGTGATAGGTAGTGGGCAGATCTTAGGATGGCCAGTTGCTGGGAGGCCTCAAGAGACACAGAGAGGCTTTAGATCTAGGCTCCCAGCCCGCTGCTTTCATATACAAGTAGTATGCTTATGTAAGGAGGCTGTGGAGCAGGGATTCTAGAATCCCTGACCTGTCGGACCTTCTGGGGAAACAGAGGTAGGATGGGCTCCTAGAGGCCTCCACAGAAGTTTTAGGGGTAGAGAAGAAAGGAAAGCACAGGGAAGGGCGTGGTAAAGGCTTGTGAGGGGCAGAGTAGCTCCTAGTCTATGGGATAGAGTCTCAGGGCAAAGGTGAAACTGGGGGGAATGTTGGGGACCGAAACTGAAGCATCCTGCTGAGGACTTGTCTTCATCTCTAGAAGCACCTGTAGGCTGAAGGAGCTTCCTCTTGGCTCACTGGTAAAAACTAGCTTAAGTAGATCCAGGACCAGGCCTGCCTCAGCTCTTACTCCCTGACCCTTGTTCTCTGTGCTGCCCTCAGGAGGCCTCCAGTCGGAACCTGGTGACCCTGCGTGTGGATCCCAATGGTTTCTTCTTGTACTGGACAGGACCCAACATGGTAAGGGTGCGCTGGAGCTGCTGGTTCAGGCCTAGGCCCCTACAGGAGCCCCCTGCCTAGTTCCCTTGTCCTAAGGGTAAGACCTAGCCAGGAGTTGGGCCTTACTCAGTTTGGGTGGGGAGATTAAGGACCCCTCATACCTTCCTAGACACAAACCTTGACTCTGGTTTCCCTAGGAGGTGGACACACTGGACATCAGCTCCATCAGGGACACACGGACAGGTCGTTATGCCCGCCTGCCCAAGGTGAGGGATGATGCCTTGTACTGATGGGACTAAGGTTGTCAGGGGGATAACACACCCCTTCTCCTCACCCTTGGCTTTCATTACACAGGACCCCAAGATTCGAGAAGTACTGGGCTTTGGGGGCCCCGATGCCCGGCTGGAGGAGAAGCTGATGACAGTGGTGGCTGGGCCAGACCCAGTAAACACCACATTCTTGAACTTCATGGCTGTGCAGGATGACACAGTCAAGGTAGGCTGGGGTCAAGAGACAATCCAAGAAGGTAGATGCTTCATTGGAAGACATCTTGTAGCCCAGGCTGGCCTCAAACTCAAGACAATCCTCCTGTCTGAGTTTCTCAGGTGCTGGGATTACAGGTGTGAGCCCCAACTCCCAGCTTTGGCTTCCAGATGTAGATTGTGGTTGGGCCAGTGCCTTGGTCCCCTTCACCTCTTCCCCTGTGTTCTAACTCACAGGTCTGGTCGGAGGAGTTGTTCAAACTGGCTATGAATATATTGGCTCAGAATGCCTCCCGGAACACATTCCTGCGGAAAGCGTGAGCCCTGGGTCACCCTGGGAAGCATTGGGGGTTCAGTTGACCAGTCCTAAGATCTGACCTTCATACCTGCCTCCCCAGATATACAAAGCTGAAGCTGCAAGTGAACCAGGATGGACGGATTCCAGTCAAGAAGTGAGCACCCCTTTCCCCTCAGCATCTTCTATCCTGCCCTGACCTTGGTGATCTTTGCCCCCCAACTGACCCTGACCCCTCCCGCCTACATCAGCATTCTGAAGATGTTCTCAGCAGACAAGAAGCGGGTGGAGACTGCTCTGGAGTCCTGTGGCCTCAACTTCAACCGGGTGTGTGGGGCCCGGGCCAGGGTGAGGGTGGGGCAGGGTGGGGTGTCACAGTGGGTGCCCACTTTCTGGAACTAACTTCCCTCACCCTCAGAGTGAGTCCATTCGGCCTGATGAGTTTTCCTTGGAAATCTTTGAGCGGTTCTTGAACAAACTGTGTCTACGACCGGATATTGACAAGATCCTGCTTGAGATGTAAGTGGCCTGGAGTGGCTCCTATAGGCTGGGCTCTGCCTCTGGCTTCTGCTCGGTGTTCTTCTGGACCAGTGAAAAGTGGTGTGGGTGGCAGGTTTGTAGGTGTCAGAGTAAGAAAGTCCCCCCACCCCCAGGATGCTCCTGTGGTTTTTGGAGCTCTGTGCCATCCCTTTGCTACAGGTGGCTTAATCAACCCACTCAAGATAGGAACTAAAGGGGCTTAAACATATTGTGGGATCTGCCTGAGCCAACACAGTGTGGGAGGCCAGAGCCAAGATTGGTTCTGGAGTCTAGAGGCTCAGAGTGGTGGGTTGAGTGTTTAGCAGCTTCTAAAGCCCTTGTGAATGCTGATGCCAGTCCATCCTGCCTGACATTACTGAGTGGTCAGGGAAACTGAGGCCCAGCATGCCAGTCTGTGGCTGCTGAAGCTAGGTGCAGGCCTTCCCACTTCTGTCTCCCAGGGTGAGGGCTTAGCACAAGGTGGGAACTGAGGCTACAGCCTAACCTAGCTTCTGGGCCTCTCCAGAGGTGCCAAGGGCAAGCCGTACCTCACTCTGGAGCAGCTCATGGACTTCATCAATCAGAAGCAAAGAGACCCAAGGCTCAATGAAGTGCTGTACCCACCTCTGCGGCCTTCACAGGCTCGGCTGCTCATTGAGAAGTATGAGCCTAACCAACAGTTCCTGGAGCGAGGTGAGCAGCTGGACGCAGTGGGGTAGTGTGGGTGGGACAGGCCAAGCCCAGCTGACCTGTTGGCACTCCTTTCCCAGACCAGATGTCTATGGAGGGCTTTAGCCGCTACCTAGGAGGGGAGGAGAATGGCATCCTGCCACTGGAGGCTCTGGATCTGAGCATGGACATGACGCAGCCACTGAGCGCATACTTTATCAATTCCTCACACAATACCTATCTTACTGGTAAGTGAGAGGGAGCAGGGAGCAATGACTCCATATCCTCTGGCCTCATTCTGTTTCTCCTTTAGGGGAGAACTTTAAACTTGATCATTCATGAGCCAACACTGGGGAAGGCCAGGGAATAGCTACCCTGCCCCAGAGTTAGTCTCTATGGGCTGTGCCTTATGGGTGGGTATCTTAAAGTGCCCCTGGGGAGAGGCTTCGGGCATTGTGCAGGGATAGCCTGTACAGATAGATGCCTGGGCAGGAGATAGATGGGTTAAAAAAAAAAAAAAAAAAAAAAAAGAAGGCTGAGGTGTAACTCAGGGATAGAGCATTAGCCTACCATGTGCATAGCCCCAGGAGAGGCGAGAAAGGAAGCCAGGGGGTAGGGGGGCTCATGGGCCTAGGGGAAGGCAGGTGAGAGAAGGTGGGGAAGGGCTTGCAGGAGTAACCCTGGTCTTGGAAGACTTCTGCACTCAATGTGAGTGGCAGAGAGTTTCTTTGGATAGCCTGAAGAAGAGAAAGCACGGGAACCTGGCAGGTTGTCATAAGTTCTGTGGAGATTGGGTTGGAGGCAGTGGCTGAGGTCCCCTAGGCAGCAGGTGGTGAGGCTTGTGCAGGCCAGAGGACAGTGGAGATAGACAGAGTAGATATTAGTTAGGTCCTAGGGAGTTCTGGAAGGTATCTGAGGATTCCATAGTTTAGGGTAGTAGGGCAGCACTGGGAGTGTTTTATGTGAGAGAATGTTAGCCTTGGAGGAAGAACCAGCTGGGTCTGCAAATGCTACTGAATGCCTGCTCTGCTCCCACCTAGTGAATACCAGGAACTGAGGGTTAGGATGTCTGCCCTTTCCTGAGGGCTCCTGGGGGAGATATACTGGCTGCATACTGAGTGGAGGAGTAACAGGCTGGCTGAAGGGTACCACCCTGGAGTTGGGCTGTGTCAGGCATCTCTCTGTCCCCAATATCAGTTGGTTTCCCATGGAATGGGGTGGCCAGTGTGTAGTGACACAGCTTTACTTGCAGCGGGCCAGCTGGCTGGAACATCATCAGTGGAGATGTACCGCCAGGCGCTGCTGTGGGGCTGTCGTTGTGTGGAGCTGGATGTATGGAAGGGGCGGCCACCCGAGGAAGAGCCCTTCATTACACACGGTTTCACCATGACCACTGAGGTGCCATTACGTGATGTGCTTGAGGCCATTGCTGAGACAGCCTTCAAGACCTCACCCTACCCTGTCATCCTCTCCTTCGAGAACCATGTGGACTCGTGAGTGGGCCTGCCCTGGGAATCTCTAGGGGAACCTGTGATGGAAGCACCTCAAATGGACCCTAATACAGCCTTCCTTTCATGCTGTCATCACCTCTGAATCTGAAGTGCCTCAGCTTCCCCTGGGAACCTCTGACCTCTGACCTTTTCCCCACAGGGCAAAGCAGCAGGCCAAGATGGCTGAGTACTGCCGCTCTATCTTTGGGGATGCACTGCTCATTGACCCTCTGGATAAGTATCCGGTATGGGGGGGTTGGAGCTGAGGAGGTTGTATGGAGGTGAGGGGTGATGAAATAAGTCCTGACTTGTTCACACTGCCCAGCTATCTGCGGGCGTCCCCCTGCCTAGTCCACAGGACCTGATGGGCCGTATCCTGGTGAAGAATAAGAAGCGACATCGGCCCAGCACGGGCATCCCTGACAGCTCAGTTCGCAAGAGGCCACTGGAGCAGAGCAACTCAGCCTTGAGCGAGAGCTCAGCTACCACAGAGCCCTCCTCACCCCAGCTTGGTATGGCCTGGCCTGGCCTGACCTCCAGCCCAGATCCTAACACTGACTTAACCTCTTACCCCAATGTCTCCATCACGCCAACCTCTGACCTCCTTCGTTACCACCTCCAACCTGTCACTGCTGCCTGGCCGGGGTAGGGCTCTGGATTCTGACCTTTAACTTCAACGAACTTCTTCCTTCAGCCCCTAAGACTTGACTTGTAACCTTCACTGACTCTGCTTACCCAGATTAAAATTTCAGCTAACTTTTGCCCTGTCACTTTATGGAGGTCCCTTATCACATGACACTTAACTGCTTACCCTTCTAATCCCCACTGGGTATGGCTCTTGCTGAGCTCACCTTGCAGCCCAGTCATGTTACCATATACCTGGCTGTTCAGGCTGTTGTTCAAATTCCCTGTTATACATAACTCTGACCTGTGACTCCTCTGGACAACCACCAGCTTTAATGCCATCCAGATTATGACTGCTACTTTCTCCCTAAGCTATGCTTCTCTAAGAGGATACCCTGACTTCCTCCCACACACTGAATACAACTGTAGGCTTCTTCAATATCAGCCTGTGGTCCTGACCTTTGACCCTTGGTCCTTGTGCAGGATCTCCTAGCTCAGACAGCTGCCCTGGCCTAAGCAATGGGGAGGAGGTGGGACTTGAGAAGACCAGCCTGGAGCCCCAGAAGTCTCTGGGTGAGGAGAGCCTCAACCGGGGACCTAATGTTCTCATACCTGCTGACCGAGAGGATGAGGAAGAAGATGAAGAAGAAGAGGAAACCTCAGATCCAAAAAAACCCACCACGGATGAGGTGAGGACCATGGACCGGTAGAGGGGGCTGTTGGCTGAGAGCCATTGTGCTAGTCATTTGCTTTGCTAGACCTTGATCTATATAGGTCCCCAGTTTAAGTGGTATACAGGTGAATCTATAAGAGTTAGGGTGCAAGACGAAAGAGATGGCTCCCCTAGTAAAAGCATCTGCCTCCATATGTTTGTCCTCCTCACATACAATAAATAAACAAAATGTAATAATTTAAGAGCTAGCTGAGCATGGTGGCACATGCCTTCAATAGCAGCATTGAGAGGCAAAGGCAGGCAGATCTCTGAGCTTGAGCCCAGTCTGGTCTATCTACATAGTAAGTTCTAGGCTAGCAAGTACAACATAGAGAGATCCTGTCTCAAAACAAATAAATTAAAAACAATTTTTTAAAGTAGGGGCTGGAGAGATGGCCCAGTATACATAAGAACATATCTTCTTCCTGAGGACATTGGGATTAATTCCCAGCTCCCACTTGGCAGCTCACAATTATAACTCCAGTTCCAGGGAACCCAACACCCTCACAGAGACATACATGAAGACAAAACATCAATGCACATAAAATAAATATCTTTAAAAAGTGTTAGGGTACGGGGCTGGCAAGATAACAGTGCTTTACATACAAGCCTAGTGACCTGAGTTTGATACCTAAACCCAAGGCAGAAGGAGGGAGCTAATTCCCTAAAGTTGTCCTCTGATCAGCGGCAGCACACTTATACATGCACACGTACACACATATATACACTCACACACACATACTCTTCATACACACACATGCACACATACACAAACATATACACACACACACGTGTACACACACATATACACATACTTGCACACACACATACTCTCATATACACACACATGCACACATACACAAACATATACACACAGGCACACATACTTATGCATGTACACACATACACACAAAGGAAAAGTAAAGTTAGGTGTTTAAAGAAAAAAGGATGTGGAATTGCAGTGGGTGAAGGGGGCTCTGCCCTGGAAGACAGACCTAAAGAGCTGGGACTAGCATGTAGTAAGGTAGGAGAAACAAGGCAAGAGGAGAGGTGTCGGGGAATACTGGAGAGTAAAGATAACAGAAAGGTCACAATCAAGGTGATATCAAGGTATCTTACAGGAAGCTGCTGGGCAGTGTGACTGCAGGTGTGGGAAGGGGCTAGCCCCCTTTCTAGGAGGGCAAGTAAGGAACATCTGGTAACACTGACCTTGGGATTTGGGGCCACAGGGCACAGCCAGCAGTGAGGTCAATGCCACTGAGGAGATGTCGACACTTGTCAACTACATTGAGCCTGTCAAGTTCAAATCTTTTGAGGCCGCTCGAAGTAAGTGGGGATGGGTGACTGGGAGCTGGCCCTGCCAGGCCCTGCCAGGCCTTATACTTTGCCTCCATCATCCCCAGAAAGAAACAAGTGCTTTGAGATGTCATCCTTTGTGGAGACCAAGGCCATGGAGCAGCTGACCAAGAGTCCCATGGAGTTTGTGGAGTATCCTCCCCAGGCACTGGGGCTGGGGCGGGGCAGGGCTAGACAGGGACCTGCAGATGCCTCAGGGCTTTGACTCCTCAGAAGCCATCTGCATGGGAATATCAGTAGATTGAGGGTGGTATGTGTAGTATGAGGTTTCTGGCCTGGACTTTCGGGCCTAACCTCAAGGTTTAGGACCCACAGACTCGCAGACCCACAGACCCACAGTCCCACAGAGACACACAGATGCTTTCAATAGTTTTTGGCTGATCAGCCTAAGGGCCAGGCATATCACTTGTTAACTCTGTACCCTTAAACTAACCCATGACTCATCCTGTTCAGCCATGTGGCTCAGTACCTTTTCTCATGGCAGCATAGTTGTCCTCTGCTTCTTCTGGCTTCTCTCTGGTGTTCTGCTCTGTGCTTCCTGTTCTCAGAGTTTTCTTAGTCTGGTAGTCCTCCCCATACTTCCTGCCTGCCTTTGGCCAATCAGCGCTTTTTATTAAACCAGTGGGTGGGACAATTATTTTCCATGAAATAACACAATACTCCTACAGGTATGGGCAGCTTTTCTGGGAGTGGGCTTCCAGGAGCATGGAGATGGGGTCTGAGGCAGAGGTTGGCAGAGGGTGGTCACTTGTTCCCTATGGACTTGACCACCAACCCCAGATACAACAAACAGCAGCTCAGCCGCATCTATCCCAAGGGAACCCGTGTGGACTCCTCCAACTTCATGCCCCAGCTCTTTTGGAACGTAGGTTGCCAGCTGGTCGCTCTCAACTTCCAGACCTTGGGTGAGCTCTGGCCCTCTGCCTTAGGGTTCTTATTGCTGGGATAAAACAATGTTTCTAAAACCAACTTGGGAAGCAAGGGTTTTATACCATCCTACAGCTTACATGTCCATCCTTGAGGGAAACCAAGCCAGGAACTGGAGCAGCTGCTGTGGAGGGAAGCATTGCTTTCTGCTTGCTTCTCCTGGCTTGTTCAGCCTGTGTTCTCACAGCATCCAGGGCCACCAGCCCAGGAGTTGCACTGCCCACAGGAGGCTGAGCCCTCCCACATCAAATAATCAATCATTAATCAAGAAAATGCATCTATAGTCTGATATGGGGGGCACATTTTTTCAGTTGAGGTTCCTGATTCCAAAGTGACTGTAGCTGGGTTCAAGTTGACATAAAGATAGACAGTACACCCTCCTTGACCCTGACCCATTTTACTGACTTCTGATTTTACCTAATCCTAGGTCACAAAATTTAACCCTGACCTTGACTGACTCTGGACCCTCACCTGACTAGTTCTTGAATCTGGACCCTGGAATCCATTTGATCCTATCCCTGGTCCCGGACCTTGAACTCTGGCTGACCCCACTTAACTGACCCTGCTTGTGTTGCCTACAGACATGCCGATGCAGCTCAACGCAGGCGTGTTTGAATACAATGGGCGCAGTGGGTACCTACTCAAGCCCGAGTTCATGCGGCGGCCAGACAAATCCTTTGACCCCTTCACTGAGGTCATTGTAGATGGCATAGTGGCCAACGCCTTGCGGGTCAAGGTGGGTCCTGAGAGGAATTGGGGCTAGGGTGTGCTGAGGGCAAGTCACACAGCAGCTGCGTTAGCAACCTTCCTGGGCTCTCCCACCACAGGTGATTTCGGGGCAGTTTCTGTCTGATAGGAAGGTGGGCATTTACGTCGAAGTGGACATGTTTGGTCTCCCAGTTGACACGAGACGCAAATATCGCACAAGAACGTCTCAGGGGAACTCATTCAATCCTGTGTGGGATGAAGAGTCCTTTGACTTTCCCAAGGTGAGCCCACCCTGTGGTAGGCCAACCTAACCTGACTTGTCTGTGTGTCAGTCCCAGAGTAGGGGCTGGTAATCAGAAACCTCCCAGGCCCTGCATGTGCCATGGTCAGGCTTGGGTTCCCTGTCCTCCCTGAATGACAGAGGGGATAAGGAGAGACAAGGGCTGCAGGGTAGGGATGATGACAACATTGTCTTGTCTTCTGTTGTCCCTTCCCCACATGAGGAACAGACACTGCCTGCCTCGTTTCCAAGGCAGGAAGCACTTGACAGAGACCACAGCTCCAAGCTTGCACCCCCTCTTACAGTCCCATGGGATTATGACCTCTACTTTTGACCTGGTTGAAGTGTGTTCTGAATTTATACATAAGGCTCAGTATAGTTGCTAAGCGGGGCACAATGTGACCTGTCCTGTCTTGTCCTGTGGATGGCCCTGTGAGCTGGGTTTTTATGCTCTGAGGGTGAAGCCTTGGTGGCTATGGTATGGTTGGCCCTGGCTCTGCCCCATTGCTCAGCAGTCTGGGCCCCACAGGTTGTGCTGCCCACGCTGGCCTCACTTCGCATTGCAGCCTTTGAGGAGGGTGGCAGATTTGTTGGGCACCGCATCCTGCCTGTCTCTGCCATCCGCTCAGGTGAGTCCATGGGCTTTGGGTAACACTGGGTTGGCTTGGGAATTTGGCCAGGCCTAACTAACCTTGCCCTCCTGCCCATCTAGGATACCACTATGTCTGCCTGCGAAATGAGGCCAACCAGCCATTGTGCCTGCCTGCCCTGCTTATCTACACTGAAGCTTCTGACTATATCCCAGATGACCACCAGGGTGAGATGGAGGCCAGGGCAGGGACCAGAAGGGTGGGAGCTGGGCTTGGACATGTTTGAACTAGGTGCTCCAGTTCAAGTGAAGTCAGACTTCCCCACCCTTGGAGCCCTGTGCTGGCAGGAAGAGTGTGGCCTTAGGTTTGGTCTGAAGACTGGGCCTTCTGCTTCCTCTAGACTATGCAGAGGCCCTGATTAACCCCATCAAGCATGTCAGCCTAATGGACCAGCGGGCCAAGCAGCTGGCTGCTCTCATTGGAGAGAGTGAGGTGAGTGGGCAGCAGTGGAGGTGGACAGGGTTAGTCTTACCTTAACACTGGAGACCAGTGGACTACTCTCCCACAGGTGGAAGCCCAGTTTCCAGCTGTGCCATCTAATGCCCCCATGCTAACTTGTTAAGTGTCTCACTGCAGACCCTGGCTTCCTGTCTCACCATCACAGCTCTTGCCTGAAAAGCCTGCTCCCCTTTCTGGGTTCTTTTGTCTCACTCAAACCTGGAAATGATGTCAAGTGGCTGCTACGTGCCAGCTTGCTGCCAGGTCTAGTGTGAGGTCACTCACATCCTTGGTTCATTGCCATGTCCCTCACAAAGATGGGACACTGAGTCTGTGGGAAGTGGCTCAGCTCCATGCAGCCTGGCTAGGCTTCCAACCCATTTTTAACTCCCAAAGCTCGACCTTTCTGCCATTGCACAGTCAGGAGCTTTGGATGGCTTGTAGCAGGCGTAAGGCTGTGAGTTTTTGCTTTTGTGTGTAAACATGTTTATATGTGTTCACACACATGTGCACGTGGTTTTCCAGAGATGCACTACACCTCACTTTCTTAGATACCGTCTCTCACTGAACCAGACTGGCTGGCCAGTGAACTCCGGGGTCTGCCTGTCTTTGTCCATCCTGGCATTGGGGTCATAAGCATGAGGAGGTCTGACCACAGGTCCTCTGCTTTTTTGGCAAGCACTTTACTGAGTCAGTTTTCCAACCTCTTACCTTCTTTCCCCCGGTGCTGGATAGGGATGGAGGAGCCCAGAGTTTTAAGCAGGCCAGGCAAATGTTCTACCACCAAGCTATACCCTCAGCTCAGCTGTGGGCTCTTGAAAGAGGACGTGCCTATTTGCACTGATTTGGGTTGTGTCTAGATTGGAGTTTCTCAAGCTCTAGTCAAAAACTTGGGTATATACACACTGGGGCATTGGAAGCCAGGGAAGCCATGAAGAGTTAGTGGCTTCAGTGGAGAGGCGCCAGGAGCAGAGGTTCAGCCACATGTCCTGACCCAGTCCCCATGGGGCCTGTGGCGGCCAGGAAAGAGATGACTGCAATTAGGGCTGTGAGAAGCTGATAGTCGGAGAGACTGGTGCCCGCTCTGCCATTGCTTCCTTTGCTGATTAAATCAGGGGCTGAGCATCCAGGAGAACAAACCACCAGGCAAGGGTGGGAGGGATATAGTGGAGGACTCTGGGCCAAGCCAGGCCTTTCCAGAATCATCTGGGTGTTGCTGAGGGCATGCATTGATCTGGTAATACACAGCCTTCCTGGCTGGCTTGGACAAGGGTCTAGGGGTACCTATTGTTTATCTTCTCATTGTGTAGACAGAGGGAACTGGTAGGGGCATAGGGCATCCAGACATGGAAGGACCCAGAGATGAAGAAAACATTTTTGGAAATAGTTTTCTTTCTTGCAGACTCAGGCCAGTACAGAGACATATCAGGAGACGCAGTCTCAACAGCCAGGGTCACAGCTCTTGCCTAACCCCACACCTAACCCACTGGATGCCTCACCTCGATGGCCCCCAGGTCCTACCACCTCCCCCACTAGCACCTCCCTCAGTAGCCCAGGTAAGGGGGAGCCTATCCTAGGAGTGGGTCAAGGGGAGCCACCTGCTGCTGGACTCCCAAGCTTCTCACCATAGCCTCTGCTCTCCAGGGCAGCGAGATGATTTGATTGCCAGCATTCTATCAGGTAAGGGGCACAGCCTGATCTAGGGTGAGGCCACCTGGAGGGCACCTACCCCACCCACTCAGTCATGCCCAGCCCACCTTGCCTGCAACCCCACCTCCTTTGCTTGGAACCTACACCTCTTCCTTGCAGAGGTGACCCCTACCCCTCTTGAGGAGCTCCGAAGCCACAAAGCCATGGTGAAGCTCCGGAGCCGTCAGGATCGAGACCTGAGGGAGTTGCATAAAAAGCATCAGCGCAAGGCCGTGGCCCTCACCCGCCGCCTTCTGGATGGCTTGGCTCAGGCCAAAGCTGAGAGCAAGTGCCGGCCGTCCCCCAGTGCCTCGTGAGTACCCTAGAGCCAGTTGCGACCTGTATTGTATGCCTACAGGAATATTGGAGAGAGGTGTGCATGTGGCTCTCAGGCTAGGTGACAGGAAGGTGGGGGTAGGTTCCCATACTGGTCCTCACTCTTCCCTGGGAGTAACTCCTCCTCTGAAGTCCCCTGCCAAGAAGCAGGAACACATCACCTGTGTGAAGCTAACGGTAAAGCTGATTTGCATAGCAGGCCTCACCTGGCTATTGCCTGCCACTACCTGCTGGCATGAGGCCTGCTCTAACTGTCCTCCTATGCCAGAGACCTGGCATTATTGAAAAGGTTCTCCCTACAGAGGTAGAGCCACCAATGTGGAGGACATTAAGGAGGAAGAAGAGGAGGCCAAGTATCGAGAGTTCCAGAACCGACAGGTACAGAGCCTGCTGGAGCTGAGAGAGGCCCAGGCAGAGGCAGAAACTGAACGGAGGCTGGAGCACCTGAGACAGGTGAGAAGGGCCTGAGGTGTCAGGAAGGAGAGGCAGCTTCCTGGGTAGCCCTGTCAGCCCTGTGTTACCTGCTGGCTGGCTGCCTGTTTCCCCAGGCACAGCAGCGGCTCAGGGAAGTTGTCCTGGATGCACACGCAAGCCAGTTCAAGAGACTGAAGGAGTTGAGTGAAAGGTAAAGACAGAAAGTCCTGTGTGAGTGTGGTGAGACCCTGGTGCTAGGGTCCTTCTTCTGACCTTCTCCTGTTCCTTCTGCTGCTCCAGAGAAAAGAAGGAGCTTCAGAAGATCCTGGACAGGAAGCGTAACAATAGCATCTCGGAAGCCAAGACAAGGGAAAAACATAAGAAGGAGGTGTAAGTGTTGGGTTGGGCACCACTGAATGAGGGGAGTCAGGGAGGGGAGTCAGGGGGGGAGCCTGGGCCCTGAGCCATCCCTTTTGCCTCTGCAGGGAACTGACAGAGATTAACCGGCGGCATATCACCGAGTCAGTCAACTCCATCAGAAGGGTGAGCGAGCCTGTCTCACCTCTTTTCCTTTACTCATCAAAACCCCAGCTCTCCCATGCCTGGCTTGGTACTACCTTGCTCTCCGAAACGTTATTGCTCCAGAGATTGCATGAGCTGCCTCTCACCTTTGGTGTCCTTGGGAGCCCTGACCCTGGCCTCCCTGATTTCAGTGCCCCCAGGTCTCGCCCCTCCTTCTGCTCATCTCTTGCCCTCCCTTGCAGCTGGAAGAGGCGCAGAAGCAGCGCCATGAGCGCCTCATGGCGGGACAGCAGCAAGTCCTCCAGCAGCTAGTGGAAGAGGAACCCAAGGTGAGGCCCGGGAGGAGGTGGGACAGGCAGGTAGCACAGGAGCCGGGCAGCCTGGCCCCTCTGGGACACTCATCCTCTTGCAGTTGCTGGCCCAGCTGACCCAGGAGTGTCAGGAACAGCGAGAGAGGTTGCCCCAGGAGATCCGTCGATGCCTGCTGGGAGAGACATCAGAAGGGCTGAGGGACGGCCCCCTGGTGGCTTGTGCCAGCAATG
Organism: Phyllotis vaccarum; assembly: GCA_033318265.1. Lineage (NCBI taxonomy): Eukaryota > Metazoa > Chordata > Mammalia > Rodentia > Cricetidae > Phyllotis > Phyllotis vaccarum. The sequence goes on from JARWLC010000004.1 coordinate 52,945,206, forward strand.
GTCATGCACCTGGGAGTGGTGGGCACCTGTCCGGTGCTGACTCAGAGAGCCAGGAGGAGAACACCCAGCTTTAAACTGGCTGAGCAAGAGGTGGCCCAGGACTGGGGTGGGCACTGGCAGAGGGTAGAAGACACTAATGCTTTGTGTTTTATTTTGTTTTAACCTTTTATCTTTAGAAATTTTATTTTTTTAAAATATGAGGCAAATGCCTCACATTAACTCCGTTTTCATGGGGCTTCTTCAGTCCTCAGGCCTAGGAAAAGGGCTGGGGCTTATACCCCCATAACACTCACCCAAGATGGGTATTCCCCACTCCCAAGGAGCAGTAGGAGGAGGTCTAGAGTTCGGGAAATAGAGGCCAACCCTTTATATCTGGGAATTTTTTTTTATGTGAATAAAAGTGGACTTCTGGGACCCTGTGTCCAGTGTGATTTGGATAAAAACATTCTAGGCTCTAGCTCTGGTACTGCCATTTCTTCTGGGGCCTCACTTTCCTCATCTATAAAATGGGGTTCTGCCAGTGTGGTGAGACTCCTAGCAAAGATTCAAGGTTTGAACTTGGCTGCCTTGTCCAAGGTTTATGGTGACCTTATTCCCTGCCAGAGGTGGCTCTAAGCTTTCTGCTCTGGTCCCCTAGGCTCTCAGCCATATTAGTCTCTTCTCAGTTTTTCCTTCTCTTTGCTCAGGGTCAGACCCTGCTTCAGGAAGCCTTCCCTGCCCCCCTTCCTGACCAAAGCACCCAGCATCTCCTGCCAGGGTCACTGAGGGTACCACACAGGGATGATGAAGTGGCTGCATGGAGTTGAGTCCTCAGATTGGGAAAAAGGGTAAAGGAAGGCTCTTAGGATAAAGGAAGCTGGTAGTCTTAAGGGTTGTTGCTAGCAGCGACTGTGGTACTCTGTGGATACCTTGTGGCCCACTCACCCCTGTGAGGGAGATGTTTTTACCTATTTTACAGATATGGAAACAGGCCCTGAACAGAAGCTGCGTATACTGGGCTGTAGCTAAGTGGAGACTGCCAGGAGGCAGGACAGCCTGCATGCTGTCTTTGTGCTAGATGGTCTTCACAAGCCTGGAGGACTTGCTCAAAGCCTGGAACCAGTCAGAAACACCAGAGACCCTGTGGCAAGAGAATGGGCCAGGCCCTGCAGCTGAGGCAGGCTGGCACTTCTTCAAGGCCTCTCCCAGCTTCCTGGAGGTTGGGACTGGCTGCCAGAGGAAGGCAGCCTCTTATCTGGGCTTATCTCCTGCCAATGAGGTGGTTGCTTTGCTTTGTTTTTGTTGCAGCCCCAGGCAAACATTGGGAGGAAGGCCACAGAAACTGAGTGGCCAGGCTTGGGCTTCCCAGACTAAGGCCTGTCTGTGTTCTTTGAAATTCCCTCATTGCCCAAGCCACCTTCTTCAGTCAGACCCTATCCTGTTACCAGATCTGCCACTTCCCTGTATTCCATGTCTCCAATTGTTGACTGGCTGACCTCCATTTTCCCAAACACTAGGCTTGGGCTGGGGTCCTTAAAAACAAGCTACTTCCCCAAATCCTGTTTTGTCCCTCTGCTGAGAGTGGGAGTCCAAGGCACAGCCTCACCTTCAAGTTTGACCTACTCCTTGAAGTTCCGCGGTGAGGGCCGCCCCCTCCCAGGTTCCGGGAAGCAGGGTTGTGGCGCAATTTATCTGCATATTCAGCACAAAACACTGGCCTGGGCTATAGGGGCGCCAATAAATCTCTGAACTGAGCTCTGGGCCCTGCTCCAGGTCCCCGTGAGAAGCTTCTACGTTCCCTAGCGATCGTGCTGCCCCGCCCCAAGTGCCCTGCCAGGTCCCCCAGCAGCGCTGGCCCCAGGCCGGTCACACAGTAGCTGCTCACAAGGACTGACCCAAATAGGAGCAAATGACACCCTCCCACCCCCGCGCACGCCCCGGGGGAGCCGCGGCATGGTTTGCAGAACACTAAATTCCGGCGGCTGTCTGGGCTGCAGCTCCCAATTACCATATTAGAGATAAGGGCCTGGCAGTCCCAGGGGTCTAGCCAGGATCCACTCCCTCCTCCACTAGCCTAGCAGCTCCGCTGGTTGCCTCGACTTCTGGGTTCCTTGGACAAGAGCCCGTTTCCCTTATGAGTAGGGTCTCTTAAAAATTATCAGAAATAATAGTCCGGTTTGCAGAACTCCAAATGAAGGGCAGAGATGCGGCAGCACAAGCGCGGGCTTTATTATAAAGCACGTTTGTTGCGACCACGGGCTCCCAATTCGTAGGGTAGGGCAGCAGCCAAGTCACGGTTTACCTCCGTTCGCACTTAGCGCAGGCGCCTGGGGGCAGCCCGGTACAGGAGAGGGGAGAAGTTGCCACTTCCGGAAACTGGGGTGAGGGAGGCGGAAACTTTGAAACTTCCAACGAGAACCACCCCTTCGTGGCTATTGCACGCACCGGAAGGGACTAGAACTGTTGGCCAGCTCTTCTCCCAGTTAAAGGGACACAACGATCCTCTTTTTATCCCTAAGGCCTCGGAAGACTTCCGCCCACACCCAATATGGCGGGCAACGGGAGCGGGTAGAGTTCCGGGAGTGTGGAGCCGAAGATCACTGGGAGGGGGTGGAGCCTCCTTTGCCCAAGTTTCGATCCCACCAGGACTGGATAATGCGCGTCCAGCTGGCGCTTTGTCGCATCTGTGTAGCAGTCCCCGCGCTCTTTGGGCGAGGAAGTCCCTTCAGGAAAGGAGGAGTAAGGAGTTAAATGAGTGAGCCTCACCGTGGCGTCCCGAATCAAGTCCCCACATTCTGAGTTGGAATGTAAAGACCGCTACCACCGAGCTTGCTCTACACTTGGCGCTCAGAGACGCTAGAAGATGAGTGAGCCCTCAGGAAGACCATAAACTGCTGGAGCCCTAAATGAAACCTCAGAGTCAGGACTAGCAATTAAGAGGATGGAACTGAATTCAAGAATTTAAAGTGGTTCAGACGTTGGGGGAGAGGCTCAGATATTAGTAAGTCGTGGGATGAACCTCAGGGACTCAGGAACTTTGGACTGAAGTGAGTCTGTACTACAGATACCAGAAAATACTGATTTTTTTAGAGGTCTTCTTGTAAAAGAACTCTAGACTGCAGGTGCCGACAAGTCCCGGAACTGGGGGCGGGGCTTCGGAGAAAGAAGGAAGAGGGAGGAAATACTCGGACTACAAGTCCCGGCAAGTCACAGGACAGAAGGGACAGGGGACGGACTAGAACTGCAAGTTCCGGCATGCCTTGGAACACGAAAGGGAAAACCGGCTGGGGCAGAGACTACAAATCCCAACATGCCCTAGATAGCAGAAGGAGCAGGCGGGTATAGATCCCGTCGCACCTTGAGCTTGGTGCTCACCTTGAAGGAACCCTCAAACTCATCGCTCATCCTTCGGAGCTCGCGGCCGTAGCGCTGTGCGGCCCAGAGGTTGGGGGGAGCCGAACGCGAGCGGCCCCGAAAGGGGCTGAGCTCCTCCTCCATCCCTTCATCCTCCTCGGTCCCTGCGGGATACGAACTGTGGCGACTTCGGGTCTCCATAGCCCCAGCGCCTGCAGGAGTAGGGGTGGAAGAGGTGTGAATCTCGACTCGATTCACACACTCGCCTTCCCAGTCCCTCCTTTGCGAAAAAAGCTCAGAGGGTTTTTGTGAGAAATCGAGTTAACTTCACAAATCCTTGTCGAATGCCAGTAACGAAGGACGACTTTGGTGTACAAAGACTTTCTACTGTGCCTTTTACAAAATAGGGGCATAAGTAACTATCACATAGTCTCAGCAACCCCTAAGTAGGGAGATGTCTTGTTCTGTCTTCGCGGAGAACAAGAACCCTGCATTCCGTATTGCATCTTTTTTGGAGACAATGTCCTGAATTGTGTATGTGTGCGTTTCTAAGACTGTAGCATTTATTTTCTAAATTATCCTCACCACCTGGTTCTACAGATGGAACATGGAGGCTCGTCCTGGGCATGGTTCATATTTATAATCCCAGCACTGGTGAGGTGGAGCAAGAGGTTGAGTTCAAGGCCTATCTCTACTACAGAAGAACATGTAGTCTTTTTCTAACATCTAGGGGAGGAGGGAGACAATAGCTACACAGGTGTTCAGAGGAGTCAGTTTTCTCAGACTGACAAGGCTGCTAAGCCCTGAGATCAGAAGTCCTTGGGTTTGGAAACCAGAGCCTATCACGCTGTGCAACTCTCGCCCTGGCTACCCTTCAATTCCCAGTAAGTTCCCTTCAGGAAGTGAGTCTCACCTACCCTGCATGCTAACGCATTGGAGTGTAGACATGCCCTGTGAGTTGCAAGCCAATTGTTCGTGATCTGCCTCTCTGATCTGTGTACTGTGTGCCATCCTGACTTCTGCCGTCTGTACCCCTTCTGCCCAGACCACTCCCAGGGCAGAGTCCAGAGCCTGGCAAGGCCTACCACTCACACCCAGGTATCTGCAGGGAAAACCTGGGAGGAGGTAAAATTGCTCCCAGGTTTAGGGATTGGTAAATTTGCCCCCTTTTCTCAAAGGTCAACAGGCAGACCTCTGCAGCTCAGCTCCAGACATTAACAGAAAGCCAGAAGTAAGGAGGAAACGAACCATCCTGAAAACATGGCCTGGGTCTGCTCAAAGCACCTGGCCAGAACAATACCATAGCCATCTCAGAGTATTTTAGTGGGACTACTCAGTAGTTAGGTGTGCTTCCCCAATTCCTGGCACTTCAGTGTCTTTCTCTGTAGCACAGGGACAGCCAGTCTGATAGTCACTATGAGAACAGACAAGACAGGAGAGTATTCCACACTGTCCTATGAGCAGCCACTGGCTTCTTGGCTCCTGTATGGCAGATGTGGAGTTCTCCTCATCTTACAGGGAAGGAAGCTAGAAACTGAAAGTAACATGCCCGAGTGTCTTGGCGGTGTACCCTATCAGAACTGAATAATGCTATATCAGTTCAACTGGGCCCAAGCCCTCGAACCACACACAGCATTCAGGTGCTGCTAGCAAGTAGGTGAATGACTTCCAGGTGGTCTTGGTGGGAGTCCTGTCCCCTCCATTACTCAGAGCTGGTGAAACTACTCAGCCAGGAAAGGAGCTTTCAGTGGGTGCCTGAAGATGTGACTGGGAACCCTGCAATTTAGTAAAGGAGGAAGAAAATGACCTCCACAAGCTGTCCTCTGGCCTACACTGGAACCTGGGCAGTATAGCACATGTGTTTCCTACCCCAACAAAACTGCTCTCGTTAGCAGTGTTAAAATATTTGCTTAGCATGCTCAAGGCCTTGGGCTCCATCCACAGCACCCAACAAAACAAAACATACCAAAAATCAGGACACGGAGCAGGTTGAACTGGAGGCTTCCCTTGAATTGATTAATTTGGTTCTCAGCTCATAGTATTGGGGAAGTTTCTCATTTTACAAGGGATGGAACTAAGGCACAGAGAGCATGTAGGCCTGCCCAAGGTCACACTAAGTGAAGAAGACTGGTAAACATAGCAGGTCTGACTCCAAGGTCTGTGTCATCTCACATGCTAGCCCCCCTTCGACAGTACCACAGTGGCCCAATTTGGAGGAGCATTTTCTTTCTCTCCCACTAATGTCACCTATGCCAAGAGCCTATGCTGTGGCATGGAGGACTGTCAGTCACTAAAGATACTTAGCAATGCCAAGCACCCCAGCAACAAAACAATACCCATTTGTGTCAAGAGCCTTTTTATTGATTGATAAGTTAGGGTCTCTGGCTCCTAAAATGCTGGCCTTAACTTTCTGGTCCTCCTGCCCCCAGCTCCCAGCTGCAGTTTATGAGGTGCTGAGACTGGAAGCCAGGGCAAACACTATGAAGGCACTCTACAGACAGAGCTGCTTCTCCTGCCCTGGAATGGAATTTAGAAATATCTTTGCATTTACTGGAAAGAACCTAGAGATTCTGTAAACTCTGGATAAAGAGAATGGGTGGGGTGTGGCCCAGACTCACCTCAGTCCCTCAGGGGAAGGGATGGGTAGCTACTCTCTGGGTGGTGCTCAGGCCCACTGAATTAAACCACCCTCTCAGACAGACAGGGGTGGGGGTGGAAAGAGACAGGTTGTTCGGCACCTTTAGCTTTAAGCTCTTACCCACAGGGTTTCAGGGTGAGTGTGGCTGAATGGGAAAATTCACAGATCAAGAAGCACCCTAGCATACTCCATTAAAACTGGAGGGAGTGCCCAGGGGGTGACAAAAAGGAAAAGGTGCTACTAAGCCTCATTCCTTAGGCTCAGTTCCTGAGACCCGCATGATAGAAGAGGAGAGAATTAAACCAACTCCTAAACATTATTTTCTGACCTCCATCTATGCCCTTACACACAAAACATAGCGAGGGGGAACAGAGTAATCAAAACAAAACAAAAAAATGGTGGTGCCGTATACTCTTCCAAGCAGTGAGGCTCTGCCTTCAGGCAAGGCAGGTCTGTGTGCCAGCCTTGTCTCCTTAGTGGCCTGCCCAGACTAGTGCTGTATAGGCTTGAGGAAAGGCATTTTAGAGTTCCAGCCTGGGGCCTCGACTGGCCCTGCTGTGGCCAAGTGCTCTGTCGGGGCCTCTATAACAATAGCCCAGCACGCTCATAGCTAGTGTCATGGACAAAATGTCCCTCAAACACCAGAGTGCCCACTATAGCTTTACTTAGTAACACTGAAATATGAATTTCATATAAGTTTTTAACTATTATAATAAAACATTATTTGTTTAAAAAAAAAAAAAGTTGCGATGCTGGGGAGCCCGCCCTGGCCTGGAACTCATCTTACTTGGTGCTGAGATTATAGGCACACACTACCACACCCAGTTCTGGCAACTGCCTGTAAGACAACTAAAAAGGAAATCAAATGTTTATGAACTGCCCCCCACCACACACACACACACACACACACACACACACACACACACACACACACACACACACACACACACACACACACACACAGGATCAGGGAGTGTCTCTGTGTCTAGTCCCTGCCTAGCATGGGAAGGCAGGAAGCACAGAGGACATTCAGATATTTTCCCCATGGCTGCTTCCCCTGGCAGCCCTCATCCACAGAGCTCTCTTTCATGGAGCTGCTGGGTGCACCCCTCTCCAATCCTTGCCACCCATGCAGACCATGCTTTCACTGCCCTCCCTAAATCACTTGTCACTGCACAACTCCATCCCTTGGGCTTGTCCATCTTGTACACAAATTGCTTTGCTGCTCTGCCAGCCCCTTAGCCTACTCTGAGTTTATTGACCGAGTGGTCCTCCTGAGCTCTGACTTCATCTCTTTCTTCCTTTCTCCTCCTCCTTTGATACTGTCCCATCCCTCCTCCCAATCTCTCACTCTATTGGCAAAATGTAGACCCTGTAACTTATCAAATGACTCCATCCTACCATGATGCCAGCCAATTGCCACCTCCTCCCTGCTGAAGGACTAACCCCTTTAGTGTAGGTGTGAAACCCAAGGCAACTCCTCTCCTTTCAACTGGGCCAGCTCACCCCACAAGCAATATAGCCTCCACTCAGATTAGCTCCCTGCTGCTCCCACCAGCAACTGTCTAGAATCCCACCTACATGTCTGAAAGTTCCTACTCAACCCCTGACCTTCTCCCATTTCTTTCTCCCAACTTTCAAGGGTGCTGGATATCCTTCGCACCTCTTTCCTCCCCACCCCTTTCCCAGGCTGTCACTCTCCTCACCCCACTCTCAAGCCTGGGGATGTGGCTCAGTAGAAAAGCATTTGCTCGGCATGTGCAAAGGCCCTGGGTTCCAGGAAAAAAAAATCTTCCCAGTCCAGTCAATTTTTTTCTTACAATAGCTTTCAAAGAACTTCTTTACCTCTCCCCATCTGGGGTCCTGCTGCCCAGGAGCAATTCTTGTCCTGGGTTCTCCTAACTTCCTCTACTTTTTGCCTGAAACAAGGGCATCAGATCAGCTAACTCTCAATTTTACCCATAGGGTTGCTTCCTCCTAAGGCCAGCCCTGACTACCTTGGTAAATCTCTGATCAATCACTCCAAAGTCCCAGACTCTGCTCTCTACTTCCAACACATACTCTGAGCATAAATTCTTATGGATCCTCTGGTGGTGGCTTGTCCACCACTCTAGGACGTGGATGAACAGCCAGGTGAGGGCAGAGAATGGACAGGAGCAAAAAAAAGAGTAAGCATGGAATCTGGAGGTTAAAAAAAGTGTGGTGGGCTGGATGGTCTAGTGGCTCAGCATTTACTGCTCTTGCAGAGGATGTTGAGTTCAGTTCCCAGCAACCACGGGGAGGGGGGGGCAGCTCACAAGCATCTATTACAATTCTAGGGGATCCAATACCCTCTTTTGGACTTCAAGGTACTTGTACACACATATAATTTTTTTAAAAATCGTGGAATGCCAGGAATGTTGGCCCACCTGTGATTCCAGTACTTAGAAGGTAGAGGCAAGAGGATCAGAAGTTCAAGGTTAGTCTCAATTGTTCAGCAAGTCTGAGTCAGCCCTAGGAGACAGGAGTCCTTGTCTCAAAAAGGGGGTGGGGTCATTTAAGTTCTATCAAGACATTGACATGCCTGGTTAAGTCCAGATTTCCGTGGCTGTACAGGGTCAGTCAGCCCTGTGGAGAATACTGAGAAATACCTACTATCTGCCAATGCCTCGCCTTCCACTTTGGCCCTCACTTTCCAACCCTCACACCGGACTTCTGCTTGCCACTTGGGTCACCTGCCTGTCTCATCTGTGCAAGGTCAGTTCTGCTGTGGGTGATCCAGGGGGTAAGAAAGGACCTACTGACTGGGAGGTTGTGGTGCACATCTTTAATCCCAGTGTTTGGGAGGCAGAGGAAGGTGTTTCTCCAAGTTTGAGGCCAGACTGGTCTACAGAGCAAGTTCCAGGAGAGCCAGGGCTACATAGAAAAACCCTGTCTCAAAAAAACAAAAAAATAAATAAAGAAAGAAAACAAAGAACTTGATGGCCACTGGAAGGCCCTAACCCAGGAAGAACAGGTACCCAGAAATTGAGGAATGTTCTTGCACTACTTCTGAGGGTGACTTTAGAAAAGTCACTTACTCTTTTGGGATCTGCTTGACGTCTATCCTGGGGCCATGATGAAGGAATCTGCTTTGAACATTCAGTGAAACAGCTTGATCATTAAAGGCATGCCATACATTTCTGTGAATTAACCCAGTGGTCTTCCAAAGATAGTGATAAACAGGGTGATGGTGGTGCACGCCTGCCTTTAGTCTCAGCACTCGGGAGGTAGAAGCTGATGGGTCTCTGTTCAAGGCCAGAACAGCCATGGCTGTAGCACAGAGAAACCCAGTCTCGAAAAAACAAAAAAACAAACCAAAACCAACAACAACAAAACAAAAAAGAAACAAAGGTGGTGATGGTTTGCAGAAGAGGAAATTTGAGGCTCAGAGCTATGTGGGACTTCCCCCAGAGTCTTCAGAAAGCATGGCTGACTGAGGGACAAGGGAAAGGCAGGAGGTGATGATGGTGGGGACCTACCTCCATGATGACTGCTGTTGGCTGCCTGTCCCTGTTGGTGTCCGAAGCTCCCCAGGAGAGCTGGGGCCAGGCAGGGACCTGGCTGGTCCCCAGTGAAGTTAGGGCCCAGGCCCCTATCTGCAGTACTGGGGTCTTCCTGCTCACTGGGCTCAAACTCTGGGATTTGGAACATACTCTGGGCTGTAGAGACACGGTAAGAAGTACTCAGGGCACAGCTAGGCAAACAGTGGTAATGGGAAGCAGGTAGAGCGCCCTGCTTCCCTCTCCCATCCAAGCACCGCTTCCCACCCACCCACGACCACTCCCCCCACAGGCCCACCAGTCTGCCCAAGTCCTCATCTGTCTGCTAGGTCCGGCCTGGTAGAGAACACAGGCTGTCCCCCGAGATACGAAATCTCTCTTTAGAGCTCTATTGGGCTCTAGTGCGTCCCGCTTGCCCGTTATGACCGCGAATAGGTCTCACCCTAAGCCCGATCTCGAGGCCCCTGACCCGGGCCTGCCTCCTCCCTCCAGTTCTAAGGGAGCCCGGTCCTAGTTTCCTGGGCGACGGGAACTGTCATAGATCTGACCCAATCAGTTCTCGAAATAAATCCCGGGTCGGCCTGTAGGCGGGGCCACCCCAAGCCAGGTCCCACCCCTGCAGTCGACCTGCTGGTCTCCACCGCCTTCCTCCCGCGTCGCTCCCCAGGCTCCGGATTCCAGGATCGGACTTCCTCACGCCTAAGGCGTGTGCAGGAGCTAGCGAAGGCTGCTTTGGGGTTCCCATTTGGATCCTGAAGAACTGCTTCGGCTGATAAATCCTCCAGCTTCTCTGGGCCCGAATTCCCTCCTGTAAAATTGGGCTAATGACACCTTCCTGGGGAGTTGGTGAAAACCCTGTAAACCGATCAGTGATTACTATGGGCGAAAGCACTTGTAGAGCCGTTCACTGAAGCTCGGCCGTCAGGTGCAATGATCGTTGAGATGGTTATTTCGCTCCCTAGACCAAGTGACCGGGATGGGGAGGCTCGCTCCTTCCTCCTGGTCGTGGAGGCCTCGCGCTGCCCAACTCGGGAACAACCCACCGCGCCATCTCGGGAGCTCCTTCCAGGCAGGATGGCAGCCTGGGTGCAGGAGAAGGGACAGGGACACCCAAGAGGGCGAGCCGCGGGGCTCTCGGGGGCTCGGCTGCCCAGAAAGGTGTACACAAGAAACCGCAGGCCGGAGCGCCGGGCTGGCGGACAGAAGCTAGGGGGCGGGGCCCGGATGCCATCTTGGTTGTGGGCGGAAGTTTCCTTCAGCGACCCTGTGTGGCGAAGTCGTTGCCGCCCCCATATGGGCACGCCGATCCCGATGTAGACTTGGGGATCTGAAGCATAAGGAATAGTGGTCCCCCCCAAACATTAAGGGCTGGCGGCTCAGGGCACGGGTAACCCGGGTCTTGCTGCGTGCGGTCCCGTCTCCGCCTCTCGACCGCCCGCCGCCATCCGTAACCCCGGACGCCCGCCGGCAGCGCACCTTGCGCCGATTCTCGAAGAGCTGCACGCCGGGCGCGGCGCACGACCTCGGAGTCCCCATCGACTACTACGCAGTTTGCGTAGCGAACGGGCGCCCGCGCAAGCGCAGGAGTGGGGCGGAGCAGCGGGAGCCGGGGAGCTGGAGCCCGGTGTCCCGGCGACCGGATCCCGCGGGCTTCCCCAGAAGCGGCCTGAGGACCTGACATCGACTTCCTCTTATTCACCGGGGCTGAGGGTGGACGCGGTGGGGGAACAACGTCTGGAATCTTGAGGACAGAGGAAGAAGCCCCCCATCCGGATTATTGGAGGGGAAAGAGCCACCAAGCGTGGGGAGGGGGAGAGCGGGGCGTTGGACGCCCCCGCAGTGGCCGCTGTCCTAAGCTGACGGGCATCGGCCGGCTCTCCCCCTCCTGCCAGCCGGACACCAGCGACCAAGGCCAGGGACTTTCTGTACCACTGCATCCCTCCCATCTTGGCTTTGGGGCTGACCCAGGGAGGGACACCCCCAGCCCCCACTCCATTTGCCCTGGGTAGGAAAGAGTACCCTTACACACTCCAGAGTGAGGGGTCCAGGGCCCAGGTTACCCGTACCTCCCACCCACCCCCTGCTCTGTTGAGAAAAGGCCTGGCAACCCCAACTTCTTTCGTCCAGAGTCCCCACTGCTTCCTGCAGTTCCCACCCCTCTGTATTTATTTCCCTGGCTTCTGGCCAGCCCTCCATCTCTGTCTCCTGGTTTCAGGCCTCCCTCCTTGACATGGAGAGTAATCTGTCTGGCCTGGTGCCTGCAGCCGGGCTTGTACCTGCACTGCCGCCTACAGTGACCCTGGGGCTGACTGCTGCCTACACTGCCCTATATGCTCTGCTCTTCTTCTCTGTCTATGCCCAGCTCTGGCTGGTGCTTCTGTATGGGCACAAGCGCCTCAGCTATCAGACGGTGTTCCTGGCACTCTGTCTGCTCTGGGCAGCCTTGCGTACCACGCTCTTCTCTTTCTACTTCCGAGATACTCCCAGGGCCAACCGCCTGGGGCCCTTGCCATTTTGGCTTCTCTATTGCTGCCCTGTCTGCCTGCAGTTCTTCACTCTGACGCTTATGAACCTCTACTTTGCCCAGGTAACCACGGGAACTGGTGTGGGAGTAGGCGGGCAGGACAAGGGTCCAAAGGAGTGATGGGTATCTCTGCTCCAGGTGGTGTTCAAGGCCAAGGCGAAGCGTCGGCCAGAGATGAGCCGAGGCTTGTAAGTACTGGAGATGTTAGTGGGTCAGTGACATGGAGGAGCCCACCCAGCGGGGTTGAGACAAGAACCCCAGGAACATTTGTTAGAGCTAGGGAAAGCTCGAGTTCCTGGTACAGATAGTTGTGATGTCAGGGGGAGAGAGCAGCAGGGTCACCATGGTGGAGAAAGATGGAAGCTCCAGTCCATGGGGTATATAAAGTGCTGCTGCACTTCTAGTGACCTTGGCTGCACCGCCCCTGTCCTTTGCACAGTGTCTTCCAGTTTATAAAGATACTTCACAAGCGTCTTCCCACATCTTACCTGAGGTACTATTCTTCTTCTCATTTGAGAGATGAAGAAACTGAGGCCCAGTTTGATAAAGCAACCCATTCAAGGTCACACAGCTGGAAGAAGGCCCAGTCAGGGCTCAGACCCAGATGTTTGACCCCCTATCTGGTACATAGCTTTCAATCACCTCACACCTTTGAACCTCAGTTTCCTCCATATGCAAAACTAGAGGAGCAGAGCAGAGTTTGAATTGGACCATCTGAGTTCTGGTTGGCCCTGGGGTCTTCTGAGGAGTGGTTGGTGAGGGCCAAGGAGATCCATGGTCTGGGGCTGACTCTGCTGTGGGCTGCAGGCTGGCTGTCCGAGGGGCCTTCGTGGGTGCTTCCCTGCTCTTTTTGCTGGTGAATGTACTGTGTGCAGTGCTGTCCCGCCAGCGCCGGGCACAGCCCTGGGTCCTTCTGCTGGTACGTGTCCTGGTGAGCGACTCCCTCTTCGTCATCTGTGCCCTCTCGCTTGCTGCCTGTCTCTGCCTTGTCGCCCGGCGAGCCCCGTCCACTAGCATCTACTTAGAGGCTAAGGTAGGGCCACCAACCCTGATATAGTTTCCTTGAGGATCCTTGGACAGAGGCCTTTAGGATGTAAAGGAAGATAGACACCTCCTCTCCCTGAAGATGTCTATTGTCTCTACCAGGGCACCAGTGTATGCCAGGCAGCTGCCATAGGGGGTGCCATGGTTCTGCTCTATGCCAGCCGGGCCTGTTACAACCTGGCAGCTCTGGCCTTGGCCCCTCGGAGCCGGCTAGATGCCTTCAATTATGACTGGTACAACGTATCTGACCAGGTAGGCAGTGGCCAATTTTGTCCCTTCTTTAATGCTATGGTATCTAGCCTCCAGGTGGCAGGGACTCTGGCCAGGACCCAGCATGGTCTGTGTGGTGACAGACTGTTTTCAGCCTCTGCTTTTCCCCAGGCAGACCTGGTGAATGACCTAGGGAACAAAGGCTACCTGGTGTTTGGCCTCATCCTCTTCGTGTGGGAATTGCTGCCCACCACACTGCTGGTGGGCTTCTTCCGGGTACACCGGCCCCCACAGGACCTGGTAGGGCACTCAACCACCTCTAGGTCCAGTGGAAAGGGCTAGACCCTGGGAATTCTAGCCTGGGGTCCTGGGACAGTTATAGGGGCAAAAAAAAAAAAAAAAAAAAAAATTATAGTAGCAACTTCTCCCCCTCCCCCCACCTACAGAGCACCAGCCGAATCCTCAATGGGCAGGTTTTTGGCTCCCGTTCCTATTTCTTTGACCGGGCTGGGCACTGTGAGGATGAGGGTTGCTCCTGGGAGCATAGCCGGAGTGAGAGCACCAGGTAGGAGCCTCAACCCTGCCTGAAGGCCTTGGGGTCCTGTCTGGCTCCATAAGACACCAGGGGGGAGGGGGGAGGAACTACCAATAGCAAGGCCTTTGTTTTTTAATTGTTCTGAGTGAAACCCCCTCTTGGTGGGGTGAGCTAAGTGCTCCTGCCTCTGCCCCAAGAAAAAGTTTGCCCTTTGATCTAGGGCTCTCTGTTTTCAACTTCTCTTATGAATGTGACCCTAGGCACTACCTGGGACTCTTGAGACTTACCCTGCTTCTCTGCCTACAGCATGTCCGGTAGCCTGGGGTCTGGCAGCTGGTATGGTGCCATCGGGCGTGAGCCAGGCTGGGGCGGGGCCAGCCAGACGAGGACCACTCCTCTGCTCTTCTCCCAGGTGCCAGGACCTGGTGGCCACCACCACAGCCTCTATTCCACACCACAGACATGATCTCTCCTTTTACTCCCCCCACCCCGGTAGAGAGCACCCAGGCCCCGGCTCCTCTATCCCCCGCCTCGGTGCCAAGTATATCTGCCGCTTCTTGCCCAGGATGCCAGGGGACTGTGGCTGCTTCTCTCCTCTGGCCAGTTCCTTGCTGCTCCTATTGTAGTGAGCTTGTGCCATCCCCCCCCCAAGATAGGGACAAGGCCCCCAGGCTACCAGATGCCCACAGTGCCCTGGCGTGACCTGCCGCCTCTGCTTCCACACTGGAGCCAGCTACCTCTCCTGTGCCTACCACTCAATAAACAGAGTCTGTACCCTGTCCCTTCACCTGTCACCTGTCTGAATTCTGTTCTTCTGACCGTGACCTGTTGAGCATCAGGCTGATCAAACACTGGCCTTTGACATGAGTTGCTAGACTGTGGATGCCACTCACCTTCATCTGGGCTAGCAAGTTGGATCAGCAGAAGGACTGCACAGCCTCTTTGTCCAAGCTTCCTTGTGTTGCCTGACCTGGCCTGAAATTCTTGGGCTCTAGAGATCCTTCTGCCTTAGGTGCAGCTCAGATAGTTGGGGCTAGAGGAGTGAGCATTTTTCCTGATTGAGAAATTATCTCTGGGCTGGAGAAATGTCTCAGAGGTTAAGAGCACCAGCTGCTCTTCCAGAGGTCCTGAGTTCAATTCCCAGCACCCACATGATGGCTCACAGCCATGTAATGAGATCTGGTGCCCTCTTACGGTATGCAGGCAGACATGCAGGCAGAACATTGTATACACAATAAACCTTTTAAAAAAAGAAAAGAAAGAAATAAAAATCCCTCCCACAGGATGGAGATGTGGCTCAATTGTTGAGTACTTTCCAGGAATGTCCAGGGCTGTGGGCTGAATCTCCGTAGGCAGGGGCAGGGAACTGAGTCTTTATGAAACTTTCCCGCGGAGTGTGCAGAGAGCTATAACCCCATATAACACTCTCATTGTGTGGCTTTTAGGCATCCTTTTAAAAAAGTATTACAGCCAGGTGGTAGATGCTCATACCTTTAATCCCAGCACTCGGGAGGCAGAATCAAGTGGATCTCTGTGCGTCTGAAGGCAGCTTGGTCTACAGAGTGAGTTCCTGGACATCAGGGCTGAAACTCTGCCTATAAAACAAAGTTGTATTACGTTTATGTATTGTGCATGTGTGTAGGTTCATATAGAGACAGTTTCTACCATGTGTGTTCTGGAGAGTGAACTCAGGTTGGCAACAAGTGCCTTTGCTCCCTAAACCAGTGCGCCAGCCCTCTAACCTTTTTTGAGAGAGGGTTTTTCTGCTTAGCCATGGCTGTCCTGGAACTCCATCTGTAGACCAAGCTGGCTTTGAACTCACATAGATTTACCTGCCTCTGCCTCTCAAGTGCTGGGATTAAAGGAGTATGCTACCACACCCAGCTAACTTTTTTAAAAAGTGACAAGTGTGTGTGTGTGTGTGTGTGTGTGTGTGTGTGTTTACCAGCACTTTCACAGCACAGATGTGGAAATCAGAAAACAATTTACTAGTTGGGTCACTTCCTTCACCATATGATCAGAGGACAGAATTTATGTCCTCAGGTTGGGGGCAAGGACCTTTACCTATTGAACCATCTCATGGCCCAGTTTCAGCTTTTTGAGACAGAGACCTTGTAAGTAGCTAAAGATGACTTTGAACTCCTGCTGCTCCTATGTCTACCTGCCAACTGCTGGGATTACAGGCATGTACCATCATGTCTACCCCGCCTATTGGCATTTTTTTTCTTTTCCCCAAAACAGGGTTTCTCTATGTAGCTTTTGGAACCGGTCCTGGAACTTGCGCTGTAGACCAGGCTGGCCTCAAACTCACAGGGATCTGCCTCCAGGTGCTGGGATTAAAGGTGTGCACCACCACAGCCTGGCATTTTCCCCCCTAAGATTTATTTTTATTTATGTATAGGTATACCTGTACCTGAACCTGTATGTGATACTCAAGGAAGCCAGAAGAGGGCACCAGATCCCCTGGAGCTAGAGTTAGAGGCTATTGTGACCTGCCAGTGCTAGAAATCCAACTTGAGGCTTTTGAGGAGCATCAGCAAGTGCTCTTAACCATTAAGCCATCCCTACAGTCTGTTGGGCATCTTGTCTTCTGATGGATCAAGTTTTGTGGGGGCATAGATCCTTTAATACTCATTTTTATAAATTATGGGGTGTGGGTGGGTGTGCATACATGGACCCACATACAGATACTGAGTCGGGGAAAGCCAAGGGATTCTAGGGTGGTAAGCAGTCTCATGCAGCACTGAGCAATCTCACTGGCCTGAGGCCTAGTTTCTTTTACCACCTCTAATTTGCCCTCAGACATCAGGAGGTGTGGCTGTGGCAGAGCCTCCATCTTCTCACTTGGGTATGGGCTTGGGTATGGGTCCCCCTGATTGCCTGGCCACTTACGGTCAGCTCCTGGTGCTCTCCTACTCTCCAACCCTTAACAGTTTACTCAGTACTCTGCGCTTCTGACATGACATCTTGTCAGATCTGCCCCGTGGCTCAGGATTACTTATCAGAGCTTGTGACTCCTGCACATAAACCTGGTGATTCCAGATCCTCTGGGATCTCAGCCCAGCAACTAGTCTGCCTTGAAGCCCTTGCTCTGGGAGAGTCCTGGAGCCAGGCCTGTAGTCTCCAGAGAGGACAACAGAAGCTCAGGACTTCAGCAGTAAGCTGGACAATCACTTTTCTTGGAAGCAAAATTGCTAACATTTATAGGGCACTTAATTGTGTGTGCCAGTCTTTGAGCATTTTATAAACACTGACCTTTTAAGCCTTCCAATCAGCACCCAGAGTAAATTCTTTTACTGTAAGTGGGAACGGGAAGACTCCAGAGTTTGGTAACCTGCCCTGGTCCCCTACCATCCCGGATGGTCACCTTAAACTCTAGGCTTCAAAGTACTGACCACCACTACTAAAACTGGTATGGTGGCACACACCTTTAACCCCAGCACTCAGAAGGCAAAGACAGGCAGATCTCTAAGTTTGAGATCAGCCTGCTCTATAAAGCAAGTTCTAAGACAGTCCGTGCTGTTGTGGCACAGAGAAACCCCGACTCCAAAAAGCAAAACAACAAAAAGTAGGGTCACAACGCCATATGATCTCAGAAAGCGGCAGGAGAGACTGTAGACATCAGTATAGAAATGGATGTGAACATGAATGGGGAAGGGCAGAGACAGGATAGGACCCTGGCTTAGCTGTTCAGAAAATGCTAGCACTCTACTCTGCCTGCTGGGATCAGGCAGCAGTTGGCCCCTGGGGGCTGACTCCAGGGCCTGGAGGATCAGAGCTGGGGATGCAGCTCTTAGAGAGAAGCAGGAGGTGCTCCATCAGTGACTTTCCCAGAGCTGGGACCCAACCCACACAACTGGTTAAATCCAGGTGGCCTCAAAGAGATTTCCCCTCCTCCACCTCCTCCTCCACTTCCGTATACCCCTATCTCCCTGAGGGCCTCTCTCTCATAAGTGCTGAGCCCAAGGGCCAGACTATCCCCATGGGCGGAGAAAAGAGGGTTCTTCCCAGTCCAGTAATAGACCTAGAAGATTCCAGGAGATGAGTGTGGCGGCTGTCCTGAGCCCTGGGCCAACTGATGTCCAGTTAGGGCAGCGCTGGGGCTCCGATCCCAGCCTGGAAGGTTGGATTCCGCGTCGACCTCTCTCTAGCTCTTCTGCCACTCACTGGCCAGAACAAGCCAGGATTGGGGAGCCCAGAGGGTGCAGGTAAAGGGTTGGGTGCAAGGCGGGTGGCAGCGAGAGCTGGTGACGAGGGTGCGGCACATAGGGAGGGAGACATGGTTGTGGTAGGGTTAAGCGCCCTGGGAGGGGGCTTTTGATGGGGCGGGGGAGTCCCAGCCTGAAAACCGTCTGCTCGGTCCCCGGGCTGCCGCCACCTCTGTGGCCGAGCCTGC